>CM053753.1:86741907-86770735 GCA_028658305.1 Pachyuromys duprasi | reverse complement strand
TTTTACATTTTTATATTAATCACAGGTTATGTACTTTGTATCCCAGCCGTAGCCCCCTTCCACATCCCCTCCCTATCCCCCCTTCCCTCCCTCATCAACTCCCTGAACCTTTCCAAGTCCACTGATAGGGGAGGACCTCCTCCCCTTCCTTCTAACTCTAGCTTATCAGGTCTCTTCAGTAATCCTCACTTAGAAAGACAAATGGGATGAACATTGGATGTAGAAGAAAACAAGAAGCAGGACAAGAGCTTACCACAGAGGGCCTCGGAAAGACTCTACTTAGCAGTATATCAAAGAAAATATTAAGACACATTAACCAACCCTTTGGCAGAGTGCAGGGAATCATATGAAAGAAGGGGTAGTTAGTGTGACCTGGAGAGGACAGGGGTTCCACAAGGACCAAATATAGCAGGACACAGGGGTCTTTTATGAGACTGTTTCTCCAAACAAGGACCATGTATGGATATAACCTAGAACTCCTCCTTGAGTGTAGCAAATGGTAGCTCAATATCCAATTGGGTACCCTAGTAAGGGAAACAGGGACTATTTTGGACATGAACACAATGGCTGGCCCTTCGACCCCCTCACCCTCTGAGGGAGGAGCAACCTTGCTAGGTCACAGAAGAGGACATTGTAACCAGTCCTGAAGGTTTACTTGTTTTTCCTGTTTACTTAGTTTCTTTAGGAAGTGTTTCCATGGAATATGAAAGTCAAGGATACATGTATACTCACAGACCTATAACATGACATTTCACAATGAAAACAAACAAACACAAATTGATTACCATTTTCTTTCTGCTTCAGATGATCTGAGGATTTATTGACCACTTCAAGTAATTATTAATGTTAATCACATATTCTTAACATATAAACTTCTCTCTGATATGCTCAGTTTAAATCAAAGAAAATAGTTATTATTCCTTCTACTTCAGAAGGCCATTGTTTAGAAGCATTTGCTGTATAAAAATTTTACAATGAAACTCTTGAATCATTAAGTTTATAATAGTCTTTATGAGAACATTAATTAGAGTAATTATTTTAGGCTGTTTTCTCAAGTATTTAACCTCAGCATCTGAGCACAATAATGACCTTATTCTTATTCACACTATCATCTTTAAGGTCAGATTAGTCCTTTAATCAGTTAGTTACACAAGGCTTTAGGATATGGGGATACTGGGATATCATCAGTGTGTCTGTGTGTGTGTGTGGCGGGGGGTATTTATAATCATGTGTATGTGCTGAGGAATGCATATGTGTGTGAGCTTGCCTCATGTATGTATAAACTAGAAGTTAAATGGTGGAGAGATTTTCAACCACTCTATCGTTTTGCTTTTAGAGATAGGATTTTTTTTCACTATTCCTGGAGCTCAAAAATTGGTCGCTCTGGTTGGCTAGCAAGGTCCAAGGATACCCTTGTCTGTTCCTTCCAGGACTGTGATTATAGGTGCCCATCCTTGTACCTGCCTTTGTTTTTTATGTGGTGCTAGATGAATAAAATCTGGTCTTCCAGCTGGCAGAACAAACAAGCATATTACAAAGTCACCCATCCCTTCAGCACTCAGTAACATCATTTTTAAGGTGTGGCTTTGTGGATTCTGAATATAGAATGCTAGATTATTGTTGATAGTAGAATGTCCTAATAGCAAGTGTCACATCCCACTTTTAATATATCATTGTCAAGATTGCTGTCTCCTTGTGTGAAATTACCTTCTAAGGGAAGGAAGTATTTTTCTCTGTGTCCAATCAGAGGAATTTGGAATAATAAGAAATGTCAGTTTCTGTCCCAAAGCCTATACACATTTATGGACATGCTTGTTTCTCTTGTGGAATGTTTCTTTGAAGCAGGGATTACTGAATCCATGTCCTTTGTCCTGGAAGGAAGTACTATGCTCAACAAGGTATTGAAGCAAATGCTGAGACTCACAGCAAACTTTGGGCAGAATGTAAAGAGTCTTAGGGCATAGAAGGACCCAGAGGGGACAGGAACTCCACAAAGAGACCAAGAAAGCCAGCAAAGCTGGGCCCAGGGGAGCCTCCAGAGACTGATATACCAACTAACAACCATGCAAGGAGAGGACCTAGACTCCCAGGTCAGACATAGCCCATCTTCATATGGGTCCCGTAGTATGGGAAGCAGTAGTTATCTCTGACATCGTCTTGGTTGCCTCCTCTTTGATCACTTCTGCTTGTCAGGGTAGCCCTGCCAGGCCATAGAAAAAGACAATCAATGCAGTCCTGATGAGATTTGATAGGCTAGGGTAAGATAGTAGAGGAGGAGGGCTCCCCATCTCTCTGGACTAAGGAGAAGAATATGGGGAAGAGGGAAGGAGTGTGGGACTGGGAGGAGATGAGGGAGTGGGCTACAATCAGGATAAAAAGTGAATAAATTATTAAAAATTAAAAAAAAATAAAATACCCTGACCAGTTCTGGACCAAAGAAGGTAGATGGTTCCTCATCAATGCAGTCTCCTGAGGTTATCTTCTCTCTACTGTCTTTGAGAGAAGACAGTTATCTTCTCTTCATTGTCTTTGCCCCAGAATTTAATTGCCAGTTAAGAGAACGAGTTCTTCTCTATATCTGCCACAATATAGCTTTCTGCAAATTTATGAGCTCACTGTCTCCTCCATTTAAATATTTAGTGAGAGTATATTATAGATATGATTCTCATGCACCTCATATTCTAGTCAAGAAAGGAAGGTTCAGACCAAAATAGATGCATAAGTGATAATATAAAGTATGCAAACAGTGATTATTGCTGTGCAGAGAGAAACAACAGGAAATTGTAAAGTATTTAGGAAGAAATGTTTTAGTGCAGGATTTTCAGGCAAAACCTCAACTACTTGGCATATGAGAAAAGATAGGAAGAAAATAAGAAAAAGGATGATGTTTATATCCAAGGAAAGTTCATACTAGGAGCTGATGCCAGCAATTAAAATACTGGTACATATCTGCTATTCTTTAAAGGCAGGAGGACAACTGGAGAAGACAGAAAAACAAGGTGGAATATGATACCAGGAAATCAATTAAGTAGCAGTGTTTGGGTTCATGTAACTTAGGAGCTATCATGGACTTTTAAGATATTTTGAAAATAAAATTCCTGAAAGTGTGTGTGTGTCCCTATAAATTCATGTTTATATATTTAAGATAGGAGAGTGGCATAATATTACATTTTTAATTCAAAAAAAATCTGAGTATAATTTGGATAGCTAAGATATAAGCATCCCAGAAGTATAAAAATAGAGATAGTTGGAGATCATAGAATCCATAACTGAGAGTGGGTCATGCCATCCTCTCTTTAGGTCAGTGAAAGCGGTAAGAAAGGTAAGACACTGGAGATGGAACTAACAGGACTTGTAAATGTAAATTAATGTAGACCACAAACAAATTGATTCAAAGCCTATTTCACATTTTGAGGGAATGTGTAGAATGGAACTGTAGCTGACTGAGAGAGAAGCAAAATAGAAGAATCGTCTTCATACGATGGTGCAAAGCTGGGTTGAAGTATTAAGTGTAGTGTACTGGCTGAACAGCTGAGCTGGTCACTGTGGAATCAATGACATGAGAAACGCGGACTGTGGGTGCTTGATTCCTTTCTGACCCATCCTCAGCTCCTCCCCATGCACTCCCACTCATTTATGTGAAAACTAAATGAGAACAGTAAGGAACCTTTGTCATTGGACTGTCATTGCTTGACAATAGCTAACCCACAGCAGGCCACCGGGATGCTCTAGTGAATTGACTTACTTGAAATAATTCCACAAAGAATTGAATAATAAATTTAATTTAAGTAAATGCATTGGATTATATACTTTTATTTTGTCCACAGTCATTTATAATTCCATCTCTTTCCACTTTATTTCAATGTGCATGCAATGTCTCTTACTCTTAGAAGATAGAATCTCCAAGTATTTTATATAATTATGAAGCTATATAAATTCAAGTCAAATTAAATAGGCATCAGAATTTTAGCTGCCATAAGCAAATGCCATTTTTGCCATTTTAGAAATTAAACAGCCCAGATGAAGAATAAAAATCAATGACAAGATATGTTATTTTAGAAGCCAATACAATCCTTTTCTCTTACTGACAGACTAAGTCAAATAACTCAAATGAAATAACTAGTTTGCATTCATAATAATATACAGCAATGGAAGGCAGTGTTAAATGCAAAGGGAACACCAAACTCATTAGATTATCATGCAAACAGGGAACAGATTATTGCAATAGAAATATTCCAATTAATGCAATCTTATTAACCCACACAACACCCCTTTTCTTACTAATGATTAATAGCTCCAAATCTAGCATGTAGACAGGAATAGGAGCAGAGAATGCTACTTCAACTTAGAACCTCCAGAGTAAAAGCTCAGCAAACTACTCCCATCCTTCCAATGGAACACACTATCATTTTGCTCAGGAAACAAAGAGTAAATATTTGAAAAGTGAACACTTGAGCTTTTCTTAAGTGAGCTGGCTTTTGTGTACAAAATACATTTAGTTTTATCTTTCTGAGTTCATAAGGTATTATTAGAAACAAAATGCGTTTATAAAAATGGGATGATAAATAATTGCCCACACTAAGTAGTCTAGCTGTTATTCATTTAATAAATATATTTCATATGATGTATATGTTTTATAAATGAGCAATAAATTTTGTAATCTAAGGATGAGCTATGAAGTTACAATAGCTTATAAGAAATGTTAGATGATCCAGATACAAGTGAATGCTTAAATGAATTCTAAATTAACAATGTCATTTTAGAAATAATATTAGAAAGATATAAAAGGAAATGTAATCTCATAATTTAAGGTAGTCAAAATAGAAAAAATCTGAGAGGCTAATAAAGGAAAATGAAAAATTAGCTCATATTCAACTTTTAATTTTTCTTCATTTCTAAAGTTTAATTTTAAAAGCCTTTTCAGGCTACAGCCAAACCACTCTGGACATGTCCAGTCTCCTCTAAAAAGCTCTTTCAAAAACTTTTATCTTTTCCACAACATCTCAAATTTCCAAAAGACATTGCCCACACTATTCACTATGTATCTTATTCAAACTGTGCTCTGAACATCATCGGTTATTACTTATTAAAATTAATACAAGGGGAGATTACAATATATTAATTGTAAGTCATTAGCTAACTCATGAAACGAACAAGCAAGATCAGTTGTCAGGCAGAATGGTAATTGTATTTAATAAAGTCAGCTTAACCGTTTGGCTGTTGCTCAGTGTGGCACACACTAGCGTAAGGACACTCATATGCGGCATGTGATTCAGCCTGGTAGTCCCTAATCTCCGGAGTGTGATGCTTCCCGTGGCAAACATTATGAGAGCTTCTACTGTAGGTGACTTTTACTAGAACAACTGCTAGAACCTATAGTGATTCTTTCTCCCTCATCAGATTTCTACCTCGAAGAAAAGTAGACTGAGTATAAACCACAAGCTGTCCTTTACCTTGAAAGCTGGCTCCTAGTATGCTGTTGAAAATATGTTTCCTATTGAACAGATGGATAAAAAGAGTTGATTTTATCTCAGACATGCAATGGCAAGAAGGTAGAAGACAGATCAATAACATGCATTTTGAATAGTCATTAATTGACTTTTATTTTCTTCAATCTTTTGCATGGGTGATACTTAGAAGAGGGCAAGGGACTTTTTCTTCAGTTTTTGTGTTTTTTTTTTCAACTTGAATTTAAACTTGTATTTTTCATCAAATCTTAGTCCATTCTAAATATTATTCAAAATTTTTAGATCTTCCCCCACCGCCAGATCCCCCACCAGGTCAGGGTTTAAGGCAGCAGATAGGCCCGAACCAGCATTCTGGTAACGTGGAAAACTCAACAGAGAGAAAAGGAAGCTCTCTAGAGAGACAACAAGCAGCCAACTTAGAAGACACAAAGAGCTCATTGGATGGTCCTGCTAAAACCGCTCTAGAGTGGCAGCGTCAAACCCAGGAGTGGATAAACTCAACAGAACGCCAAGAAGAGACCCGGAAGGCCCCACACAAACCAGGGGTTGGATCAGGTGTGTGCTGCACAGTCCCAAGAAAGGGTGACTGTTATCACTTGTTTTTCCTACCAGGTATATTAGGAATGGCACTTGTTTGAGAACATCTGGACTTGCCTTAAATCCATTCAAACTAGAATTCCACAGAGCTTACCAGCACACATCCGGTGAGGGCCTGCTCCACAAGTTAACCTTGTATAATAAGGCCTTTGAACTTAGAAACCTCCAGGTTTCATCTGGAGGGCTCAGGAAACAGCTTAATGTTCTTATTCTTTTATGTCTGCTGAGTATTTTTAAAACTACTAAATTTCTTTGCATCAACTTAATTCTCAGCCTGCAACTGATTGATTGAAGTAGCCACACATTTGAAAGGGAGCTAACACCTTTCAAAAAGGGAGAATTAATTCAGATCACAAAACTGCAGAGGCATGATCAGGTATCCAAGTTCGAAAACGTAGAATTGAGCTCATATATTCTCCACATGACTAAATGAAGGTCAATGTTTGCACTTGGATGGGAAGATCTCTAATTTATAAGAAAAAAAATACCAGGAAGTTTCCTAATATAAACTTTATAATTCCTGCTGAGATACTATTTGGGGGGAAGTAAATTTTTACATAAACGTGTTTCGGGAAGTGTCCACTTTTGCTCAGTGTCTACTGGAAGTGAACACGCAGACACACTGCTTCAGAAAAGCAGCTCTTTATTTTGTATCCATTTGTATTATGTCTTGTCCTCACCCCTATTGCATTTTCCTCAATTACATTTTGTCACCATGTGATGCTCAAGTCTTGGAAAGTTTCTTTTGTGAAAATGCCAGTAAATGACAATTGCAACATCTAGATTTAATTAAAACACTTTGGAAGTTTACCAGCTATAAAAGAAATACTGGGTGCCCTTTCTCATTAAAGACTAGCTAAGGAGTGAACTAGTCAATTTAATCAGTAGTTTTTATCCACTTAATCATGACATATATTCAGAAAATTGGAAGAAACAATGGTGGACTTGGAAGGGATAGGAGACAGGGAGTGACTGGAATACGGAGAAGAAGAGTTCTAAGTATTAAAATATTGATACATATTGATTGTAACACATAATTTTTGTTTGGAGAGACAATATCTCAAAAGAACATTAATACATTATAATTAGTGTTTATCCTATTTTAATGAAACACAGATCCTTTCAGACAATGGATTTCTGCTCAAACAATAAACAGAAATTTAAAAAGATTATTTAATTTATTAATATACCGTTTTATGTTTAAACCAATTGAAAAAATATTTCCATAACTTAAACTACAACAAAAAATCATGTTTCTTCAGTCTTTGGGAAAAATTAAATTGAGCTTCACTGAACTCCAAAAATTATTCTCAGACATTGTTTTTGTTAAGCAAACTATGGTATTTTTCAACAGCTCTCTATGACAATGAATTTAGACCTTGAAAGTACTATTCTGTGTTTATCCCAAGATCTCATTTGATTTAATCTCACTCAGTGTCTGTTTTAGAAAATGTTGCCTGCATGTGGAAATTTCTTTAATATCCAGGATTGGTTAAACATTATAATTTTATTTTTTCTCAAAAAATGAAATAATAAAATTGTCAATTCTGAGTTTAATATCTAGGGTTTGGGTTGGGGTTTGGCACCTGTGCTGCAGTTCATTTGAGTCCTTTATGATTTGTTTTCCTTTTTAGAAGAGTCCCTGGTGCCATACAGCAAGCCCAGCTTCCCATCTCCAGGTGGGCACAGCTCATCAGGGACAGCCTCCTCTAAAGGGTCTACTGGCCCTCGGAAAGCCGAGGTGTTGCGGGGCAGCCACCAGAGGAATGCCAGTGACCTTCTCGACATTGGATATGTGGGCTCAAACAGTCAAGGACAGTTTACAGGTGAAGTATGTAAGTTGGGTTATTTCAAAGGTCATCATGATTTAGAACGAACATTGGCTTATGGGATCACTATGTTAAACAAATATCTGAAAGATAGAAAACTTTGAGTGTGTGTTGGGGGGAGCAGCCTGACCAGGCAACAGAGAAAAACTATGAAAGACAGTCCTGATGAGACCTGATAGGCTGCGGTCAGAGGGAAGGGGAGGGTCCTCTTCTGTCAGTGGACTGGGGAAAGGGTATGGGAGGAGATGAGGGAGAGATTGGGAAGGAATGAGGATGGGGTACAGCTGGGATACAAAGTGAACAAACTGTAATAAATAAAAAAATTATATTAAAACAACAACAAAAGGATGTGCACTTTTCCCATACATTTTGAGAAAAAATATATTATCTTTCATAAAAAAGAAATTAAATTCATTTGCTTCATTGAGGACTGACCGTAAGTTGAAGGATAACTGTTTACAGCAGTAATGATGAAACATTTCCTTGGTAATTCAAGTTGATTTAAACGGAAAAAAATATTTTAATGTAAATAATTAGTCTTAATTCTTACATGTGAAATATAGCTCATTTGATAGGGGGCTTTTGCCCATTTAAACTGAGTACAACAAAGGAAAGGAAGCAAGCTGCGCACTTGATAGCTTTGTTTCTTTGGGGGATGGGAGCTGAAGGCAATGTAGACTTCTTTAGCAGTAAGATGCATTCATTCTTACTGCTCTTGGTAGCTTCTATGAACCTTTTTAGAAGTTCCTCCTACTGGAATTAGTCTTAATTTAGTCTTATATTTTCAAAATAAAGGGAATGTAAATTCTCCCTGAATCTACTTCCTGAAGTGAAATGTTGGTTTACTAGTGATTTCACACCACTGTTGGAAGCTTGATGTTGTGATGAGGTGAACTACTTACAGACCTGCAAAGTCCTGTATGAATATGAGTTACCACCACTGACTACTGCTAAACTTGCTACCACGCTTTGTTTATAATTATATTGGGAATCACATATGTTTGGATTCTTTTTCTAACTTATTTTGTGGTAGCTGTAGTCTGATAAGTACTTCAAGAAAACCTTCATGTGAATCACACATCCGCAAGCTCCTCAGTACTTTGCTGTCCCCCTTTCACCTTCAAAGGAAATTACTTAAACTCACAAATACAGTACTTAGCTGACAGTCTTTAGTTTTTTTTTTTTTCAGGTTACTTTGATATGACTGCTAGTGAGGATGGGAGAATGTTTATCATATGAGGAAACTATATTCATAACTATTGTTCTTTCTCTTTTCCAGAGTAACTGAGAGGACATACAAAGGCCGTCCGAGGACCATCAGGTCCAAACTCATGGAAGCGATAACATTTAACAGTGCAATGAACAATTTCTTTATTTATGTACTATTAAAAAACTGTAAATGCAATGTAAAGACACACAGCCACACATATCCCACCGTTATTTTCTTGTGTTCTTCATTAATTACACCACCCACCTTAACTCTTTCTTGTCAGGAGTATATAAGAAAAAGAAAGCAAAACTTGCTCTCCAGGAAGAAACAGATTTTCCTCTGTATATAATTTCTTTTGTGCATTGCTATGCAAACTCACTCTTTTTAGCTATGTCCATATTATTGTCTGTTCCTATTGGTCTCTTGTACTATATGTGAATTAATGGGCTGCGGTGCCATATATTAACTTTTAATTGTGTAACTTTTATGTTTAAATTTTGCACTGCAATTTTATTTGGTGATAAGCACAAATCTCTACTCCTCATGACATGAAGAAAAGATTGAATGTGAAGGGAGTTTTCTGTACTGTAAGTTAGGTTGGATAATGCTGGTATAACCAATCCTATTAGATGGTTTTCATTTGGAGGTGTAGAAATAGAAAGATGTGAAGGAATGCAGGTGTTGGCAAAGTCTTCTTGAAACATCAGATATTGAGTCAATTTTAAGAAGCAGAAAGATGGCTTTTACCATTGATAAAAGCAGGGGTCAAAAGAAGGGAGTTTAAGCCTAGACAGAATATGTGTTAAAATATGCTGGTAGCAAAGATGTACTAACTTGCTTTAAAAATGCAATTGAAGTTTTATTTAGAATCAACTTTAACTGCCATTGTAATTGACCATTCTGAGGATTACAATGAGCAAACTGAAATCAAGGTGTTCAAGTGATCTGTATTTATATTACAGCTTTTTCAAAAACAGCATTTTTGAATTACCATAATTAATCTCTCCAACTCATTAAGTCAAAATATAACATAAAGTTCCCCAAGGAAACCAAGAAAATGAACTCTAGATATTCTAGCAAATAGTTAAAGAAGCTACTTATTATTAGGTCATACTCGGGCTATTCTTGAAAATGAGCTCTGTGGAAATATCTTGTTCATCTTTCTAATACATGTACAGTACATACTAGAGGATGTAGCCACATAACAAGTTCATTGCTTTAAAAACAACTAATGAATTCTATACACAATTTGTGTTTCTTTTGATTAAAAAATGAAAATGATGCCACCAAATGTACAGGCAAGTTGTAAGTTCTTAAAAGCAGCGCTCACAGTATGTTCATTGCACAGTTAGTAGATTTATTGGACTAAATATTTTCTGGTGCATTCTCAGAAATTGGCTACCAACTAAAACCTGTTTGACCCATTTTGAATGAGTAAATTGGAAAGAACAGTCAAAAGGGAGAAAAAATGCATGTTTATACACTTTTTAAATAAAACCAAATCTTGTAAGTGGACATTAATAACAGTGTCCTGCCTCATTTGTTTTCACGACTTTGAGAACAAGGAGTTCCTGAACATCAATTGTGTATGCTCAAGATAAATGTGACTTTGAAATGTATGTTAGCTACTGTACATGTATGTAAGTGAGGTAGATGATAGCCTTTCTGAAATTACTACTTATGACATTTTCCCATGTGCTACCTACACAACCTTAAATTCTAGTTCAGCCAATATTTTTATTGTTTTTTTATGATATGTTCAATGGATGGTACCTTGAAAAAATTCAGTGTCATAGTCAAAATATTGAGTTTTCAGGTAGGGGACATTTTTATTAAAAATACACGCTGTGCATTGTTGGCTCAGATGCAAATATATATGGCATTATCATAGGAAATATATAATGTACGTTCATGACTCTAAGGCTACTGCACCACAGGCAGGCATAGAATGTTACATGCTTCATGGGTGCCAAAATTTTCTTAGTGACATTTATTTAAGTTACTTCACTGAAGGAACAAACAATGTTGACACACCCTTTAACAACTATCTACCATCAGTGCCTGAATTTTCTGAAGTTTGATGTCTCTGGTACAAGGAAACGGGAAAAGTTGCACAGTTTCTATAGGGAAAAATGTTTATGTAATTATTATCAATTCTCAGATATGATAAATTTAATTTTTCATTTATACAGTTCCTTATTTCATGGCACCTATTTAAAAGCATAGGATCTTTTAAGATATATATTTAGTTGTACATTCATGAACGTTATAACTTAGGGTAAAACTTTATTATATCATATGTATGGTAACTGACATTTGCAGATTATCAAACCAGGTCATAAGAAATGATATCTGTAGACTACATGATGTCTCAGAGAACAATTCTGGGTTATAGCAACATGTCTTTCTAACTGTCTTCAGTATATTATCATAAGCAGTCATTGTGTCCATATGGATTATAGACTGTGATTACTGCAAAGTCTTGTACCTATATCTACCATGAAGACAATATTATGTTCTATGGTACTTTGAAGTCAGGCATACTATCAGCAACCGAAAGCCTTCATCATGGAGGTATTTTTAGAGATTCACTGGTCACCAACCACCAGATTGACTGAGGAACACATACCTCCCTCATGAGAGTCCCATCTCTTTTCATTTTGTCATTGATTGGATGTGACAGAAAACTCCTGAGTTCAATCTTCTATGAGTCTGAGCTTCTGCATAAGCCATCAGAAGGAAATCTAGGTGGAAAAGAAACCTCATCTCTTACTCATGGGAAATACTGCTGTGCACACCCAAGCACAGCTTCTTTCTGAACAGGCAGAGTCTTATGGAATGTAATGATATCAGAGCCCAAACTCAGGTATACCAATATAAGCATAGGGGTCCGCCTACCCTTTTTCATGCCATGTTACAAAAGGAACTTACGAAACTACAGGGCTATGAAAACAAATAATTCCTTCACAGGATTAGGAGCAAGTTTAAGAAAGTACACAGGAAAGTCAAGACTAATGCATAAGGTATCACACAACCAAAGGGAAGCAGAATCTTGCAAAAATGCTTCGACTAAGGAAACAGATTAAGTATGTTCTTTATTTTAGTTTAATGCTCTACATATTTAAATCCCATTTTCAAAGGGATTTAACTTGCAAGTTTGTATGTGATTTCATGGAACACAACGAAGTCCTACTTAATAAATTTATGCAATTTTTTTATTGATGATAAAACAATAAACACATCAATGAGCTCACAGCTGTGGATCACATCTTGTCAGTATTGAAGATATGCAGAACCATAACGTTCACTAATGTCACTTTGTTCAATGATGTCTATATATTGTGCAAAACAAGAAGAAAACAAACATGTCTTTTCATATTATCTGAGTGAGGAAACTATTTTTGCTTTGCTTTGTCATAATGGGTTCTTCAAATGAAACACCATACATTTATAAAAGACATGCAATTTATGAATATTTTTTACTCTCATAATTTTAAAAAGCATTTTTTCTGGTTTTAAAGTGTTACAAGATAAGGGATTTTGTGGCCGTGGGTAGATTTTTTTATACTTTGTTTTATAGATGATTTTTCATTGTAGTTTATTTGAGTAAACAAACAGTATCCCAAATATAAATGTGTTTCATTTGATATTGATAGATCAGCAAAAAAATTGGCATAAAATTGATCCATAGTGTTGTTGAAGAATTGTGTATTGTGTATTCACTGGGAAAAATAAAAAAAAATATATTCACATTTCAATTTTGTAAAAAAGCCATTTATGTAAAACAAATTTGTCTCTGGACAAACCAAAAATAGATGCTTGTGTCACTTTTAGAAATCTATGACTATTTTGTGGCCCAATAACCATCTCTTTTTCTAATTCAAGTACAGTTCAGAAGTACTACGTAGTAAATTATGTTGAATAGGTTCTCATTAATAAAAGATAGCAATAAAGACTACAAATATTTGAAATTACACATCCAACTCTGTCAGCACTACTTTCCAGATCTATTGACTCCCCATAATGACATTTGATAGGCAATAAACTGAACGAAATAATTTGATCAACAAGATTGCTATAGTAAGTTATTTTGAAAGGTAAGTAAATGCAACTAGAAGCAAATAGTCCCATTTTGTTTCTTTGTTTAAAAAAAGTTAATGATGTTTCTCTGATAAGACACGGGAGACTGATGCATATTATCAACTCAGGGAATGCACAGAAAAAAAAAAACTCTTTTGTTTTACTTCATGAATATTTCATTCTTTTTCTACTAAAAAGTACAATTATAGGGCTTGATTCTTTCAAAAAACAATGTATTAGTGTTTCTTAAAATAATGACCAAAGTAAAAATAAAAATAAAAAATCCTGTAAACCAGAGATGGCCTCTGAACTGACTCTACCCAGCAGGATATCAAAGTAGATGCTGAAACATAGCCAAACTTTGGGCAGAGTGCAAAGAACTGGAGGGACCAGCAACCACACAAGGAGAGCAACAGAACCAAAAAATCTGGGCAAAGAGGTCTTTTCTGAGACCGATACTCCAACCAAGGACCCATGCATGGCAATAATCTAGAACCCCTGCACAGATGTAGCCCATGGCAGCTCATTCTCCAAGTGAATTTCCTAGTAAGGGGAACAGAGACTGTCTTTGACATGAACTCAGTGGCTGGCTCTTTGACCACCTCCCACTGGGGGTAGGGGATGGCTGGAGCAGCCTTGCCAGGACATAAAGGAGCACAATGCAGCCAATCCTAAAGAGACTTGATAGGCTAGGGTAAGAGGGAAGGGGAGGAGGACATCCACTATCAGTGGACTTGGGGAGGGGCATGGGAGGAGATGAGGGAGGAAGGGTGGGATTTGTAGGTGATAAGGGAGGGAACTACAGCTGGGATACAACGTGAATCTAATGTAATTAATAAAAAATAAATTTAAAAAGATATTTGGCCTCCATTTAAAAAAAACTGTAAAAATGACTTAACCCTGAAACATTCATTTAATTTTTTTTAATTATTTTTTTTTACAGTTTATTCACTTTGTATCCCTGTTGTAATCCCCTCCCTCATCTCCTCACAGTCCCACCTTCCCTCCCTTTTCCTCCCCTATTGCTCTTCCCTAGTCCACTGGTAGGGAGGTCTTCCTCCCCTACTCTCTGACCCTAGCCTATCTGTTCCCTTTAGGACTGCCTGGATCCTCTGTGGGCTGGTGAGGTCTTCCCAATAGGGAGAAGTGATCAAGTAGAAGGCAACCAAGTGGGTATATGAGACTGTTTCTTCTCATCTTACTAGGGAACCCACATGAAGACTGAGCTGTTAATGGGCTACATATGAGCATATGAGCAGGACATCTATGTTCTCTCTATGTATGGTCTTTGGTTGATGCATTAGACTTTACAGTCCCACCTTGGCCCAGCTAATTTTTGGCTTTGTTGGTCTCCTTGTAAGGCTCCTGTCCCCTCCGGGTCCTTCTATCTTCTGCTTCTTCTACAAGCCTCCCTGTGCTCTGCACAATGTTTGGCTGTCAGTCTCTTTATCTGCATAGATACCCTTCTGGTTGGAGTCCTTTAGAAGACGTCTGTGGTAGGCTCCTGTCCTGTTCCCTCTTTTCTACTGCTTCCTGTGTCCTATCCTGTTTGCCCTTCTGAATAAGAATTAAGTAGGTTTCCTAGGGTCCTCCTCGTTGTTTAGCTCTGTTAGGCCTGAAGGCTTTAGTATGTTTATCATATATTATATGCCTAATATCCCCTTATAAGTGGATATATACCATTAATGTCTTTCTGTGTCTAGGTTACCTCTCTCAGGATCATCTTTTCTAGTTCCATCCATTGGCCTGCAAATTTCAGGATTTTCTTACTTTTTATAGCTGAGAAGTATTCAATTGTGTAATTGTACAATTTCTCTATCCATTCTTTGGCAGAAGGACATATAGGTTGCTTCTAGATTCTCACTATTACACATAAAGCTGCTATAAACACAGTTGAGTAAATGTCCTTGTTGTGTGGTTTAGCATCTTTTGGATATACGCCCAGGAGTGGTATAGCTGAGTCTTCTGGTAGCACTATTCCCACTTTTCTGAGAAAGTGTCAGATTGATTTCAAAATTGATTGTACAAGTTTACATTCCCACCAGCAAAGGAGGTGGGTTCCCCTTTCTCCGCATCCCCTTCAGCATGTATTGTCACTTGTGTTTTTGAACTTGGCCATTCTGGTGGGTGTAAGATGGAATTTCAGTGTCACTTTGAATTGCATTTCCCTGACGACTAAAGACATTGAGCATATCTTTAAGTGTTTTTCTGCCATTCAATACTCCACTGTTAAGAATTCTCTGTTTAGCTCTGTACCATATATTTTAGTTGGATTATTTGGTTTGTTGGTGTCTAATTTCTTGTGTTCTTTATTTATCCTGGATATTAGCCCTCTGTCAGACATAAAGTTGCGAAGATCTTTTCGCAGTCTGTAGGTTGTCATTCTGTAGACCACATCCTTTACTTTACAGAAGTTTTTCAGTTTCATGAAATCCCATTGATTGTTTGTTGATCTTAGAGCCTGAGCTCTTGGTGTTTTGTTCAGCAAGTTATCTCCTGTGCCCACTCTCTCCGTATCTCTTCAATATAGTACTGGAAGTCATTGCTAGACTAATAAGACAACTAAAGGAGATAAAGGGGATACATATTAGAAAGAAAGAAGTCAAAGTATCACTATTCTCAGGTGATATGATAGTATTCTTGAGAGGCCCCAAATATTCTCCTACAACTGATAAATACCTTCAGAACAATGATGATAATAAATTAAGTAAAAAAATTAAATAGCCCTCCTGTATTCAAAAGACAACTGAGTTGAGAGAGAAATTAGGGAAACAACCCCCTTAACAATAGCCACAAATAACATAAAGTACCTTGGTATGACTCTAGCCAATCAAGTAAAAGACTTCTATGAAAAAAAAACCTCAAGTTTCTGAAGAAAGGAAGTGAAGAAGATATCAAAAAATGGAAAGATTTCCCATGCTCATGGATCGGTAGAATTAACATACTAAAACTGACTATCTTATCAAAAGCAATCTAAAGATTCAATGCAATTTCCATCAAAATAACAACACAATTCTTTGCAGAACATGAAATAATAATTTTCAACTTCCTATGGAAAAACAGAAAATCCAGAATATCTAAAATAATCCTATGCTATAATAGAATTTCTGGAAGTATCTCCATCTCTTATTTCAAGCTGCACTATAGAGCGACAGCAGTAAAAGTGGCATGGTACTAGCATAGAAGCAGACTGGCAGATCAACAGAATCGAACAGAAGACCCAGAGATAAACCCACACATTGACAGACACCGATTTTTGACAAAGAAGCCAAAACCATACATAGGAAAAAAAGATAGTATCTTCAAAAAATACTGCTGGTCTAACTAGATGTCTACATGTAGAAAAATGCACAGAGATACATATTTATCACCTGCACAAAACTAAAGTCCAAGTAGATTAAAGACCTCAACATAAAACCAGACACTCCAAATCTGTTAGAAGAAATAGTGGGGAAAACCTTTCAATGCATTTAAAAGTATCTTAAGGAGCACATAATGAAAAGTACTATGAAGTTCTTCAGTTATATTTACTTTAGTAAATAAGAAGGGAATATGATACTATGAGAATAATTATAAATAATATATACAGTAAGATGAAATACATATATACACTTACATACATATATATGTCTATATAGCTATATCTTTCCATATATATCCATATAGATATAGACAGACAGATAGATAGATAGATAGATAGATAGATAGATAGATAGATAGATAGATAGATAGACACCAGTTACCAGGGTATCAAAATACCAGAAGTTTGAGAAAAACACCATTTCTTTATTGGATATCTATTGTGAAAAAAAAACAACACAAGGAAACTGCATAGGTATCAAAAGAGTTCATGCAATTTTAACTTAATTATTTTATGTGCTAACTCAATAAAACATATGACATGATTACAGGAAAGTAAACATACAAAAGGTAATAGTGTATACCTTCAATTTATGAAAACATACTTCATTCTACTTTTCTAAATTAGTAAATGCCATGAAAATGAGTTTATTATAAACCTGATTTATATTTAGTAAATTATATAAGCTATTTAGAAAACTTTTAATTAAATGTTTTTACATTAATTACATTTTATATGCTTTGTATCCCAGCTGTAGCCCTCTCCTTCATTCCCTCCCAACCCCACTCTCCCTCCTTTATCTCCTCCCAGCCCGTTTCTAAGTCCACTGTTAGGAAAGGTCCACCTCCCTTTCATCTGTTCATCTGATCCTAGCTTATCAGATCTCATCAGGACTAGCTGCATTGTCCTCCTCTGTGGCCTGGCAAGGCTGCTCCTCCCTCAAGGAAGGGGGGCTGGTCAAAAGTCAGCCACTGAGTTCATGTCAGAGACAGTCCCTGTTCCCCCTACTAGGGAACCCATTTGGATAATGAGCTGCCACAGGCTACATCTGAGCAGGGGGTTAGGTTATTTCCATGAATGTACCTTGGTTGGAGTATCAGTCTCAGAAAAGACCCCATGCCCAGATATTTTGGTTCTGTTTCTCTGGTTGTGGAGCTCCTGTCCTCTCCAGGTCTTTCTATTTCCCTCTCCTTTCATATGATTCCCTGCTCTCTGCTCAAAGATTGGTTATGAGTCTCAGCATCTGCTTTGATACACTGCTAGATGGTCTTTCAGAGGCCCTCTGTGGTAGGCTCCTGTCCTGTTTCTTGTTTTCTCCTTCTTCTAATGTCCATCCCCTTTGTCTTTCTAAGTAAGAATTGATCCTCTTAACCCAGGTCCTCCTTCTTGCTTAGCTTCTTTAGGTGTAAAGATTTTAGTATGTTTATCCTATATTATATGTCTAATATCCACTTATAAGTGAGTATATACCCTGTGTGTCTTTCTGCTTCTGGGATACCTCACTCCTCATGATCTTTTCTAGATCCCACCATTTGCTTGCAAATTTCATGATTTCCTTGTTTTTAGTTGCTGAGTAGTATTCCATTGTGTAAATACATCACAATTTCTGTATCCATTCCTCCTTAGAGGGACATCTGGGTTGTTTCTATAGCAGATCTCCAGCTAAATTTTACTTCCCAGAAGAAATGCAAAATAAAGCCAAACACTAACCAAAAGTAGATTTTAAGTGTTAAAAAGGAAAGACAAGTTTAAAAGTTTACCTAATATATTTGAAGTTCACATGTGCGCACATGCACACCCACCCACACACATTTAGCCCTCAGCCTCATAAAATGGAAGGAATTGGGTGATACAGTGTTGTCACTGTTCTATTTATTGTCATCACTATGTGAATCATTTGAGAAGACTCGGGATGGGTGTTAGCCTTTGCAACATGTAGTCAACATATTTTGGTTTTTTTTGCAGTGTGTGGCTATAAAGAATGTGTGTGAGTGGATGTGCACAATTGTGTGTGCTCTGTGTGTGTATATATGTATACATGTGTGTGTGTGTAGACACAGTATTGGCTATTTCCAAAACATGATATTGTTAAGGTATCTGATTATATAATCATGAAAATAAACTTTGGCTTATTGATATACTATATATTTGAATGTGTGAATTAGATTAGAATCAAGGAACGATACATTGCACTCAAATACTATGATTTTGAACAAGACTACATTTACCTCAGGCCACTGTGACTGTATTGACAGCTGCACCAAGTACCCTTTACGTGAATGAAATGCTTTGCTATGTTTTTCTAAGCAAACTTTTCAATAGTTTGCATTAGACTAACCTGCTTCTGTGTTTGTTTATTCATTTAATTTACAAGCAGAAATAGTGATCCTGAACTTAAATTAAATATCCAGAGTACTTGAAAGCATAGTGACCTTTGTTTTCAGAAGCAGGTTAATATCTTCTGTTGAATCTTGCCTTAGTTTCTAGGAATGTTTCATTTGATGAATGGTTTATGAGAAGAGAAAAGAAGAATAAGCAAAGTTTCAGATATTTTCCAAGCAGTAAAATCTGTGGCACCTTTATTCCCAACTCTCACTACCGTCATGTTATTCATGATCCTACTCATTCTCAAAATAGTCTATGGAATACTAGTAAATATTTAAAAATTAAATAAATACACACAAGGAATTAAAACCCTTGGTTGAATACACAAAGATATTTCTATAATTACTGACTTCTTTACAATGATATCAAAAACTTTAAAAATAATTAAAATTACATTTATTTGTGTGTGTGAATGCATGTGCATGTATGTGCCATGGCACAGACCTAGAAGACAGAAGACAACTTGAAGAGTCCATTCTCT
This sequence comes from Pachyuromys duprasi, assembly GCA_028658305.1. Taxonomy (NCBI): domain Eukaryota; kingdom Metazoa; phylum Chordata; class Mammalia; order Rodentia; family Muridae; genus Pachyuromys; species Pachyuromys duprasi. The sequence continues at coordinate 86,751,324 of CM053753.1, read as the reverse complement.
CCTTCTACAATGTAGCTTCAAGGATCAAATTTGGGTTGTCAGACTTGAAGGCAACTGCCTATTTCATACTGATCAAACTTATCAGTGATGGTGTTCAAATCATGACAATGAATTTTTTTCCTAGGAATCTTACGACAATAGTGCTATGTGAAATGCGCTTTGAAAAGTAATTTCCGAGGAACTGCTGTATGTTTTATGACCCCAGACTTCACGTTAGAGTGTTATTGTATGTCATGCCTTGATAATTTTTATTTTAAATCAAATATTAAGACATGAGAGGAAAAATATGCAAATATTAGAAGAGATGATGGAAAATCATATTCAGTGGGAAAGTATTTCTTTAAATTGTTTCCAGAACTGAAACTTCTGTACATTGCTTTAACAAAAGGTACAATGGTACAGTGGTCTTTAGGCATACTTGAATTTTTTAACATTACTGACTAAGAGTCTGCAATTTAATCATTGAAGTACACCCATTATCTTACACTAAGCTCAACTCACAGTTTCCCCATAACAGGATGTTTTCTAAGACTAGTGTTTCATCATTCTCGGTCATCATGTGAAGTGGAACTTTGCTAAAAATAATAGTAAGCAGCATAAAATTTAGGAATGTGATGCTTATCTCACCAAGATAAACACAGCTAAGTCTTAATAAAACTTGAAAGACAGTAATTTAGTAATGACATAAATCAGAATACTCAGACATTTGTAAATGCAGAAGGATAAGAGAGAAAATGGAGGACTTTTACTGTCCACAAACACAAAATAAAAGTATGAGAAATAAAAGTAGAATTTCAGATATATTTATTTTAGTTTACTCTAGCAACATGCGCTAGTTGTTAGAATAACAACAGATCAGTGTAATGAATACATTTAAAATATTCAAATTAATGTGATTTGGGAAAAATACATTACATGGTACATATTATTTTGATACTAGGATAGATCAGGAAAACGAGAGCAGCCCAAGGAAGAAAGGTGCATAGGGGCTTTTCAGTGCACAAGGATTGCATTCTTACCCATTTTTTCGAAGGGGGAAAGAAGTCTACAAGACATTAGAGATAATTCCAAAAGATGAAAGATAAAAGAATGAAGATCCATGACTGAAAATGAAAAGGGATTTAAATTTTACATTAATGCATTATAAACGTGTTTAAAATTTACATGACATATAAATAGACATATATTACTCTTAGTCCGCATTTGTAGTGTAAGTAATGTACAAGAGAGCTACTTCTTCAGTTGCAGAATTCAAAATAAATTTTAAAAATATTAAATATGGATTAAAAGCTACTTTCTCCAATAATTTTTAAATTGAAAATATGTTGTATATATTCTGATAATATCTGATGTAAAATAAACATAATCCTTAAAATGTATGACATAGTCAATGAATAAAGTAGAAACACAAATATGTACATGTGTACTTAAATACATATTACATATAACCACATTCCCATAGGAAGATTGGGCAGAGCAGAGGTGGTGGATGACGCCAAGGAAATAGAATCTTCCAGAATTAACAGGGATGATGCTCATATGAATTCATAGAAATTATGATAGCATGCACAAAACCTGTAAAAGTTGAAGCCAAACAAAAGTCCCATACTGAGAAAGGGAAGTGAATAAAAATTTCTACCCCTAGCCAAGAAAATATGTCCTATTAGTAAATTCTGAAACAGCAAAAAAAAAAAAAAAAGCAAAGCAAAACAAAACAAAACAACAACAAGAACAAAACAGTTTTCTTTTCCCCCGCTGATGGAATGACTTTGAATATATCAACCACACACCAGGCAAGCCTTGTGTTCAGTAATTGATCATCAGATTTTATAAGTGTGTGTGTGTATGTGTGTGTTTGGCTGATTATGGATTTGTGTTTTTGTATTTTTAGTTTTAGTTTTGTTTTGTTTTGGGGGAGCCTTGCTTTATTTTGCCTTGAGGAGAATGAGAGAAAGACACAGAGACAGAGACATGAAGTGGGATGGAGAGGCAAGTGGGCAGGATTTGGAAGGACCTGGGAGAGGGGAAAGAATATGATCAAAATATATAACAATGCTCAAAATAAGTTTTATATGTAATAAAATAGAGAAAACAACTTTCAATCCTTCAAACCCAAGTTCGGATAAAGGTGTTTAAGGGGACGGTAAAAGTTCGGATAAAGGTGTTTAAGGGGATGGCAAAAGGCCAAATTCCAAAACCATGTCAGTTCCGTCCACTTAATGCTATGAGCAAGCTCCATTCAGTTGCATCACAGATTTCCTATGTGATATACCAACCCTTATTGTCTTCCTGGTCTCCATTTTTTAAAAACCACTTATTGATTCACAAAATGTATTTCAGGAACATTTGTCATCTTGGATAATTCATGTTTTCCTACTCTAGTTTTAACACCGTGCCTGTGTTGTAAGATCATGTCTTTAACTACACTATTATATTTCTCTAAATGTTAAGATCAGGTTCTAGTCAGTTGTGTCGCAGACCAATAACAAAAGGTTTGGAAATATGAAAAATAATTAGAGTATAGGACTAACTATGGGTAAGTATGAAATGGCAAGATACAATTAATCACCCATTTGGCTCAAAATCTTCTCTAAAATTACTCTGCAGTAATACAATACACATGAAATATACTTTTACCTGATCTTAGCATTGGGTAGAAGGAGCTGATGGAGCTATCTCGGAGAGGAGAGAGCAAACGCAACACAGTGTGTTAAGCTATAGAAGAATGTACTGTGGTGAGGGATCCAATTATTCAGGCAGCATTTACATTTCATAGAATCTAACCTATCATAAATATGTAACACAGTACTCCACAGCGAAAGGAAAATGGACCTGTTACTCAGGCACTATGAGTCAAGCTAAGAATCTCAGACTGAAAATGTGTTCTGAAGTTCTCTTTTCCCAGGTCAAGAAATTTAATGGGGACCTAATTTTCCCAAGAGAAAGTAAAATCCACAAGGTCACTAGCATATTAAATACAGAATAAATATAGAATAGAAAACAGTAAGTGACAAATGGAAAAGCCAGTGGTACAGAATGATGACATGATGGATTCAGAGGCGAATGAACTACAGAGATGGTGTGATTAATATCTGTAATCATTAAACACTGATGAAGTCAAATGGAGTTATCATATCCAATTCACTAGCTTCTTTTCATTTTCTGGGGAGAAAAAGATACCACATAGTTGGTACTCAAAGGAGATTCTAGCCTTTGGGATATGAAGATTCAACTCCAATAATGCCTCCTATGTAGTCAAACCTGCTATTTGCATAGTGAAACTCAAAAGAAAAAGTGCTAGGAAAGCCTAAATCCATAAACAAAATAAGTGGCATAAATAAAATGGAGTGAAATATTTGTGTGCAGTATAATTTCATAAAACCGTTAAGAAGAAATGCCAGACAAGAGCATAATGTGATCCACTCAGATGAGCACAGTGTCAGAGTGACTTTATACACATGCACTATTAAATGTAGTAGAGGCAAACCAGACCCAAAGACTCAAATAGGAACTTGATTAGAGAAAATTAACAACAAAAGACAATGAATATAAATCTTGCAATAATCTGCCCGAGGATCAACCACAAAAGGAACACAGACACATAAAGCTATATCCTGGAAAGAACAGATGAATGACAGCAAAGATAATGGTGGGCAATAAAACTTCAAGAGAAAAATGGAATGGAAAATAAAATGTGGTCTTTCTCTCTCCCTCCCTCCAGTCACATCTCCCCCAAGAACATAATGAGTTGTCGATTATCTTTTATTAAAGACCAACAATGGGAAGGTTGGAAACATGAAAAATAATTAGAGTATAGGACTAAGTATGGGTAATTATGAAGTGGCAAGATATAATTAATCATCAATTCCCTAAAAGTCTTCTCTAAGATGACTCTACAGCTATAAAATGTACAAGAATTTACTTTTTTATGTTTCCCTACATAAACTTACACATAAATAACACATTCACACACATACACACAAACTACAAATAAAACTATTGTCTTTGAATATATAAACTTCCTATAAATCTCAGAGAATATTCAACACACATTTGAACATGAGTTTGTTACAATATCTCTCCAGGTAAAAGTGTACCCGTTGAGCCATTATTTGATCTCTCTCTCGGTCATTGTAATTTATTACTGGTGATTTCATGTTTTCCATGTTGAAATTATATGTTGTTGAATAAAAAAAAGTTTTGTTTTATTTAGTGTTTAAAGATACGTCAATTTATTTTCTCAGCCACTGAAGTTTGGGAAAGTGTTATAAATAAGGATTGCGAATAATTAAAACTGTGCAGTACAAAAATGTCAAGACTTTTCCTCCCATTTCAGCAGGCAATTTCTGACAAAACATCAGATTAAGCTGTGTAGATATTGAATTGATTTGAAAATACTAGTACCCAGTGAATTCCTCTACTAAATTAAGTTGTCTAGAATGGTGATTCTATTTGTCAAAATCCACTTTGAGTTTCACTAAACATTTCATGTAAAAGCTTATAGTCCAGTATTGCTGAACATTCAAATTAATAGCAGAATCATAATACAGTACATCAAAAAATGCCTTCAGAGGTTCATAGTTCACTTGTGTTTGACAATGATTTTGGGACTCCAATTAACTTAAGATATGTAAATAATCTTAAAACATTATTTCACTTCATCTTCTCAAGCACATATGAATTCCTATGAGAAGCAAATATTATGAAATTCAAGGCAAATAGTGTTTAAGTAGTGATTTCTTTACATAAGTAATGAATAAGAAAATAGCATGATCATCATCTACAGAGTTGCCGAAATCGGATCTGCTTGTCAAATTGAATAACAAATATATAAATCCTTTGTTCATGTCTATGATTGAAGTACCAGTAAATATTACCTTACTCAATGTAGTATTTTTGAAGACTTGGTAACGTATTTATGGAGGATGATCTATTTAAGGAAGGAGCAGATAGATTCATGACCTTCTTGCAAAGATCTTTAGACATTGTCTTGCTGGAGTTTTGTGTTTAATGCGAGAATAAATCTCTCACTTTAAAATTTTTCCTGGTACTAAAATTGGTGGTACTAAAGAATTTCTTCTGAAACAGTACCAAATCAGGTGTGGTGGCACACACCTGTGTTACCATCCCTCACAATGCTGAAGGAGAACTGGAAATTTGAGGCCATTATCATCTTCATGGTAAGATCATTTCTCATTATTTTCCAGGGAAACATACACACACACAGGCATTTCTTATAAATTTAATCTCTTTACTGTCTGATCGCAGTCCCCTCCCTCTTCTCCCAGTCTGGCCCTCACAGCTCCCTCTCTTCCCCAATTCTCATTTTTCTTAGAGAAAGGGAGGTCTCCAATTTGTGTCAACCTACCCAGGCACCTCAAGTCACAGCAAGACTAAGAACATCCTCTCCCACTGGGGCCTGACAAGGCAGTCCAGCTAGGGGAAAGGGACCCAGAGGCAGGCAACAGAGTAAGAGATAGGTTCTACTCCCATGGTTATGGGACCCACATGTTGTCCAAGCTGCACATATGCTACATATGTGTAGGGAGTCCATGCATGCTCTTGGATTGGTGGTTCACTCTTCGTTAGCTCTCATGGACCCAGGTTAGATGTTTCTATAGGTATTCCTGTGGTGTCCTTGACTTCTCCAGCTCTCTCTATCCTTCTTCCCACTTTTCTATAAAACTCCACAAGCTGACATATTGTTTGGCTGTGGATCACTGCATCTGTTTCTATCAGTTGAAGGATAAAACTTTCCAGAAGACATCTATGCTAGGTGCCTGTCTATGGTCATAGAAGAGTATGGTTAACATACTGACAAATGTTGGCTCTCTCCCTTTAAGATGGGCCAGTCATTGGTTTGCCATTCCCTCGATCTCTTCTCCATGTTTACCCTTTCCCGTCTTGTAGTTAAGACAAAATCTGGGACTGATGTCTTATGGGTGGTGTATGCCTCTCTCCCCTAGAAGTCCCACCTGACTACAGGATATGGTCCCTTCAGGATTCTTAAAACCCACTGCTAGAAATGTCACCTAGGGTAACCCCTATAGACTTACTGGAGCCTCCTCCCTGTTGCATAGATATCTCCCACCTATTTCCACTCTTTCTCCATAACCTCACCTGATACCTACTGTCTGAACACCTGGTCCTCACCCCTTTTCCTCCCAACTCCTGCCACTCAGGTTTTTTTTTTTTTTTTTTTTTTTTTTTTTTTTTTTTTTTTGCCTCCATCTACCTCAGTTGTCTATTTTAGCTCCTGTTCTTAGTGAGATTCAACATCTTCTCTTGGGGCCTCCTTGGCTTCTTTGGGTCTGTGGATGTACCTTGTGTATTTTATGTCTAATATTCACTTGTAAGTGAGTATATGCCACGTGTGTCTTTCTGCATCTGGGTTATCTCACTCAGGATGTTTTGTTTTTGTTTTTGTTTTTTCTATTTCCATTCATTTGCTTCCAAATGCCATGATTTCTCTATTTTTAATAGCTGAGTAGTATTCCATTGGGTAAATGTACCACATTTTCTTTATCTATTCTTAAGCTGAGGGTGATCTGGGTTGTTTCTAGTTTCTGGCTATTATGAATAAAGCTGCTGTGAACACAGTTGAACAAGTGTCATTAGTGTGGTGGAACAATTTTGGGTATATGCCCAGGAGCAGAATAGCTGGATCTTGAGGTAGATCTAGTCCCAATTTTCTGAGATATATTCATATAGATTTTCATAGTGGTTGTATAAGTATGTACTCCCACCAGCAATGGAGGAGTACTCCTTATTCCACATCTTCTCCAGCCTGTGATGTCACTTGAAATTTTTTATCGTGGCCATTCTGATGGGTATAAGATGAAATCTCAGAATCATTTTGATGTGCATTTCCCTATTACAAAGGACTTTGAACATTTCTTTAAATGATTCTTGGCCATTAGAGATTTCTTTATTAAGATTTCTCTGTTCAGCTCTCTACCCCATTTTTAATTGGGTTTTTGTTGTCTAATTTCTTGAGTTCTTTGTCTATTTTGGACATTAGGTCTCTGTTGGATATAGGGTTGGTGAAGATTTTTTTTCCATTCTGTAGCCTGCCAGTTTTTTCCTATTAACAGTGTCCTTTGCTGTGTAGAAGCTTTTCAGTTTCATGAGGTCCCATTTATTAGTTTTTCATCTTATTGCCTGAGCTGCTGGTGTTGTGTTCAGAAAGTTGTCTCCTTAACCAATGAGTTCAAGGCTTTTCTCCACTTTCTTTTCTCTTAAATTTAGTGTATCCAGTTTTATGTTCAGATATTTGATCCACTTGGTCTTAAATTTGTCACCCAATTTTTAAAAATTAATACATTTGTTTATTCACTTTACATCCTGACTATAGTCCCCTCCCTCCTCTACTCCAAGTCCTACCTTCACTCCATCTTTCCCCTATCCTCCCTCCCCTACTTCTCAAAAAAGGGAAGCCCTACCAACACCAACCCACCCCATGCACATCAATTTGCATCAGGAATAAGTACATCCTCTTCCACTGTGGCCTGGTTAGTAAGTCAGGCCAGGGAAGAGTGATCAAAAAGCAGGCTACAGAGTCCATGTCAGAGACAGCCCTGCTCTCTTTATTATGAAGCCCAATCTTCTCTTTGGCTACATCTGTGTACAGGGCTTATGTTCAATTCTTATATGGTCCTGCTTGGTGCTACAGTCTTAGAAAGTTCCTCTGGTTCCTGGTGAGTTGGCTCTTTTAATCTTCTTGTGGAGCTCCTGTTCCATCCAGGTTTTTCTATCCTTCCTCGACTTTTCCTCAAGACTCCCTACACTTTATTCAGTGGTTGGCTATGAGACTCAGCATCTGTTTCTATCTGCTGCTGGGTGGAGCCTCTCATAGGGCAGCTATACTAGGTTTCCATCTGCAAACATAACATAGCATTAATAAGAGTGTTGGGGGGGGCTGTCTCTCATGGGGAGGGTCTCAAGTTGGGCCAGACATTGGTTGAGTGTTCCCTCAATCTCTTCTTTATCTTTATCTCTGCACACCTTGTAGGCAGAGTAAATTCTGTGTCAAATTTTTTTTTTGTGAATGGTTTGGTGCTCCCCTCCCTCCACAGGGAGTCCTATCAAGTTAGAGGGCTTCACACCCAAAATTTTTGATATCATACAACATGTATTTAAACAACCTGTTGAAGTCACCAGAGGCTAACCAACATGCTCAGGAAGAATGAAAGAAAGAATGAAAGAAAGAAAGAAGAAACAAACAAACAAACAAAAAAAGAAATACAGAAAGAGAAAAAGAAAAAAGAATGAAACAAAACAAAAAGAAACTCGTGTGAGTTGAATGAGTGCATCTAAGACATCCAGGTACTTATGAATGTAGAATGTATGTGTTGAATAATCTGGGATTGTCTCAGGCAGATTAGGAAACAACGGATATAGGTTGGAATACTGAAAGGATTTGAGTATGTGTTACCATTAAAAAATGTCCCAAAATGTGATTTGTAGTTCAACAAGGCCCTTATCTTATGCTCAAGAACAAGAATGTTTCTGTGTGGACAATCCAAGGTGACAGGGCCAATAGCGCATTCTGTCTGATCATTAGGGCAGCAGTGACTTCACAGCCACCAACAGACTAAAATGTTGGCCCCAAACCAACAGATACTGGTTTCCAAGTTGAGAGGAAACTACATAGTTAAGGAAGCAATCAGGTCAGACCTCAGCTCAGCCAGCTAACCCTCAGAAAAGTTCCTGGGTTCCTGCAAGAACTCTGTCACCAGCACAGTAACCTATGCACATACTCTCCTCATTGTCCCAGGCTGAACTGTGGACCCCCAAACACCACAGACTGTGTCTCCTGTTGTGAGAAAACCCCACAATGAGAGAACCATCAGGTCCGACCTTACTGCGTGCAGCCAATCCCTGGAAAAGTTCCTGGGTTCCTGCAGGCTCAGGAGCTCTAGCCTGCAGCCACACATCTGTGTGCTGTGCTTACCAACCACTGATTATCTCTTGGGTACTGAGGCACAGAGCTCCAACCTTAGACCCAAGGACACCTGGGAACCACAGGAAATTCCCAGAAGCTGTTCCAAAGCTCAACCTGTCTCCCTTGTGAAAATGAGCAAACCTTTGGGCTTCCCCAATTTAAAGAGAGGCCTAAAAGCACACAAGAGACCCACAGAACACCTAACAGATTTGACCAGAAAAGAAAACCCTCCTGCCAAATAATAATCAGAACACCAAATATACAGGACAAAGAAACATTTTTTAAAGCTGCAAGGGAAAAGGCCAAGTAACATATAATGGCAAACCCGTCAGAATCATACCTGACTTCTCAACAGAGACTATGAAAGCCACAAGGGCCTGTATGGATATGCGGACCTGTGGTGAGCCAGGTCGTAGCTGCTTTGGCAGCTGTTTGAAATGCTAGTCTCAGCACAAGAAGACAGGTTTTTTTCC
>CM053753.1:86731354-86741807 GCA_028658305.1 Pachyuromys duprasi | reverse complement strand
TATGAATGTTCCGTTGGGAGAAACAACCTAAGACAGGCACAATCTTCTGCTCCATAACTCATAAGTTATGGTCTTATAAATATCTTTTTTAATAAATATAAAAGGGGGAATTGTGGTGAGCCGGGTCGGAGCTGCTTTGGCAGCTGTTTGAAATGCTAGTCTCAGCACAGGAAGACAGGTTTTTTTCCAGGCCTTCCCTTGGAGACAGGGAAGGATTTGCAAGTCCATTCGCCTTTTGTTTGGTGACAGCAGGTGGGAGAGCTTCCTTGAAGTCTCAACTCTGCCTCACTTCCTTGTGAAAATTAACCCCTCATGTAAACTGTTTGTATAAATAAAGAAGGCTGTCTGCTCTCGTGGCTTTTTCAGATGCAGAGCGTATTGACTCTCTAGGGCTCATTAGGGCCATGAGCAAGCGGCCAGAAGCCTCTCGGAACATAATTATGTGTAGTGTGCATTATTAATTTCAATCCTCACTCCCGACTCAGAACCCCGTTCTGCTCTGCTGGCGGGCTCCGGCACGGACCCTAAGAGAACACAGATGTCAGCACAAACTACTATACCTAACAAAACTCACGATCATCATAGACTGAGAAAACAAAATATTCAATGACAAAACCAAATTTAAACAGTGTCAATCCTCAAATCCAGCCCTACAAAAGATACTAGAAGAAAAAATACAACCCAAGAAGGCTACCTACATCCAGGAAAACAGGAAATAAATAACCACTACAGCAAAACTAAAAAAGTAGCCAAGCATACAAGTACACTACCACAACCAGCATCAAACTAAAAGGATCTAACAGTCACTGGTCATTAGTCTCTCTATATATCTCAATGGACTCAACTTTACAATAAAAAGACAGACTAACAGAATGGATGCTTAAACAGAACCCAACATTCCAGGAAACACACCTCAGACACAAAGATAGGCATACCCTGAGAGTAAAGGGCTGGAAGATGGTTTTTCCAAGCAAACAGACCCAAGAAGCAAGTAGGTGTAGTCATTCTAATATCTAATAAAATATACCTTCAACCAAAATTAATCAAAAGGAATGAGGAAGGTCACTTCAGACTCATCAAAAGAAAATCCACCAAGAAGAAATTTCAGTTCTGAACATCTATGCCCCAAATACAAGGGCACCCACATTTTTTCATTTTTATTTTATATTAATCACTGGTTATATACTTTGTATCCCAGCCATAGCCCCCTCCCACATCCCCTCCCTATCCCCCCTTCCCTCCCTCATCTCCTCCCTGAACCTTTCCAAGTCCACTGATAGGGGAGGACCTCCTCCCCTTCCATCTCACTCTAGCTTATCAGGTCTCTTCTGGAATGGCTACAATGTCCTCTTCTATGGCCTAGCTAGGCTACGTCTCCTTCAGGGGACAGGGAGGTCGAAGAGCCAGCCATTGAGTTCGTGTCCAATTTTTGTAAAGGAAATATTAATAAAATTTAAACCATACATAGATCCTCACACATTAACAGTGGAATACTTCAACACCCCACTCTCACCAAAGACATGTCAATGAAACAAAAATTAAACAAAGAAACCTTAACAGACATAATGAATCAAATGGACCTAAGAGATATCTAAAGAGCCTTTCACCCAAACAAAAAAGAATTTATCTTCTTCTCAGCACTTCACAGAACCTTCTCTAAAATATTCCATATAGTTGGACACAAAGCAAGCTTCAACAGATACCAGAAGATTGAAATAATGCCTGTGTCCTATCAAATCACCATGGACTAAAGCTTGACCTCAACAACAACAGAAATAGCAAAAAGCCTGCACACACATGGAAACTGAACAACTCACTACTCAATGTCAGCTGGGTCAGGGAAGATATAAAGAAAGAAATTAAATATTTCCTAGAATTCAATAAAAATGAAAGCACAACATACCCAAACTTATGGGACCCAATGAAAGCAGTGTTAAGAGGAAAGTTCATAACAATAAGTGACTTCATAAAGAAATTTGAAATATCTCATACAAACAAACTTATCTGCTCACCTGAAAGTCATAAGGAAAAAAAAAAAAGAAAAAGCAGATGTACACAAGTGGTTTAGACAGCTGGAAATACTCAACTCAGGGATGAAATCAGTTAATTAGAAACAAAAAGAACAATTCAAAGAATCAATGAAATGAAGAACTGGTTTTTTGAGAAGAATAAATAATATAGAGAAACCCATAGCCAAACTAACTAAACGGCAAATAAACACTATCCAAATCAACAAAATTAGAAATGAAAAGGGGGATATAACAACAGACACTGAGAAAATTCAAACAATCATTAGGTCTTATGTCAAAAGCCTATATTTGCCACAAAATTTGAAACTCTAAACGAAATGGATGATTTACTTGATTGATTCCACTTACCAAAGCTGAATCAATATAAGCTAAATAAATTAAATAGTCCTATACCCCCTAAAGGAATAGAAGAAGTCATCAAAAGTCTCCTATCCATAAAAAGCCTAGGGCCAGATGATCTCACTGCAGAATTCTACCAGATCTTTAAAGAAGAGCTAATAGCAATACTCTTCAAACTATTTCACAAAATAGAAGGAACTTTACCAAACTCATTCTATGAAGTCACAGTCACCTTGATACCTAAACCTCAAAAAGCCTCAACAAAAAAAGAGAATTTCAGAACAATTTCCCTAGTAACGTTGACAGAAAAATACTCAATAAAATTCTTGCAAAACAAATTCAAGAACACATCAAAGATATCATCCACTATGAACAAGTAGGCTTCATTTCAGCGATGCTGGGGCAGTTCAGTATACTGAAATCTATTAATATAACACACCATATAAACAAACTGAAAGGAAAAAAGAAACACATGATCAAGTCCTTAGACACCTAAAAACCATTCGATAAAATTCAACACCCATTCATGCTTAAAGTCTTGGAATGATAAGGTATACAAGGCACATACCTAAACATAATAAAAGAAATATACAGCAAGCCTAGAGCGAACATCAAACTAAATAGAGAGAAACTTAATTCAATTCCACTGAAATCAGGGACAAGGCAAGGCTACCCACTCTCTAAATATCTCTTCAACATACTACTTGAAGTCCTAGTTATAGTAATAAGTTAACTGAAGGGGATAAAGCAAATTCAAATTAGAAAAGAAGTCAAAGAATCACTATTTGTAGATGATATGATAGTATACATGAGTGATCCCCAAAATGTCACCAAGGAACTCCTTTAACTGATAAACACCTTTAGCAAAGTGGCTGGATCCAAAATTAACTTAAAAAAAATCAGTAGTCCTCCTGTATACAAAAGACAAATGGGCTGAGAAAGAAATTTAGGAAACAACACCCTTCACAATAGCCACAAAAGACATAAAGTACCTTGGTGTAACTCTAGCCAAGCAAGTCAAAGACTTATATGAAAAAAATAAAAAGAAAAGAAAAAGAAAACTTCCAGTCTCTGAAGAAAGAAATTGAAGAAGATATCAAAAGATGGAAATATCTCCCATGTTCATGGATCAGTAGGATTAACACATTGAAAATGGCCATCTTGCCAAAAGCAACCTACATATTCAATGCAATTCCCATCTAAATACCAAAACAATTCTTTACAGACCTTGAAAGAGCAAGTCTCAAGTTAATATGGAAAAAAAATCAAAATAGCTAAAACAATCCTCTACAATGAAAGATCTTCTGGAGATCTCCATCCCTGATCTCAAGCTGTACTAGAGAACAACAGTAATAAAAGCTGAGTGGTGCTGACATAGAATCAGACTGGTGGATCAATGGAACCGAATCCAAGAAACAGAAATAAATCTACACACCTAAGGACACCTGATTTTTTTTTTACAAAGAAGCCAACACTATACAATGGAAAAAAGATAGCATCTTCAACAACTGGTGCTTGTCTAACTGGATATTCACATATAGAAAAAGGCAAATAGCCCCATATCTCTGATCCTGCACACAATCAAAATCCAAGTAGATCAAAGATCTCAACATAAAACCAGATACACTAAATTTGTTGGAAGAAAAAGTAGGGAAAAGCCTGAGCTAATTGGAACAGGAGTCAACGTTCTGAACAGAACACCAACAGCAGAGGCTGTAAGATAAACAATTAATAAATTTGACCCCATGAAACTGAAAAGTTCTGTAAAGTAAATGACACTATCAACAGAACAAAATGATAGCCTACAGACTGGGCGAAGATCTTCACCATCCCTATATCTGACAGAGGGCTAATATCCAGAATATGTAAAGATCCCTTTCTCAGATACAGCTGATAGGCAGCCAATCTCCATGTGGGCTCTTGGTTAAGGGGAATAAGGGTTGCCCCTGTCATGAGCTCAGTTACCTGTTCACTTCTCCATGGTGTTGCACCCTTGCCAGGTGACAGAGGAAGAGGATCCAGGTAGTCCTGATGAGTCTTGATAAGCTACGTACAGATGGCGGGGAAGCAGATCTCCACCTTTCAGTGGACTAGGGGAAGGTGATAGGGGGGAACATAGAAGGAGGGTGGGACCAGTAGGAATTGAGGGATGGGACTGCAATCAGTATATAAAATGAATAAATTGTAAAATTGAAATAAAAAAAGAATCTTTCTGCCATTATTTTAGTAAGGCAGGGGATTACACAAAGGGCCAAACACAGCCACACATTATCCTACAGAGTCATGTCCAGTGGAACATAACAAATAAGTAAATACAATAAAGAAAAATAAATAAAATGGAATGGAGGTTGTTCTAACAGTTTTGAGACTTATTGAGCACCCACTGTCTCTCTTTGTTTTGCTTTCTTTCAGCACAGTAGTATCTGCTGGGTGCTTGTCCAACCATAGCAGTCTAGAAGCACATAACTTTTCTAATTCCAGGACGCCTGGTGGGAGGAATTATATCTTAGGATATTTAAGTGATAATTGATGAGACTTTAAATTTTAGACTTTGAGTCAAATAGCACCAGAATACTGCTGGAATTTGGTGGCTGTCAGTTTTTAACAATTACATTTTCCATAAAGGTAAGAAATAAAGGGACCCTAAGTTTGATCTTCAATACCAGCAAACAAGCAAACATGCAAACCCAAGCTTCATGGCTTGTATTTATTATCCTAATGATAATGGGGGAGGGGACGTGAATGTGCGGAAAGAAGCAGAAATGGGAATATTCATGGGACTCACTGGCTGGCAGGTTAGCTTACTTGGTGAGTTCCAGACCAATGAGAGATTCTGTATCAATTAAATAACAACACATACACAGTGAGAGAGAAAGAGAAGAAAGAGAGAGAACCAAATCCAAAGCATAAATAAACAAAAAGTTAGACATAGGCCGAGAAAGAACAATAAGGGTTGTCCTCTGGCACACACAAACACACACACATACACATACATGAACCATAAAACTATAAGCTGAATTATGGCCCTCTGAAATTCAAATGTTTAAGTTGCAAGCCTGTAGGTCTCTGCATTTGGAGATAGAACCTCCAGGAGATAATGAAGGTTAAATGAGGCAATGAGAATGGAGCCTAATTAGATAAACTTATTGTAAGAGGAGGAGACAGCCAGGAATGTAGTTTACGGGGAGAGCTCATGTTTGTCTGGCACAAGGCCTGGGTCTAGTCTTGAACTCCACATAAAAAATAAAATAAAATAAAATAATAAAATAAATAATTATATGGGCAAAAAGAAGATTTGTTTCCCATGCTTACGGTACAAATCAGAGGCCATGGGAGAGAATAGCAAGGCAGCAATGAGAAGCCAGAATGGGGCTTTTAATCAGAAATGTTCCTGTGGAATTTGATATGATACTCCTCTCTGGGGCGGGATTCCTATGATTTCATCTATGCAATCAGTTTCTATTTACTTGCTTATTGCTTTTGCCGTGATGGTTTGAAAAGTTGTATTTTAAAACTTAGATGTTGGACAGGGAAAAACAGGTCTTATCTTCTTATGATTAATTCACCCCAGGTGGGTTTTGTTTTTCATCTTTTAATTGTCTCTCTTGCCAGCTTAGGTCAGAAACATGGCTTTGAGAGTAGAAGGAATCATGAATAAAATCGTGCATTGTTTTGGCACTGCTGTTCACTCCTGTTCTTTAAGCCAGATGGCTAATGGTGCTATTGCAGGATGCTCAGTAAAGACTACTGTCACCATAGGCATCATTTGGCAGTAGCATACATCCCAACCACCAGTTGTCAGGGCAACCCAAGTATTGATTGCTGTCATTTTGCTTCTGTTAGCTGCTGCTATCTTCTGAGTTTGCTGAGATATATTTATATGGAAGCAAAATGTGTTTGGGGGTGTAATTGAGGTGCACATATGAAAGTGAAATAATTTCTTGTGCTCTAAATTTGCTTTCCTCATCCCAGTGAGTGTAGCAACCCACTAACAAACATTATACACTATAATTTCAGCAGAAGCAGAGCTATCCTCCCATGTATTTCTGAGGATTGTTCCCAGAGCTGCTTGCACCCTAAACTTAAAAGACTAAGTACAAACCCCACACAGGAAATGGCAAACTCCTCTTTCAAAGTATAAGTGCTATATTTAGCTGGACAAAGAAATTCTCATTTGGAAAGAATCAACTCCACTTGTATCACCAAATTCTCATTAAAGAGAAGTGACTATGGAGTTGGAAGCCAAAGAAACTTCTAGTTCTCACTATGACCCTAACTATTTGGACATCATGGGACACTGTCATATTGCCTCTCACAGCCTATAAAGATCATATAATTTTATCATATACTACAGCTGAATGATGTAGAGAGAGATAGAAAATGAAAAATAAAACAATAAACCAACAAAAAGATCAGGAGAATAAAAGTTCTACATTCAAAAGGAAAATTACAACGTTGTGAAAGGAGTAGATAAAAGACAAAATCTTATTGTTTTGGGTGGCATCAAACCTGAGAATGACAGTTTGCCTATATCTGAAGTGTGCGGTGTGTGGCCAGTCTTCCAAGCCTCATTGTACGTTATTAACAAAGAAGGTACATCATTTCTGGAGAGATCAGAAACTAGTACATCATTCCTGTAACTAGCATTCTAGATGCAAAAACAGAAGGATCAGTGTGAATTTTAGGCTTACTTGGTAAATTATAGGCCAGCTGAGGCCATCTGGTCAGACCCTAGCTCAAGAACACAGCAAAGACACAACCACAATAAAAAGAAGGTCTTTGGCTGGAGATGCTGGGCACTAAGAAAGAAGAGCTAGACTGTAATGGTTGCAGGACTCTAACAGATTTCAGAACTGGATCGTGTTGGACAAACGGATATCCCCAAGTCCATTATGGTGCCTTCACTTGTGAGCAGAGTGAAATCATTTTTGCTTTAGAACTCTTTTAGTTTTGGGCTGCCCTAGTTATCTGAACCAAGAAAAACAAAACTTTTTTTCTCCCTAGAAGACAGAGATTTATTGCCAGCAGAGACAACAAGGAAAGTAATCCAATAAATGAACAGAAAAGTGTGCATGTCAGCAGTGGTGGTGTGAGGCTGGAGTGACCATACCTACAGACAAGGTCTTTTAAATGTATTGTTCCCATACAAATAGAGTGGTGCATGAAATACATTGTCTTCCTAAAAATCGTCTTTATAAATATAGAGGAAACTAAGGTAGAGAAATTAATGTTAGGCTTATTCAAACCTCAGAGCCCATGGAGTCTGAATTGTGACATACATATTATATCAGCAAGTGTGAATAAAATATGAAATAAATATACTGAATGTCATGCAAATAGCTTGGAGGATACATACATGTATAATATTAGTAATTTAAGAGTATAGGTTATGTGCTTTCTTGGAGGTAAAGTAAAAGACTTAGAGAAAGAGGTGCTAATTTTAATTGAAATTAGAACTCGAAAAAGCACAGAGAAATAAAAATGTAACCTTTTTTGCAACCTTCTTTTGCAAAGAACAGAAGACTTAAAGACAATGACATTAAAAACAGAAGAGCTGTTTTTTTTATTTCATAAGAAAAAGGCTTACAAAATGCATCCTAGAATCATCACACTACTTCCTAGTAGTGTGACAGGAACCATAGCTCCAGACACTGTACTTATACTTTGGGTAGAAGGAAGAGGGACACACACACAGCCTATGAAAGACATAGTATTTTATCTGGAAAGGTAAGCCTTTTCCTGAATTCTCCCCCATGACTTTGAGAAGAGTTTACACTTTAGAGGTGTATGTTTATTGTCACGCTACAGCCACCCACTGCACTCCCACAAAGGAAAGTGGATAAACATTTCAATGAGAACATTGATATATTGCTAAAAACCCACACTGAATCCTGCCAAAAGTTAATGGATGGTTGTCTCAATTAAGGACTAGGAAGAAATGACATATGACACCCACAGTCACCCTGTAGATATGGATGGGAGAAATAATATCATAAATGGATCTGAATTTCAGTAGTAGCCTTGACTTTAGGCTTTACGTTCTTATTTAGTTTACATGGATGAGTGCTTTCCCTGCATGTATGCATGTTTTGCCTGCAAATATGTATGTGTGCCTTTTATGTGGCTGGTGCCCATGAACAACTGGATGAGCCATCAAACCCCCTAAAACTGTTACAGGTGGTTGTAAGACACCAGGTAGGTTCTTGGAACTGAACCCATTCCTTTCCAAGAACAATGACTGCTTTTATTTTAAATTTTTGTCCTTTGATCCTTAAAAAAGGAAGTAGATTGATTTTCTTTTAGCTTAATATCTGGTATAGACCCTTGTTAGCAATGAATAATGTTTTGGTTTATATACATCCCATATGTTCATAGGGAGTGATAATATTAGGAGGTCTGTCCTTGTTGTAGTAGGTGTGGTTTGTTGGAAGAACTTTATCACTAGGGGATGGGCTTAAAGGTCTCATATGCTCAAGCTTTGCCCAGTTTGGCATTCACTTCCTACTGCCTATGAATTGGGGTATAGAACTCTCAGCTCCTTCTCCAGTACCTTGGTTGCCTGCACACCTGTCATGCTTCCCGCCGTGATGATAATGGACTAAAGTGAAATTGTAAGCCAGCCCCAATGAAATGTTCTTTATAAGAGTTGCTGTGGTCATGGTGTCTCTTCCCAGCACTAAAACCATCAGACAAATAGCATTCTATATAACGTCCTTACCTAAATTTAGAATATTTTTAATAATCATAAACTTCTTGCATAACCATGTTTCTTCTGGAATTCAGTATATCTGGAGCTTTTGCTTCCTCTTTCCTCAGGGTTTCTTTGGGAACTACAGTTCCTTCTTGACACATATAATGTACAACAGATGCTACATAAGAAAGGCCTCAGCCTCTTGCTTAGCATCAAGAGAGGGCATTGGGAGAAAAATAAACTGCAGACAGGACTCCTTTATAAATCCTGATTGTCAGAAAGACTTTGTGGTCTCATACTACTCCTTGAATGGGCTAATGTCCTTTAGAATAAGCAGAATAACAGTGTTTAACCACTAAAATTACAGAGTCCCTTGTAGTCTGTGATTACTGATTGATTTATTTCCTTCCATCCCTTCAACATGCATACACACCACAGCTATATTTTAAAAGCCTGACAGAGTGACATTTAATGAGAAAAAAATCAACGCAAAAACAAGACTGCCTTTATTACATATGTAGATCCCTAACTTGGCTAGATTTACAGTCTTTGTACATACAGCAACATAACCATAATTGAACCTATTGGATAACCTTTCCCTACCCCATTGTGAGTCCTAAACCTGCATGAAATCTGTCTCTTATTTCCCTGTCAAAAGTTTTGAAGTCTTAGGTTGTTGCGTAATTCTCTCATTTCTTTCAGAGGACATGACTGTTCATTAAGCTTGAAGCTTTGGCCTTCATGATTTTAGACAGTCACAAATATCATTAAATGTCATTCAGATATGGCTGTGTGTGTAAGGTTGAGGTGGTTTTTGCAATTGGGTTCAGGGAAATGATGACCTTGCTATCATTTATCTTAGATAAGCCCAAATGATGGTTCATGTCAAAATTCTGGTGGACCAGGCCACTCCTCCAGCATTCAGACAGTGCTGCACATTGTTCTTCTGAGACAATATTCTTTATTTCACTTTATTACAATACTAAAGTTAAAGAATATATTTACTTGTGTTGCAAGTGAGTACAAACTACTTGTCATGTGCCCTGATACTGTGAATTCGGGAAATACCTCTCAGCTCTGGGAACTAGAGACAAAAATGTTCACTGGAGAGGGAAATCTTTATTACTGGGAGAGCATGCTGTTGATTCTGTGAGCTGGGACCTTTTTCTAACTGGATTGCATCTGCACATTGAAAAGACAGGCAACTAGACTATTGCTGGAGATAATAGGATCTGGGACTGGAAAGACTTCATATTTTATTAGGGCTACATTGATCCCATTTCTTTAAGCCACTGGAGTGTTATTTCACATTCCAGTGTCTGCATAACTGTATTCCCTTTGTTTCTCCGATCCATTTAAAATTCCCTGGCACATCAAGGCTAGTGAATGTCAG
>CM053753.1:86711898-86730854 GCA_028658305.1 Pachyuromys duprasi | reverse complement strand
CAAGGCTCTGTGTCCCACCAATCCTTTGAATGAACTTTGACAATAATTCACCCGGAGTCCTCAGGTATGAGGCAAACCTGGCAGATGTTGGATTCTGAATTTGTAATACATAAGCAGATACATCTAAACTTTTCTGGATTTCTAAGTTATACACTTGAGTTCAAAAGTGAGCCTTTTTAAAAAATACTAAATGTGATAATTAGTTTCACAGGGGCTAAATCAACATATATGCAAGATGCTTTTGATGATCTTACAAAATAGATTCTTATAAACTGAAGTCTATTTTTGTCACAAAAAAGGCCATTTCATTTTCATATCATGACCTGAGCTTATTGTTTTCTTGCTTCTGCAAAGGATCTTCTTATCCTGTGTATTTTGTCTGTTTGTGTTGCTATATTCAAAGACCACTGGCTGGGTGATTTATAAACAATAGAGATACAGTGTCCACAAAAACCGAGACCAGCCAGCTCAGGTTTAATGCTTGTTTAGCTGTCTTTTGAAATTATATCCTCTTGGAAACTGAGCTGCCATGGGCTACATTTGTGCAGGGGTTCTAGGTTATGAACTCAGGAGCTGGTTCTTTGATCACCTCCCCCTAAGGAGGGAGCATCCTTGCCAGGCCACAGAGGAGAACAATGAGCCAGTCCTGATGAGACCTGATAGACTAGCATCAGATGGAAGGAGAGGAGGACCCCCTCTATCAGTGGACTTTGGGTGGGGCATGGGAGGAGATGAGGGAGGGAAGTTGGTATTGGTAGGGGATAAGGGAGGGGCTACAGCTGGGATTCAGAGTGAATAAACTGTAATCAAAAAAAATTTTTAAAAGGACAGTACATCCTATAAAGAGAAGAACAATTTGTAATCACATGTAAGGCCATGTAATTATGGATGAGATGGCATCTTGATAAGGACTTCCATACTGCTCATAAAGAAGAAATGTTTATGCCTTAATCATTTAACAGCCTCTCCTTTGACTAACAGTATATATTCAATAGTTTCATTTTGCTGAGAAAATATTCAGACCATAGCAACTTCTATTTTCTTGCCTTCATATTTCTCATTTCTGTATGTTTGTTCTCTCAAAAGGGCTCATTCTAATAAATTCATGTGATACAAGTTCTTCTGTAAATTTTATTTAGAGAAATTCAATCTGAGTTAACAGAGCTGGTTCTAGAAAATTGACAGATGGGGCAGAATCTTGGAGGGGGGTTACTTAGCAGCCAGGCAGCAATGGGAGTAGACTTGTTTATGGACATTAGATTATAATCCCTTGTATAGTAGTGTATATGACCTTCCCCAGTGGCAAACTTGTTTTGCATGAGGACAGAAAGGGGCCATTTAACTCATGAAATGCCTCTTCCATTTGTGCAATATAGGGAAAAAGCTTACTTTAGAGTTGAGAGCATGGTTGGCTTGTATTAAGTATTACTGTGTTGAAGCAAGAGAACGACAAGTAAAATGTCCTTTTTTTTTTTGTGACATAAACGGAGACTTATAGCCATAGAGGGAACCAAATGGGGAAACAGACAGAGAATGAGGTGATGAGTCTAGCAGAGTGAGAGGAATGTTAATTCAGAGAGGCAGTCTCTGAAATA
The DNA here is from genome assembly GCA_028658305.1 of Pachyuromys duprasi. Lineage (NCBI taxonomy): Eukaryota > Metazoa > Chordata > Mammalia > Rodentia > Muridae > Pachyuromys > Pachyuromys duprasi. The sequence continues at coordinate 86,729,259 of CM053753.1, read as the reverse complement.
AAAATCAGGGAGGGAACGATATTCTGACACCAAGCATGAAGATGCTTGGGTGTTTGTGCCTGAATGCATTCAATAGAAGACTATTTCCAGTTCTCTGTCATTGAAAAAGTGACCAATTAACTCTGCTTGAGCAAAATCTTCTTTCCTACATCATTGCCTACAGATTACTGTGAGTTCTTCCCTGAAGAACACTTTCCCTGGAAAAGATGTTAATATATAGAGTCAAACCTTAAGATATTCACCTGGGAAATAAAGATTATAGGGAGAAGATACAGATAATTTACCAAAAGGAACTTTAGGCCTTGAATAGTATAATAGTATTCCACAGGTGAAATTAAGAAAGAGTTTTTCTGATCAGTGGAAGGTGAATCTGTTGTTTCTCTTTGGATTGAAAAGGACAACACAAGAAGAGACGCCTAGGAATGTTCAAATTGTAGATCTTGTTATTTCGCATTATTTTTCATGAAACAAAATGTAATGTATAAGAAGTGCTGAAGAAGCAAGGAATCAAGATGTCTCACTCGTATAAGTTACTGTCTTCTACATTCATCAATGCAGGGTTCACAGAGAGCAATTGAGTACGTGTGGTAAAGAGATGCTGCCTAAGCATACATGGAAAAGCATGGTTTCATTCTAACAATGCTGATGAAGTGACTATCTTTGCAAAATATTTGACCTGTCAGCAGCAGAGATGGATGCTGTGTCTTTGCTCTGTTATCAACTCTCTAGGGGAATCAGCTACTTGGTGGCAAGTTGATTGTACCTGACCCCCTCTTTCCTGGAGTGGATGGTAGTTTACAGATATGCTCATATTGGCTTTCCTTATCTAACATTAAGGGCTTGGTGCATTATGTAATGCTTACCATATGTCTGATTGCCATTGTGCCCTGTGCAACATTTCTTTAAAGCAAAGGACACATTTGAGAGAAAATTGAGTGCAACACTGAGTATGTGCCCAAGGAATCAACAGCTGCACTGTTTCTGTATATCACCCAAAGCCTGGCAAACAAAGAAGGGTGCTGTCGCAACTGATAAGGTGAGTTAGATAACACTTGGTAGTTTAGAAGAATGCCTCCGCTGCGGTATGCATGGTTGATCAACACCTTTTACAACATTCCACATAGCCAAAGTAGGTTTGTATACCGATGAAAGTGGAAGTGAAGTTTATCCGTTGTTTCCAGTGACCTCATTAGAGAGTGCTTCTGTTCTCCTTTTTATGCTCAAGGCCAATTATGTTCCTATGTGTTTGAGTAATTGAGGTTTATTCTGAAAGGGGCAGAATAGTGTTGAACAGATTTCAGCATTTTACTTCATGGGGTATTTTGAAAGAAGAAGCTCCTGGTACAAAAGTGGAAAGACAAATTCAGCAGAGAAGGCAACCAAAGGGAAAAGATGGTGATAATATAAATGAGGGTGATGGCATCAGAACTTTACCAATTATGGATGGACTAGGGATGTATTGATGACAGACCTAAAATCCACAGATTAATGTAAAGTTCCTCGAAAAGATGCCCAGACTTTCCTAATCTTCTGCTTGGATTATTGGGAGAAAAGAAATTTCATATAGTCTGACAACAGCAACTGCAGTACAAACAAAACAAATCAAAACAAAAGTTAAAATATTGCAACTGGAAGTAGGAGAAAAGTAAAGCAATGGCAACAGTGTGAAAAAATGCAAAGTCCATCTTTTTTCCTTGCTAATTTTGAGGAAAATTCAAACTAAAGCCTCCATCTTTGATGGCTTCCCATATCTCTGCTGTGCTTTACCATCTATCTATGTTCAAACCATATTCTGTTCTCCTTTTGTGAATCCTGTGTTTTAGAAAAGATCTCATTGTTGTAAAAATGGTACATATTTTTCTTGTTTAGACATTATTCCCATCTTAGAATTATGAAATTAGACCGAGTCAAACTTTAATCAGTCAAATTTTGTCATTAATTCATTAAGTCTCGGTATCCTTTAAACAACTCAGGTATATTTGACTAATAATTGTACCAATGTCATGAGATAAAATAAAAGAGCCGAGGAAGGTAGAGAGGATGCAGCTGAGGTTGACAAACACGAAGATTCATAGCAATAGGAATGTGAACAATGGCCTGGGATGAAGAAATGCCACATCCACATCAAACAAGCAAAGACTCTTCCTTTTAAGACACTTGTCTGAATTTCTCTTCCATTCATTTGACTGGATAATTCTGGCAGTTCTTTCTACTTCCCTGCCTCTTCTCTGCCCCATTCTTCTTCCATTCCCGTATGCTTTTTCTCCTATATCCTTTACTCTTCTCTATGTCTTATTGATAACAGAGATAAAATTTAAATTGTGAGTCTCTGATGGAAACATGCTTGCCACTGTTGTGGCTAGCATTTGCATTTGAAAATGTAGGATCAAGCTACACATCTGTTATATATGTGCAGGGATACTAGAACAAGTCCATGCATGCTCTTTAGTTGGTGGTTTGGTCTCTGTGATCCCTACGGTCCCAGGTTAGTTGACTGTGTAGGTCCTCTTGTGATATCCTTGGCCTGTCCTGCTCCCTCAATCCTTCCTCCCACTCTTCCACAAAACTTATGCATCTCTGCCTATTATTTGGCTGTGGGTTTCTGCATCTGTTTCCAACAGCTGCTGGTGAAGCCTCTCAGAGTTGTTATTTTAGACTTCTGTCTACAAACATAGCAGAGTAACATTAAGAATGTCAGGGATTTGTTCTTTCCCATTGCATGGGTCTCAAGTAGGGCCAGTCTTTGGTTGGCTATTTCCTAAGTCTTTGCTTCATCTTTGTCCCTGCACATCTTGCAGGCAGGACAAATTTTGGGTGGAAGGTTGTCCTCCACTTGAAGTCCTGCCTGCCTACAGAATGTAGACACTTTAGGCTTCATATCCACCCTGCTAAGGAGTCTCAGCCAGCGTGATCCCCCATAGACTTCTTGGGGCTTCCCCTATCCCAGGTCTCTGGCAAATCCCAGAGATGCCTCTATCTCCAACTTGAGTTCTGTTACCCCTGCTCTTCCTGCTCCTAATTCTCATCCTTCTTGCTCCTCATGCTCTCCCCTACCGAGTCTCCTCCTTCCACCCACCTCCAATGTCTCTTTATTTCCCTTTCTGACTGTGATTCAAGCATCTTTCCTGGGGCACTTCTTGTAAATTAACTTTTTTGGACTGTAGTGTAGCTTGAAATTTTCAGAAAAAAAAATAATCATCTTTAGTGAAATAACCCAAACCCCCAAACACATGCATAGTATGTACTCATTTGTAAGTGAGTACACATTAGCCATAAAGTACAAGATAACTAAGCTACAACTAAGAGACTTCTGCATATTCTGGTTTGTAAATGTTCACAATTATTACCACACTTTATACTTTTCCAGAAACATCATTTAAAATTTTGGGTAATTGGCATTTGGGATATTGCTCAATAGCAGGATGTTTGTTTTGCATGCATGAGGTCTGTGGTTTGATTCTTAGCACCAGCCCAAAAAGTCTTATATGTGACTAAATGCAATGATTTTATATATTTTTCTTAATCCAAGTTAATGAATATCTGTCTTATTTCACAACTTGTTGCAGTAGGGATACGATTATATCTTTTTATCAGTATCGTCATGTGTACATAATCTAATTACTAGTGTTTAACTTTCTTGTTAGTTTCTGCAGAGTAACAACTCTCTTCTTAGCACCATATTAAATCTCTCTGTAGCAATTGCTATGATCAAAAACAACTAGTCAACAACAGTATAGTCAATATTTAGTTACCATTCCAGTTCAACAAGTAAAGGGACACGCTATCCACCTGTGCTTAAATGTTTAAAATAGGTGCTCAAGGGCCAATCCACGTTTATTGTCCATAGCACTAAATCTATCATGATGAAAGTCTCACTGAAAGTCAGGATTCAAAAGGCAATATTTAAGCTCACAGTTGACAGAGGTGAGCCCTGGTCATTTGCAATCACTGGTGTTGCCCTCAACTTCAGTTGTAGGTCCATCTGCAGTATTTGCAACATAGGAGCAGTCCTTTAAATACATATGAACTAAAGCTGGAGAGATCTTAGAACTTGTTTTACAAAGAAGTAAACAATCCTATCTGTGCTATTTTAATTTGACATGTTCATTTTTTAATTAGTGTTCATCCAGCCAAGTTTGTACGCATTTGTATATGGAAAACCTGCAATTTGTGGATCTAAACTAGAACAAAGAAGTAATGATTACATCTATTTGACATAATCATATTTAATATGATTATGTTATGTTTGTTCTTATTTGTATAACTACATGGTAGTCTTGGCTATTATTTAACTTTTTAAATGATCTTATTAGTAAATTTAGGTCAATTCTAGACACAGAACTAGCAATGCAGTTTTTGTAAGCACTCTATAGTACTATAAAATAGTGATTATTTCCAGGTACCTGAACATGATTAATTTTAGAAGTTATATTAATTAGGACTTCTCATTGCAAGTAGTAGTAAAATTTGCATTTGAATTAATGATATAAACCAGAGAGTATTTTAACTCAAGGAACTGAGGAATATCCTAGGAAGGAAAGAGGTGAGATTAAAGTGAAGGAAAACCTTAAAATAAGGCTTGAAAAGCCCAGACTCTCACTGAATTTAGATTTCAATTATTAACTCACATCATTTTTTCAAATATATAATGTTATAAAGCTATTATCTATATAGTATAACTATGGCTCGCTCTGTTTCTCATCTTATGGCTTTATTTATATTTGTGTTTATCTTGAATCTTGATGAATCTCATATGACCAAGTTATAAAACTGAGATCAATGAACTCCATCCATGTCTGTCTGTCTCTGTCTTTCTGATACCATTTTTGCTCGCTCTGTGTTTGTGTGTGTATGTGTATGTAATATATAGAATATTTGTGAGGTTTTTTTCATGTTCTTAACCTACATGAATAGTGTTTAGATAACTGGTTCCCTAACATGACCACTCTAGAGAAAACAATGAATAGAATAAGTTCTAGAAACAAACTAGAAAAACTAAACAATAGTTATAGGAGACTTGACGATACAAACTTGGTAACCTTTTCCATATGGTTCAGAATCAACTTTGGGCCCCAGCACACAGATGAAGCAGGCCCTGTAATCAGGTCAGACCTGTGAAACATTGCTCTCTTGAAGTTGTTTCCTAGCCTTTCACACAAAATAGGCACCCTTGGTGTTTACAACACAATGAAATAAAGCTATCTACTTTACAGAAAACACAGTGTTAGGTATTAATTAACCCCTATTGTTGTTACAGAGGAAATAATACTGAGTTTCCTCTCCTCTTTTAGTGAGATTATAATTTAGCAGTTTTATTCCTGGATTCTTTTCGTTAACAGGCAATGACCTTTAACAAATATCTACACACAAGAATAATATTGTCTTTCCTAGTCCTTGCGCTTTCCACCCATAGTTTTCACTCAGTCTTTCTAATCATGCTGGGTCATGCAGAGGACACATGCTAGATATTTGGATTTCAGAATTACAAGTCTCTCAGTCAATGTATATTTGCATAGAGCAGACTTCTGTTTCAGACATTAGACACACCACAGTATTCAGCCTGCCAACTTTATTACTGTTCATTTCACCATCCTACAGAAACTACCACTGAAATCACTAACATAAATCTCAGCAGTATAAAAGTAGTATACTGTAGCCACTTGTCACAGACATAATATATTATCTCATCTTATGTTCCCCTTCAGTGGTATGTTGTTTTTTCTTGATTTGGGAACAAAGTTTTTTACAGTCTGATTGAATACTTAAGTCAGATATCTGTAAGGATAAAAGTAGAAGGCAAGGGGGGAAATTCCAGGTATTTAATTTTGATAAGCCAGCAATACTGTAAAAATTTCTATGTGCAAATGCCCTAACATTGTGAAGGCGTTTGGACTGGGAGAGGCTATCTCCTATATATATATTACAGTAGACAGATAAATGCTCTGCATTCCAAGGTTCATTCTCCTACTTGTCGAATCAGCTAAAAGGGCTGCTCTATATTCAAAGATTTACTCTGGAATTTTTCTTTCTTTCTTTCTTTCTTTCTTTCTTTCTTTCTTTCTTTCTTTCTTTCTTTCTTTCTTTCTTTTTTTTTGATTGCAGGAGCTACTGAACCCGATTAAACTCAGCCAATAAACAACTTCGCTCCGTCAAAAAATATACCCTCTTTGACATCAGGGTGTTTGGAAACATTCCAGGAAAGAGGGGAAAAAAGAAAGAAGAAAAGAAAAAAAGGGAAATCTGGTCAATGGAGTGAAGGAATCATGGTAAAAAGGTATGCATTCCTATTTGCAGTCTGGTCATAAATCATTATCCACTCTGGCATTGATTAATTGGCCTTTCTCAAATCCTCCAGGATTATATGAAAATCCAAGGTAACAGACCATTTCATTTTGAAAGGCAGACAGAGAGGGATATGGTTCCGAAATGTTGTCTGGAGATAACAGTCCAGATACAAAATTGTGTCACTTCTGAAGCTGATCTCTGCATGTTTACTCTTTCAGTGTGATTTAGTTTCCATTGCCAAAGTCTTTATGCACTCCTTTCTTATCTTTGTTCTATAACTGAGCTGAGGGAAGGTGAGGGTGACGATGCTACACATGTCACCTGCTAGCGTGACACCTAGGCTTCCAGGCCCCACGGAAAATATTCAAGTTGCAATGCCTAATTCCTCAGCGTGTTACTAACGATCAAGTGGTACATTGCTAATTGATGCTAGTATTGTAAATATTAGGAAAGGGTTATGCCAGCTGTTTGAACGTCACATAAGGTTAGCTTCATGGAGATTTTTCTTGATATTCTAACAATGTTTTTACTTTGGAAATTAGTAAGCTGATGAGTATGAGGGTTTGCTCTTTCTTGCCTTCCTTCTACTTTCTCCTTTCCTTCCTTCACTGCTCAATGACTTCACTCTGTGAAGCTTGTTGCTTTTACAGAATGTCCGTCATCACACTTTCATTAATATACATAATAATTGATATGTATTATGCATTAAGGATTGGATATTTGTAAAAATGAAAAGGCATATAGTGCTGGAGAGATGCCTCAGGCATTAAGACTGCTACCTACCTGTTCTTTCAGAATATCTAAGTTTTGATCCAAAGACGCAAAGTGGGTGGCTCATAAGCAGCTATAACTCCAGTTAAGAAGTTCTGACACTCTCTTTTGGCAACTTCAGGTATCCACCCACGTTTGATATATCTATATATATTATATAATATATATGTGTTATATATATTCATTATGTATATATACATAACTGAACATAAAATGATATTTTTTAAAAAGGAAAAAGGCCATGAAAAGAAAAAGCAATAGATAAACAGACCCCATTTAACAACTTAGCTACCGACCCTTATATAGAAATGCTAGATACATGACAGAGCTAATTTTGTACATGGATGATTTAGCAGATGGCATTCAGAAGACTGGTTAATTATGCAAACAACAAGAAATCTATATTCCTATTTTACAGTACATGAAACTTTTACATACAGGTGACTTAAAATATGATTGAAATATAATACTATAAATCTAATGAAAGTCTGGGATTAGACATTTTTTTTTTCAAACTGACCAAATGCCCTCTATTTTGCTATTCTCAGGCCTTGGTACACACTAGCCACACCATGACATGGGGACCCATTAGGGTCACACTATCATCAGACAATAATACTTTTTAATTTATTTTTTATAATTCATTTACTTTATGCCCGATTGTAGGTTCCTATCTTATCTCTTCCAGGTTCCACCCTGCCTCCTTCTTCTCCCCTATTCCCTTCCACTAGTCCTCAGAAAAGGGAGGCCCTCCTCCCCTACGAACTGACCCCAGCCTATCAAGTCTCATTAATTTGCATCCTCTTCCTCTGTGGCCTGACAACTTCTCCCACCCCAACCACCACCAGGGAAATGTGATCAAATAACTGGCAACAGAGTCCATGTCAGAGACATTCCTTGCTTCTACTAGAGATCCCACACTGAGCTTCCTATCAGCAACATCTGAGCAGGCGTCTAGGTCCTTTCCATGCACGGTTCTTGGTTAGTGTATCAGTCTCTACAGGTCCCCTGAGCTTAGTTTTGTTGGCTTTGTTGGTCTTTTTATGGGCCTCCTGTCCCCTCTAGGTCTCTCTATTCCCCCACTCTTTTCTATCACACTCTGCACTCTGCCCAAAGTCTGGCTGTGAGTCTTAGCATCTGCTTAGATCCCCTGTTGTGTGGAGTCTTTCAGGGGAATTCTATTTCTAGGCTCCCATCCTGTTCCCTCTCTTCAACTTCTCCAGGTCTCTATTCTCTTTACACTTCTGAATGAGAATTAAGCATCCTCCCTAGGGGCCTCCTTGTTATTTAGCTTCCTTAGGTCTGTGGATTATACTATGGTTACCCTGTATTATATGGATAATATTTGTTTATAAGTGAGTATATGCCATGCATGTCTTTCTGATTCTGGGTTACCTCATTTGGGATTATGTTTTCTAGTTCCATCCGCTTGCCTACAAATTTCATGATTTCCTTGTTTTTAACAGATGATTACATTGTATTCCTCAGTTGAGGGACATCTGGATTGTTTCCAGATTCTGGCTATTATAAATAAAACTGCTAAGAACATAGTCGAGCATATTTTAGATATATTCCCCGGAGTGGTATAGCTGGATCTTGAGGAAGCACTATTCCTAATTTTCTGAGAAAACTCCAGATTGATTTCCAAAGTGGCTATACAAGTTTACATTCCCACCAACAATGGAGGAGAGTTCCCCTTTCTCCACATCCTCTCCAGCATATATTGTCACTTGAGATTTTTTATTTTAGCCATTTTGATTGGTGTACGATAGAAACTCAGATTTGTATTGATTTGTATTTCCCTGATGACTAAGGACTTTGAGCATATTTTAAATGTTTTTCTGCCATGCCATTGATATTCCTCTGCTGAGAATTGTCTGTTCAATTCTGTACCCCATTTTTAAATTGTATTTCTTTAGTCAGAGTTTAATTTCTTGAAATCTTTATATATTTTGGATACTAGCCCTTTGTTGGATGTAGGGTTGGGGAAGATCTTTTCACCTGTAGGCTGTTGGTTTGTTCTGATGGCAGTGTCCTTTGCTTTACAGAAGCTTTTCAGTTTCATGAGGTCCCATTTATTCATTGTTGATCTTAGAGCCTGGGTTGTTGGTGTTGTGTTCAGAAAGCTGTCCTGTAGCAATGAGTTCAAGGCTCTTCCCCACTTTTTCTTCTAGTAGATTTGGTATGCCTGGTTTTATGCTTAGATCTTTGATACATTAAAAAAAATTTTCAGGAAATAGCTCCATCCCTGATCTCAAGCTGTATTATAGAGCAACAGTAGTAAAAACTGCATGGTACTGACATAGAAACAGACTGGTGGATCAATGGAATGGAATTCAAGAACCAGAAATAAACCCACACACTTACACATACTTTATTTTTTGACAAAGGAGCCAAAACCATACAATTGAAAAAAAAAAAAGATAACATTTTCAATAAGTGGCGTTGATCTAACTGGATGTCTACATGAATAAAAAAATGCAAATAGATACATATTTATCACCCTGCACAAAACTAAAGTCCAAGTGGATCAAAAACCTCAACAGACAATATTTTTATTAAGTGACAGAAAAGACTACAAGTTTTTAGGATCTCAAAATATAAATAAGCAACTGAGGCAAATACTGTATTTAATTATAGTTAATAAAATACATAGATTTAATTTATGGAGTTGCATTCCAAAATTCTAAAGATTGGTTTTATTGCTTTGCTCCAGTGTTGTTTATGTTTGTTTTTTGTTTTTGTTTTTGGGTAGGAGCAATGTGACACTCTGCTACAGCAGGCCTTTTTCCTGTCTTTGTTAAATAATGCTGCTCTTCTCAGAATTATGAAGGGGTTAGTTCTCAAAATGTGACTGAGAGTTCCCTAGGATACTCTACATTTTCAAAGGGCATAAATGTCAAAAACTCTTTTCAAAATGATGTTAAGGTGGCATTTTTCTATTTAGTCTTCATTCTTATAGGTATATGCAGCCAAGTTGCCCAAATCTAATAGGAATCAATACCAAAAATTGCACTAAATATTTTAGAAGTAAGACCATACCGCCCCTTTGAGTCTGAGTTAGTAATGAATTTTTGATCTTCCTGTAGCCATTAAGTGAGGAAGTAGACATGAAGGGAGTTGGCTTAAAGATGAGAAAAAACTGATTTATATGGAGTAAAGGAATGTAGATATGAATTGAAAATGATAGAAACCTTTTTTAGTCCACAGAGTCCAAAGGAAGTCATTGAAACTTTTATCAGAAAAGATGGAATTTTTTCATCTTTCTGCTACTTACAACTACCGAAGGACTGGGAAAATGTCTCCTAATCAGTCTGTTAAGAGAGAGTGTTGATCAAGTTATGGGTTACACAGTTACATGGGAGCTTCATTGTCAAAATGACATCAGTATAGAGCAGATGTGAGAATCCAGTCATACCCTATAAATCCAAATGTTAAAGAAATGTATACATCTTTTCTTAGTAATACTAAAATGGTTATTATGTTTCTTAGACACTTGCCCATGTTTATCATTCATGAAATTCAGCCCTCTCTTTTCATAAAATGCTTTATACAACCCTATGGTCAAGCTACTTCTAAGATTTTCACATATTATTTGTTTGTTGCTTGGTTGGTTGTTGCTTTGTGTTTTTGTTTTTGTTTGTTTGTTTGTTTTTTTGCTAATCAACTTTTGTTGGGTTAATTCATAGCCCCTAGTAAATCAACTTACAAGATGGCCAGCTTTTTCTATCTACTAATGACTTATTCCCTTCATCCTTTTAACAGTAACTGCTTACAAATTGAAACTGTATGCCAATTTCCCCTAGTTCTATAAATTGTACTGATATAATACTATCAACAACAAGAGAAGCCCAATCTATGAAGTTAATACAGGTTTTCTGTGAATTACAGGTGATATCATTATGTTCATATACACCTTTCAATCAACATTCTTTCTAAATCTCTTGAGATGTGAGTGAATGTTTGTTATTCAATACTTGGAAGACTTTATGTTGTGGCTCTTTAAAACATGAGACAAGACTGTGTTTATGCTGGCGGTGGGCAGTGTTTGCTGTGTACCTGGATATACATTCCTGTGAACATGCACATACATGAGTACATGCTTGTGTGTGTGCCTATGAGTATGTACAACTTGATACCTTCTTCTCTCTTTACATTATCCTTTGAAACAAATTATTTCACTGAATCTGGAGCTCATTGGCTTAGCTAACTTGACAAGGATATAACTGGCTCGCCCTCTGTCCATCTTTTATAAGTAATGAACATACAACTCAAGTCCTTATGCCTGTGTAGCAAGCACTTTGCTCTTCCCAGAGAGAACATATCTTCATTGTCTTTCAGTGTCCACACTTTACAGTTCTATATATTTGGCCTTTTTAAAAATCAGGTTATTACTAAATGGAATAAATATTTCTCCTGATTTTAATTTTTTTAATATTCATTTTAAATCCCATCCCAATTTCAATGATCACTTTGAGTACAGAAAAATTCATTAAATACTTTGGTGTTTACTTGGAGCATTGCTTTTTTTTCTTTTCTTTTTTTCTTTTTTTGAATCTCTACCATCCTTAGCTTTGATTATTTTGTATCTGGGTCATTACATAATCTTTCATCTTCTGCCTTTCATTTTTAATGCATATAGAACACTGCTTGGACTCGACGACTAGTGATTTTTCTGAAGATTGATCCAATTTTCAGATTTCCTTGCTTAAAAAAATGCATATCGTTAGTCTGAGTCAGAATATCTATCTTCAGATCAATTTATGTCATCTTTACCACAGTGATTTGCCGCTGGCATTTTCATAGTACCAGACTCTTTGGAATTGTAGATATCCTACTTCTTTAATCCTCACAGTACCTTGTTAGTCCTGCTTTATGGTGGAGGATATTGAAGGCCTAACCCAAGGTCACTCCGCTAGTAATTGTCACAGCACAGAGTCAAATCAAACCGTGTTTGTTTTTCTCCCTCCTCATGTCTCCTATGCAAAATAAACACCTGAGGAGTGCTGGAAATGGCTTGATAACCAGAGTCACTCTTCTTGGTGCTGCCTGGGAGTCTGAAACCCTCAGCATTCTACAGTGTTTTCCATTAAGGCAGCTGTTTAAATGCAAATTATCTTTGGGAAGGGTGTCACATTAATAGCTGCTACCAGCTATTAACTCCTAAACACAAATCAATGTTCTTGTCCTCCAAACTAGACAGGACTCTGAAAAAACCCGTAACAACTGAGGGGAATTTTTGACCTAAGAATGTGTGAGACTGTGAGTTTAAGGATGCTGTCACAGTGAGGGCGTTGGACAAATGACAGATCGCAAAGGCTGGGAGCTGGGCAGGACCTGACAACCGGGGCTACACGGGAAGCAGACTAAAGTGCCATTAGAAGAGATGGTAATCCAAAGATTGCCTGCTTTGCATTTTCACATATAACTATTTCAAATTCTGGCATACATTTAGAACATGCTTCAATTTTTCTGATGAAACTCAGGAAATTACTCTTCCCCTTGAGTGTATACTATACGCTAAAAGTGAAGAATTAATCCAAACCTGCCAAACCTGATTCACATAAGGTCTCAGCACGAGCTCACATTTGATAATCATTCACATCTTTAACCTATTCCTTAATGTATTTAACCAATAAATGCATCTTCTGTCTATGGGACAATTGGACCTTTCATTTTCAGCATTGTGGGATTTGTTGCTAAATGATTGTATCCCATCATAAACCTCATCACGACGCTTTATTGGGAGAATCATAACTAACACTTCAATGTTGGAAAACACATAGAGAAACAGGTCTAGGTGTAGATTTCTTCCCATAAGAAAAGCATTTGAAAAACATTTTTCACATACCAACAAAGTGATTATGAGCCTATGTATTTTACTTTATTAAGTTTTTCAAGTGACAGTTATTTGTGTCACCGTAGTACACATTAGTGGCTAATAAATTTAGTATAAAGTGCTAAAGGATTAAAAACAACAGAACAGGCTCATCACTGAGGACTGGATTCACAACAGTCAGGAAAGGGCTTCTCCTAAACCTCTAGGTGAACAATGGCTCTTGAAAATGAAATACTGGCAAATTGCCCATCTCCTGTGGGAAAAGCAGGAAGGAGGCAGCAGCATCTTTGTAAGCAATCATACTGCAGAAGGCAGGCTTCTTCCTGGGGCATTAGCAACATCTCAACAGGACTCAAAGATTTTTGTCAAGAGCTACAATTTACACAATAATTACACTCATTGGAGCAAACACTGATCCCAAATTGCCTCGACTTCTTGTTCTCTCCCCACATCAACTGTTTTGTCCATATCCCCAAGTTGTTTTTAGAGGATTCTTTACTGCCGTTTCCATTTTAACAAAGAGTATTTTGTGTCTCTGTGTGTTTTTATTTCTTTCCAAACACTTCATAGAGCTGATTTCTTTCTATTAATGGACTAAAAGAGAGAAAGAGAGAGAGAAAGAATGTATCATTTTAGAAGCTTTTGACATATGTAACCATATTCCTGTATTCAGAATGGAAATAGATGTTTCTTTTAAGTGTGGTTAGGCATGCTAATCATAATTTAGTGAGGAATACAAAACCAGGTGTGATAAAAGGCAACCTAGATTTATGTGGAAATGACAAAGATTATATTGTGTATTTCATACGACAAAGGTAGTTTTTCCAGACTATTAGTTGCTGGCTTTGCAAGGACAGATGTAAAGCTATCTCCCGCCCCCCTCCCCGAGATGAATAGGATGAAGGAGAGAGGCACATTGGATGCTCATATACTCACTGTGGATGTTCACATTGTGTTCGCATGTCTGTCTTGATGCTGTGGGAATTCAGGGACCCTATGATCCGTCTCTGCCTTCATGGTGCCATGAAAAGCAAGTGATTTTCATCTACTTCAAACTATTGATGTCCAGGCTCATTATGCATTATTAAGTTCTCTCTGGTGTTGGGACACCAAAGAGAGATAGTGTTAAGAAACAGAGAGTGCAAAACAGGATCAGTAGGATATTGTAATCAGGTGGACAAGGAACTAAAGTGCCTAAGAAAAGAACTCCAGATGGTGATGAAAAAAACATGACCTCCAATGGAGATGCTACACAAGCTTCTGTAGGGGAGCCTGTGGCCACATGCTGGGATAGGAGGTAAAGATGAAGGAGAAAGAGCAGCCAATTTTGCCTTCTAGGTAGGGCAAAAGCTTCCATAGGGATAAAGGACAAACCCTCTCAGGGAAAGAAGTTTGTTATTATCTATGAATGTCCATCACTCATGCATACTCCCCACTCCTGGCTGGCAAAAAATTAGGTGTCATATATATATATATATATGACAAATATATATTTTTTATTTTTATTTTTATGTTTTTGAGGAATGGTATCTCCATATGACATAACTGGGCTCTGCTGTTAGGCTGGTAGTTCAGTTGTTTGAAGAACCATATATAACTTACATTCTTCTTTTTTTTTTTTTTTCTCATAGCCGTGGCTATCCTGGACTCACTTCATAGTCCAGGCTGGCCTCGAACTCACAGAGGTCCACCTGCCTCTCCCTACCTGAGTGCTGGGATTACAGGCCTCAGTCAGCACGCCAAGCTGACTCAGCTGTATCATTCCATGGATTCTTATTAAATGTGTTTACAAAGTAGTCTTTCCCTTGCTGCTAATGCAGATTTCTCCTGTCATGTTTAGGCAATCATCTAGAGGTGTCTTCAGTGATTATGTTTGCCCTCTTTGCAAGATATATTGTTGTTTCTGTTGTAAATCTATACTCTGCTGTATAAAGTGGGCAGGCAGCTTTTCGCTATTTGTTGTTTTTTAATTACCTGTTATTTAACAGTCTCTTATACTTGGAGGAAATGCGTGGGAGACAGTTGATGTTCCCACAAAAATATGTACTAAGTTGTTAGGATGGAAATGGAACATAGAAATCCCTTAGCTGGTTTTCACAGCCAGCTGCCATGTTGCCCCTCTCTTCTCTGAAGCATTCCTGCAGAACCTCTCAAAGGCCATGGATCTCTTCATCTCTCCTCCCTTCCCTGTTTCATTTATCCAGAGATGATTGTGTAATGTCATGGACAAAAATAGATTGACAACATGCTTCTTCCTTTGTCCTCCTCTACCTTGTCAACCGTTGTCCCTCTTCCTCGGCCTCCCCCTTTCTAATTAAATGTTCTTTATCCAGGATTACAGTGCATATATTGTATGAATAACAAAGGCCACACTTTACAGAATGTAGCATGTGTGTGTTTCTGTATATATGTATTTAATTCTTGTCTGATTATGATGGTTTTCAAGTAGGTTTCATGACACCTCAAGCTTACTTCAAATGATAAATATGGTTCAGGTTCACACATGAGAAGACTGTCTGCTTATGTCATTGTTTTACATTCTTATCATGGAATATGCATGTTTCTACATCTTAAAATTATAATTGTTTCCTGCTAAAGCATACTTATTTCTACTTACAGAGGTTGGAGATGAGAAAATGATTGACTTTGATGAATTAACAACTATCTAATTGTAATCATGCATGGATCAAAAACACAAGGTAATTGGAAAAAAGAATTGCTGTCTTGTTCTTTAAGGAAATGGAGCTTGTCTCAAATGGAAGACTAAAGAAATAAAAATCAAATACAAATACTTGAACATATATGTGTATACACACACACACACACATATATATAAGATATATATATATATATATATATATATATATATATGATACTTAGAAGATAAAGAATTCTTAGAGGCTTACTGGAAATCCCAACTTCTACAACATCTTCAACAAAGAACACCAAATGCTTTAGAGAAATAGCAAGACAAAAGAAAGGTACTTGCATTGATAGAAAAGAATCTGTGGGGAAGTTAATTTATCAAAGTCAATTATTTTCTCATCTCCAACCTCTGTTCTTAGCTCAGTATTTGGAAAAACTGGGCTCTGAATGATTTTGGAAAGTAAAGGTGATAGGAAAGAATGAATCCCAAACCTGGGCCTAGCAATTCAACCACTGAGGACAGCTAATCCCTTCTGCCAAGACACAGGAAAGCCTCTATATCCCTGTGAGGAAGTGACTTTGTGGCAACCAGGGACAGAGTCTGAAAATGCAAACCATGTCCTAGGTACAGAATTAGCCACCTGTGACTGCCAAACATCCGCTCTCTGGGACACATCTCATCATAAGGAAAGGGCATATATAACTAAACAGGCCCCAAGTCTCCACATCTCAGCAATCTCCAACATTGTCTTAAAACTATCTGATTGCACAGAGATTAAAAGCAGACAGGATTATTGATGTTTAACAATTCTATTAACAGAACTCTCATTAGGGTAGGGAGCTAAAATGAATCCCACCATTCCTTAATAACCAGAAGAAAGAATTTGAAGTGAGTCAAATTTAATTTGACTTTAAGGAATTGCAGGCCTCTGAAGCACGCTGTGAACAATCTGCTTTCCATCACTGCAGAAAGGGCTGTGTGTTCAGGCAGAGGAGGGAGAATATCTGCATCTTCTGTGGCTTTGGATGCTCATGGTCATTAGCACTGCTTTCTAAATGCAGCAGCTTAGCAGTACAGAAGGCTGCAAGGTCACAGGCTGCAGAGGCTCAAAACACACTCCATCAGAGCCGTTCCAGAATCAGTGTGGGAGTTTCTCCTTGAACTCATGTGTTTTTCTGCATTAGACTATTTACATTTGACACACACTGTGTCAGTCAAGGGCTAAAAGATAGACATCAAGTGGCGTGAGGGCCCTAATATACCATTTAGAAGTGAGCCACCAGCTGTGGCAATGAAAATATAAGGGCAGAATACAATCTTTTAAAGGAGAACTCTTTGAAACATAAAAGAAAAATTATAGTGTGCCGGGCTTGATTGTGTACTGTACAGAGGCAAGTGACACTGACTTGAATCTGTGGCCTTGTAGCCCAGGAGCCTTCAAGATGATCTAAATTACTCAGGCTTGAAATGAGAAAACTTAGGCCTGGGCTTGTGTGTAGACAGGCGCAAGCACTTTGTTTTTTTGTCAATCAAACTCGAAGACTCATTGCTCAGTCCTCTCTGCAAACCAGCATCTTAAAACAAACATAAAACAAGCTGACATGAAAAATATAATCTTCACTCTTGCTGAACACGGACAGTTGAGGACTGTAATCATAATATTCATAAAAAGAGTTCTATTATATCCCTCATGATTGTAATATGATCAATGTGGAAGCTCAGTGGTGTCATTCGGGAGTTTGACAGTGGGGTTTGTAATCCTTCGGCAGAATTCTGATTTGCTGCTGCCTATGATCAAGTGCTGTTGGCAGAACATTTG
>CM053753.1:86672646-86711798 GCA_028658305.1 Pachyuromys duprasi | reverse complement strand
AAAAAAAAAAAAAAAAAAAAGGATGAAAATTATTAATGGTCTAACCAAAAAGAACAAAACCAAAAATACCAGCAAAATAGTTTGTTTGTTTGTTTTTGTTTTTTTTAAGGCAGGGTCTCAAATTGCTCAGACTGGCCCACAATTCCTCTGTGTAGGCTGAGATGGCAGCAACTTCTGATCCTATTGTATATACTTCCTGAGTGTAGAAATGAGAGGACAGCAGCATTCCAGTTTAAGCAGTGCTGGGAAACAGATCCCAGGCCCTTCTGTGTGCTAGGCAGCACTCTTTCAACGGAGCCATATTCCAGCCAGTATCACTAAACTATACTGCACCTGAAACTTCCTTGCAAGGCTAGATAAACCTTAACTTATGATATGGGCTATGCTACCTCCTCACTCTAACCCAAGGCTTCCGAAATAGCGCTAGAACAGAGATATTTCCTTTAGTCAAATTCAAATATGTAGAGTTTGTACCTACCCTTTGTAGGATGACCCAAGAAATAACACACTGTTAAGGGTGGCATGTTTTTTCTTAGGGAGTAGTTGTTAAAAAGTAGATTCTGGGCCACCTTTTCTTTCTCTTTCTTTTTTTCATTCTCTCTTTCTTATTTTTTTTTATTTTTTAGAATTTATTTACTTTATATTCTGATTGTAGTCCCTTCCCCCTTCTCCTACCAATCCCACCCTCCCTGCCCGCCTCCATGTCCCTTCCCTAGTCCACTGAAAGGTAAAGTCCTCCTCCCGTTTTATCTACCCTAGCCTATCAGGTCTCATCAGGACTGCCTGGATCCTCTTCCTTTGTGGCCTGGAGAGGTGGCCCCACCAGGTGGAAGTGATTAAAGAGCAGGCAACCTAGTTCATGTCAGAGACAGCCCCGGCTCCCCTTACTAGGGAAGCCATATGGAGACTAAGTAGGCCATGGGCTACATCTGAGCAGGGGGTCTAGGTACACTCTATGTATGGTCCTTGTTTGGTGCATCAGGGACTCCTGGGCCCAGAATTTTAGCTCTATTAGTCTCTTTGTGGAGTTCCTCTCCCCTCTGGGTCCTTCTGTATCCTGAGATCTGATAGGCTAGGGTCAGAGGGAAGGGGAGGAGGACATCCCCATGAGTGGACTTGTAAGGGCATTGGAGGAGAAAATGGAGGCGGGGTGGGATTAGGAGAGAATGAGGGAAGAGGCTGCAGCTAGAATACAAAGTGAATGAACTGTAATTAATATAAAAAATTAAAATTTAAATTTAAAAAAGATTAAAAAATAAATGTTTTAGTTAGATTTTAAAAAAAGCTGAATAGTATTCCATTGTGCAAATGTACCACAATTTCTGTATCCATTCTTCAGTTGAGGTACATCTAGGTTGTTTCCAGATTCTGGGTATTATAGATAAAGCCACTATGAACATAGTTGAGCAAACGTCCTTGCTGTATGTTTGAGTATCTTTCGGGTATAAGTCCATCAGTCGGGTTTATGGGTTTTGAGGTAGCACTATTCCCAATTTTCTGAGAAAGCACCAGATTGATTTCTAAAATGGTTGTACAAGTTTGCACTTCCACCAGCAATGGAGGAGGATTCCCCTTTCTCCACATGTGTGGCCACTTATCCACATGTGTTAGTCATTCTGATGGGTGTAAAACAGAGTCTCAGAATTGTCTGGATTTGCATTTCTCTGGTGACTAAGGATGTTGAGCATTTCTTTAAGTCTTTCTCTGCCATTCAAAATTCTTTTGTTGGAAAACTCTGTTTAGCTCTGTACAGCATTTTTAATTGTATTTGGTCTGTTGGAGTTTAATTTCTTGAATTCTTTATATATTCTGGCTATTAGCTCTCTGTCAGATGTAGGGTTGATGATGATCATTGCCTAGTCTGTAGACTGTCACTTTATTCTGATGACAGTGTCCTTTGCTTTGCAGAAGCTTTTCAGTTTCATGAGGTCCCATTTACTGATTGTTGATCTTAGAGCCTGTACTATTGCTGATCTGTTCAGGAAGTTGTCTCCTGAGCCAATGAGTTCAAGGCTCCTCCCCACTTTTTCTTCTAACAGGTTTAGTGTCTTCTGGTTTTATCTTGTTAAATATTCTTTTTTCTCCACAATATTTTGTAGTGCTTATTTCAAACTGAGATCTTAACTGAAGTTAACACAAACCTGATAGTGACATTGTATTCTGAACCAAAAGAGTTTAAAACTAGACATTTGGCAGTTCATCTGTGGATTCCTTACACACCTGTTCAATTCTTTACTGAATTATGTACTTGGAGGCCTAATGCCATGCCCCAAGGGTAGATCAAGGTGTGCCCTGGCAGCCGCTGGATGAGTTAATTCCCTAGCATCTGCAAATATTAATTGTTGGTTGAATTTGGACAGCTGAGGTAGGCAAGTCTTTGCTTTTTTATGTATTTTTCCTGCATGTGGTTGCAGTCATAATTAGTGGAAAAGAGATGATATATGACATTGATAAATGCAAATGTATTTGGGGAAAGGTTAGTTTCTACAGTATTCAAGAGAAAATTTCACGGTATCTTTAATGAGTGATTATTATAACTATCAAATAGAAACACATTACACTGTAATAAACAACAATAACACTATGTGTGTAAAAGAATTAACTACTAAACTGTATGTATAATACATACTAAAATATATTTGATGTTGATAAAGCTTTCAAGGTGCAATGGACAGTGAGGGGTAGAAACTCTCAGAAAAACATTGCACACATTTTCCAGTTGTGAGTGGTAATTCGGTGCTGACTAAAAGTCAGATCTTTGGAGACAGTTTTCTTTAGAGGCATACATGCATTTTACTGATACCAACACTCCTTTATTATCAGAAGTCAGAATAATGTGTCATACAAATTAAACACTCCAGAAATCATTCCTGAAGGAATGAATGAGTCATAAAGAATTTCCTGCTCTTTAGATTGTTTTACGGCGGGAGTGGTGCCATGAAGAGGAAAGCTTCTTCGTATTTTTATCATTTGAAATAGGTTGCACCTGTTAGTTATCATTTACATTCTATCAACAAATGTATTTGTAATAAGCATTTTTCTAAATTATTTTAAATTATATTTCTGCTCAAGGGAATGAGTAGGTGTATGTGAACATGAGTGAAGGTACCCAAAGAGGCCAAAGACATTAGAAAAAATTTCCCTGGTGCCGGAGTTATGAGCAGTTGTGAATCACCAGATATGGGATCTGGTATCCAAATCCAGGTCCTTTCCAAGAACAGCACATGCTCCTCACCACTGAGCAATTTCTTCAACCCCAAAAGATGTATTTTCAATGTTGTTTATTTATTCTTAATGTTGGGCAAAGGGGACAGAACCACGTAAGGAATGAGTTACGGCATCATCCATGCACTCTTTATGAGACAGAGGTCCTGCTTCTCATTGTTCAACATCATTTTGAAAGACGTCACTGAATCATGAATGAAATGGACCAACTAGTCAACTGCTGATAGGTTGCAAGACTACTTGATCCTTTTTTGGAATGGGATTAAAAGGCAGAACAAGTAGCTCTGGAAAAATAACACAGATTTACATAATAAGCTATTGGGTAATTAACACATGCATACTCTTGATCTCAGACTGTTAGACAAAATTTTTTGACAAGCTTTCTGTTTTTACTTTATCAGTAAATTACATGCAGCAATCTGGAAGAACTTTGTGTCCCTAAACTAAAACAAAGATATAACTAGTGAAAGCATGAATCCTACACACAGAATAGTATACATACAGTTGCTGTATAGTTTCCAATTCATTATATGACCCAATTCATTGCAGTTTTTGAGTCTTGGAAGAACATTCTAATATGAAAATCAGGATTCAATTGCTCTGACATATTAGTTTTATGCTTGTCGTAAAAGAGAACTAAGAAGAAATCCATAAAAATACAATATTTTATCAGCACAGAATAATGCAACTAAGGGTATGCGTAATGGCTCTCATAGACATGGATTGTAATATGTAAAAAGGGTTATAACCGGAATATATGAAACAGAAAACACCAAACATACCTCATTTCAGAAAGATAGTAAGTCTCATAATTTATAATAACAAGTCTGATAAATATCATTTAACTTCAGTTTGTAAGTTTTAGCTTAAATAATGCTCTGAGATGCAACATAATCTATTTGTTTGAAATATTTTCAACACAAAAATTCATTTCTCTGGTCATTGTTTTACAAAAAAAACAAAAGAAAAACCTCCCGAGTCAATACATGAAAGGTTTACTTTTTGTTTTTTTCTTGCTCTGCTTTCTGACTTACAGGCTGTATCCATCATGGAGGGGGCGGGGAGGACATAAGGGAGGGTTGGGGAGGGTGGAAGGGAATGAGGGAAGGGGCTATGCATGGTATGCAAAAAAACCTAACCTGTGATTGATATAAAAATAAATAAATTAAAAAAAACAGGAAAAAAATGTAACCTTTCCTAAACAGTATGTGCCTCATGGAAAGACAAACAGAAGCCTTGCTGACGCCTGCGGTAAACTGTTGTGTGGAAGAAGGGCTTAGAGCCAGTTCTTTAGGCTCCACTGAGTTGAGCTTCCTTCTGAGGGGAACAGTTATTGACCTGGAACAAGCTTGCTCTGTGTGGCTCCATGCAAGGGGCGGTTGGCACAGCATTGTGTGATCCAGTGGGCACCGCCTTCTCAGCTGTGTAGCCTCACCCACAATAAGTATCTTCCTGCCTCTTAGGCTGACATCTTGGAGTTCTCCTGACAACCCCTGTAGAATGGAACTTAGACCCGATGTCCCATCATTTTCTAGCATAGAAAACCAAATGTCACTTTCATCTGTGTCACCGTAGCAGCTGTGAATGTGTTCATGTTTAGTATCAGTTACTAGCTGCAACACTTCCTTGAGCCCAAAACCTATTTAGTGGAGAGGATACCCTGTAAAGTTCACATATAACATGTTCCGTACAGAGTATGTTGAAAGATTTTCTATGTACAGGTATTGTACAACTGCAGCCACAGCACAACATCTGGCATTAGTTTAGGGATTAGATCCTGAACACACGATCAAACCCCTGTAGATAAGTTTAATACTCTTAAATGAGATAATCTAGATTTGTTATGAAATGCTATCATTTGTAGAAGGACATCTTCTGAGCAATCCATTACCATTCCCTTACTGAACTCTCAGGAGCAGTGATTACCCTCAGAAGACTCACACAAGATCCCATTAATGATTTTTCATGGAGAGTGAAAAGAGCTCAGGTAGTACTTCCCATCCCCACCTCCACAAGAGAACAGTTTCTGGCTGGAGAGGGTTTTCTTTAGTGGTTTAGTGACCTTCAGGTTTCCCATACTCCTGTAAACCGCCTCTGTGCTACGGCTGTTATAAGTGACCTCCCATATGTGCCATCAGTTCACCAATGAATATAATCATTTCCTTGATTGCCCTTATCTGGGGTGAATACATAGTTCTTCATATATCCAGGAGCAGTTCATATAAGACTTGGGGCTCAACATAATCAAAGATAAGTTTTTGAAGATTACATATATTGTTCCTGCTGTGAGGTACAAGAAGTGCAACAGAAGCTAAGCTGTCTGAAGGTAGAGTATCCAGTGGGGAAGTGCAGATGTGGTGGATGGAATAAAATAACCCCGTAGATTCACAGGGCTGGCACTATTAGTAGGTATGACCTTTTTTGAGTAGATGTGCCCTTTTGGAGGAACTGTGTCACTGGGAGTGAGCTTTGAACTTTCAGATGTTCAAGCCAGACCCAGTGTCTCTCTCTTCCTCCTGCCTATGAATCCAGATGTAAAGCTCTCAGCACCTTCCAGCACCATATCTGTCTGCATGATGCCATGCTTTCCACCATGATGATAATGAATTAAATCTGAACTGTAAGCCAGCCCCAATTAAATGTTTTTCTTTATAAGATTTGCCAAGGTTATGGAGTTTCTTCACACAACAGAAAATCTAAGACAGCAGATACGGCTGGTATTCCTTATGTGGTATGGAATGGCGGACCTTGCTGCAGTGACAGTTGTATTTGTTATGGCCAAAAAGGCATGTGACCAAGATGAATCTGAAGGTTCTGTGGAGATATTTCTAGAGAGGCTCCCTCCATTGTGTGATGTGGATTGGCACATCTCCTTTGATGAATTGGTTCTGCCGCCTGACGAGGGGGACATCCCTAAAATGGCTAAGAGACTAGAGAATATCATTACAGTCCTTGAAAATAGCACACATGGTATGGGATTGATTAGAAGGAGGCTCTGGCATCAGTTGCATGGATCTTACTTTGTACAATAAGACATTTAATTGATGCCTGGAGGAATTATGAGAGAAAAACAAACAAACAAACAACAAAAAAAAATGCTATCCTACTCACTGGCCACTAAGTTGTCAGGCAAAATGGGACGAAAAATGGAGAATAAATGAGATGGAAGTGATGGCTTGTCATTTCTTGTAGTTGGGGAGAATAAGAGAAAGAGTAGACAAATTGGATTTCTGCTAAATAGCTCTTCCCAGGAAGCCAAAACTTGGGACTGAAGGAAAGAATCAGACAGTGAGAAGGATTAGAGGGAGGTAGGAGAGAGTGAGGTAGGAGGGAAAGAAGCTTCCACTTAGGTCTGCCCTTTAGTACAAAGGAAGGGAAAATCCATGGGCAAGCGTGCAGATGAGGCCTGATATAATGGCACACCGTGGGAAACGATATTACAGTCTGACTTTTAGCTACTAGAATTGGAAATGACTTCTAAATAGGAATGAAAGAGCATCTCATAGGCCAGCTTGTGGGCTTGTGAGACTTGAAGATGGATGAAATCAGGCTGAGTGGTATGAAAGCACAGAATGGAATAGTGTACACACTCTTTCTCCTTAAGACAAAGACCGCATAATCTGAGTCAAAATAAGGAAAACCAGGCCCTGATGGATAGATTCATATGTACCATTAAAGATATTTGATTCTCACTGGCTGAGATCCTCATGAATACTATGGACAAGAAGATAACAGGAGACATGGGCATTTCTGAAGGAATTGTACAGGTGAAGGGAGATGCTTAATGATCAGCTCACTAGGCCAGATTGGACCGGGCCCAAAGGAGAATAAATGCAGGAAAGGCTCTGGCAGATATGACTGGCTTAAACAAGTACTAATTAATTTCACAATGTAATAAAACAAATACAAAAGCAGAAAAGAAAAAGAAAAGAAAATTAATTGCCTCTCGGAGTCACTTAATCAACTGATTTCTTTCAAGCCAGAATTCCTAGGGTTTGGAGGTATGATGAGAACATGGGGTATTGTGTTTGTGAATCTCTGAAAGGCTTCAAGGTCTGAACAGCAGTTTTTGGGAGGCATCAACAATAAAATAGTGCAGGTGAAACAGGCTAAGTGTCTCCCAGAGTGGGTACTTCCCCCACAGAAAACTTAGCACATTTCTTCTCTTCAAGGAAGGACCCTGGGGATAGATGATGTTTGCCCTACTGGCAACCTTTCCAGCCGCTATACACTGCCAATAGAGAGGGAGTAGCTCCACCCAGAGATTCAGGGCAAAACATGTCACACCCCAGGAGCCCCCAAAGTCACGCTCATGACAGGTAGGTGTGGGATGAACGAGGAGAGAAAGCATTGTTTCATTTCAAGAATCCAGAGGAGTAGCATTCTGATAAGATTACTACCAATCATTTATTAACAACTCTGCCTCGAAACAGGGCCCTTCTGGAAGGTGTGGAAAGTACTCATGACAAAGGATCCAAAGTACTCATGACAAAGCATGAAGGTGTAAAAAAAAAAATGGCCAAGGGAAAAGGTAGCACCTAGCTATGAGAAATGTACCTAAAAAGGACTAGTATCCCCTGTTAGAAAAGCAAAGGGAGGTTTTATATCAAATCCTTGACTTTATTTTTTTGTTCACCAATGATAAACACTATTGATTCCCCTCTATTAATGTTCTCTCCAGGGTGTTCAGCAACAAAGAGGGGTTACATTCATTTATTAATTGTTATTTTCAAAGTGTTTGTGTATGAATCATTCTCAGTGAACTTTGAGTTCCTGTAGCACTTCTTCATTTGTTACCCATTTTTCCCTGCACCAGACTCATTGGTACTGTCGAGTAAAGAGAAATCAAGTCTGAACTTTATACTTAGCTCTTCTGCTTCAGTATCTAAGCAGCAAATCATGTTAAAACCGTTTCATCCAGCAATCCTCTAGTGGTTGGAATGACTTGCTTTGCTGAGTCCCCCATAATCACTGTCTCTACCAGAACTTTGAAAGAATGGTGCCCAAAGGTTTTAACTGCGGGACTCCAATATCTCAGGAAAGGTTAGAAATGCTAAATTATTTATTTTCTCTTATTACTTTTATCATGGGTGAGGCGACTATTAAAAAAAAAAGATTAACAACTATAATCCCAAAAAGCTATTTGATATAAATTTTTTATCATAAAGGATCACTCAAAAATGGAGGAAAACCTAAAGTTACAAAAATAAGAAAAAAGAAAATAGTGTACTAGAGCTCCTTAGCTAGAAAAGGAAATCTCAGCTAAGGAATTGTCTCCATGACACTAGCCTTTGACAGTGAGTGTGGGGCATTTTATTTACATTGCTAATTGATGGAGGAGGGTCTTGCCTACTCTGGACAGGGTCATCCCTGGATAGCTGGGCCTGAGCTATATATATATACATATATATATATGTATATATATATAAAACAATAATAATTAAAGAAGAGGCCATGAATTGAAGGAATGGGGATGGGGCACAGCCAGGGTTGATGGGGCAGAGAGGTAAGAGTGGAAGTGATGTGAACATAGTACAAAAGTACACAACTCTCAAAAACTAAAAATAAAACAATAAATTTTAGAAAAGGAAGAAAAGTAAAAACAGCTGAGCAACCAGAGGAAGCCAGCCAGTGTGGAGCTGTTGCTGTCCCAGTTTTCTGCTTGAGATTTTCTCCCTGATTTCTTTCAGCGATAGTTTGTGATCCGGGAATTATGAGAGGAAATAGATCCTGTGTTTCTTTTGGTAGTAATTTATAACAACAGAAATGCAAACCAAGACTGTAAGTCAATGCTTATTTTTATGATGAAGAGTGGAGAATTTGGCTAAGTATGGTTGGACAGAGTTCCTAATCTACTGACAGTCACCTGATGGGAGGTTCAAGTGGACTCCTTGTTCTGATTATGTATGCATCTCCTGAGACACCCTGAAATGGAAGTCTTATGATTTATTTTAGAGAAAATAATAAGAGAAAGGCAGACGATAAGCACGAATTTGCTTTTGTTTTCTCATCTACCCATGGTGGTATCTATTAATAAAATGTTTCCTGAATCCAAGTCACTACCTAGGTTATTCATAAGAATAATTCTGGACCAGCTCATTTAACAGTGACTTGAACATGAATGAGTGGCATTGAGGACATAGAAAGACATGAGAAGGGTGGAGTGACATTCACTTAATATGTGCTCAGCGCTACTGAGGATCTGGCAGGTTTAGAAGTCAGATAATTAGGATGGTATTAAAAAAATAGAAACAAACCAGATCACTGGAATATTAATCACATTGTGATTCCCCAAAATAGAAGCAGCTCTAAATTTTCATATTTTATTTTTAGACTGACAGGCATACATCAGAGTGGGAAAACAATTTCTGTGTATTTATTTAAAATTCATACTATTGATGGTTTGTATGTATAACTAATATATGAATATAAATGTTATTCATTTGAACACTTTCACCAAAAGGGCCTACATGAAAAGATTTTAAATAGTGATATTATTTGTTAGAGCCAGGTTTGCTCATGTTTGTTCAGGGGGAGGGAAGAAGAAAGAAATAGAGAGGCCATTTAATGTATTCATTAGAGAGATTTTGAATTTTACTAGGTGGCAGTTGAGCAGTTATTGGCAGTGGATGAAGACTGATGAAGAAAAAGTCACTTTTCAGAGGAATGTGTCTACAGATAGATTATCCATGCCTCATTGAATGACCTCATGCCCATATAGATATATATGGTCAGCACTAATTAGACTCAGAGTCGACCACCACTGCTGCCACCGATGATGATGATGATGGAGTGGGGAGAGAGATAGGTTGGTGGGTTGTGGGGGAGTTGAAAGACAGTAATGAGAACAAATAATTTCAAAATACATTGTGTATGCAGATATGAATATACTTATATTATTTCTTCCCGCCTCCTACCCATTCTAAATATCCACATATCCTCTCACTCCCTCCTTACTAACTTTTTCTATTACTATTTCTGTTTAACACATGCACACACACACAAACGTACCATAAAACATACTGAGCCCAACTGTTATTGTTTGCATGTGTGTTTTAGGCTGACCACTTGAGATTAAATCGCTTATTTTGGGGCTCCTGTCAGAATACTTGACTCTTTCCTTTTCAGCTGCTATTGACTGCCTGTAGCTTTTCATCCAGGTGAGGCTTTATGGCATTTCGCTAATCCATACTAGCATATTGACTTGTGTTGTTAGTTAGGTCTTATTTGGGCAACCATATTGTTGAGATTCCATGGATACAGCATCTCTATCATGGCTAGAAGACACTATCTAGCAACAGGCCTCCTATGATCTTTCATCCCCTCTGTGATGCTGCTTTTAGTCTGAGGAATAGTGGTCATGCTGTAGAAGTACTAATTGGCTTTAGAATCTCCTATTCAGTTATTGTCTGCATTTTGGTAAACTGTGGACTTCTGTAATGGTGGCCATCTCCTGCAAACAAACAAACAAACAATAAAAAAACCTTATATAATGAATGATAAGAACTACACTTACATGTGCATGTAAGATTAGTATTTAGAGTAATTTTAGAAATTATATTGTTTTTAGGAAAGTGACAGTAGTAAAGTCTTTTCTAGGAACTATGAACTCTACAGCCACAGGAGGGTGGCTACCTTTATAGTGCAAACTCTAAATTGCCTCCTATCGAAGAGGCTTTAAGTTCAGCTATACAGTAGTTGGTTATTCTTGTTTAATCGTTGTTATGGTTCATAGACTCTACAGCTTGTTAGCACTGATGATTGTTTTGTTGTTGTTTTGTTTTTTTTTTTCCCTTGGATGATTGCATAGCACCTTCTGATATTAGGAGAGCTATTTCTCATTGTTTTCTCAAAGTTCTGGGTCAAAACTCTGTTGTGTCTTCAGGAACTGGGTCTTACCTTTGATTTCTGTGAAGCAACCAAGGGCCATGGCAATAGCCTATATTATTTTGCACATCTCTTGGACTCCCCTGACCAGCAACTTAGATCTGTCACTGAGGTTCTTGTTAGAGAGTCTACTGATCTTGTGGAGTCGGAGAAGCATTAGCGTAAATTATATTGTGATTTTTTAAAAACACACATATAAGTCATATTTAAGTAACCTTATGAAATATTATCTCCTATGATTTCTTTAGTTGTCTTTGGGGTTTATTTTTCCCACCTTCTTCTCCCTCTGTATTACCCTCCATCACCTCTTCCAATAAAAGCCTCCCTCTACATGTTTTTCTCTTTTTCTACCTCTGTGTCATCTGTGTCTACAGAAGTGGTCTCTTACATCAAGTTAATACTTTTATGCTTACTCAAAATGAGTTTAACTTTACCTTCCATGGAGGCATGGTATTGTATCTCTTTGTATTGAAATGCAGTAAGTTTGTATAATGGTGAATGCAAAGCCCAAGAAAAAGACAATACATAAGGAAGAAAACAAAACTTACCAACCAAAGGAAGACAGAAGAACTTGGGAATTAAAAACAAAAACAAAACAGAACAGAAACCTCAGTAGCTTTTTTAAAAAAGCAGAAGTCTGGGGGTTTTATTCAGAGGATGGGTGAATCTGCAGTCAGAAAAGCAATCTAGAGCACAGGCCCAGTTGAACAAAGAACTATACTCCTAAGCATGCTTACTTTAAGTTCATCAGTCAGGAAGTAACATAGTGGAGACCTCTCCATGTGCTTAGCTTGGATCAGAAAGATGAAGGACAGGAAAATCTCTTGGCATGCTCAGTTTTCTCTACAACGCTTTAGATGAAAGAAAGAAAGAAAGAAAGAAAGAAAGAAAGAAAGAAAGAAAGAAAGAAAGAAAGAAAGAAAAATGAAAGAAATGGCTCTTTGATGGGTTCATTTAATAAGTGCGTCCCCTTTAGGATGCTACTTTGCTTAGCCACTAACACACTTCTCTCTAGATCCTTGGTATTTGTTCTCTAAAGAAATTTTTCCATCACTATACTTTCATGTTTGTCTTTTTCATTTTCTAAATGAAAATCAAATCAAGGCAATAACATCCATTCCCTTTCCATTCTGCTCTGTTGTTTGGAGTACAAAGCAGTGAGCCAGAATGGCACACACTTTGATTTCACTAAATCACTAGACATCATAATCATTTCTACATTGATTCATACTTTTCTAATAAGCTTAACATTCTTCAGTTAAGATTAGCACTCATTTGTTGATGTTTTTTATTCTTTTTAAAATTTTTATTAATTACAATTCATTCACTTTGTATCCCCCTGTAGCTCCTTCCCTCCTTTCCTCCCAATCACACACTCCCTCCCCCTTCTCCACCTATGCCCCTCCCCAAGTCCACTGATAGCAGACTTCCTCTCCTTCCTTCTGATCCTAGTCTATCAGGTCTCATCAGGAGTGGCTGCAATGTCCTCCTCTGTGGCCTGGTAAGGCTGCTCCCCCATCAAGGGGAGGTGATCAAAGAGCAGGCCAATCAGTTCATTTCAGAGATAGTCCCTGTTCCCATTTCTACAGAACCTACTTGGCCACTGAACTGTCATGGGCTACATCTGTTCAGGGGTTCAAGGTTATCTCCACGAATGGTCCTTGGTTGGAGTATCCAGTCTCAGAAAATACCACTGTGCCCAGTTTTTTCTTGTTCCATTGCTCTTCTTGTAGAGCTCCTGTCCTCTCCAGGTCTTTCTATCTCCCCTTTCTTTCATAATTTTACCTGCATTCTGCCCAAAGTTTGGCTATAAGTCTCAGCATCTGCTTTGGTACCATGCAGGGTAGAGCCCTTCAAAGGCCCTCTGTGGTAGGCTCCTGTCCTGTTCCCTGTTTTTGCCCTTTTCTGATGTCCATCCTCTTTGCCTTTCTGAATGGGGATTGAGCATCTTATCTAGAGTTATCCTTCTTGATTAGTTTGTTTAGGTATACAGATTTTAGTATGTTTATCCTATATTATATATCTAATGTCCACTTATGAGTGAGTGTATACCCTGTGTGTCTTTCTGCTTCTGGGTTACCTCACTCAGGATGATCTTTTCAGTTCCCACCATTTGCCTGCAAATTTCATGATTTCCTTGTTTTTAATTGCTGTGTAAAATTCCATTGTGTAAAAGTACCACAATTTGTGTCTCCATTCCTCAACTGAGGGGCATCTGGGTCATTTCCAGCTTCTGGCTATTACAAATAAAGCTGCTACAAACATGGTTGAGCAAATGTTCTTGTTGTATACTTGAGCATATTTTGTATATATGCCTAGAAGTGGATCTTGAGGAAGCGCTATTCCTTTTTTTTTTTCCACATCTGTATCACCCAATTTTTTTAACTTAAAAAAATTAATATTAGTTACAGTTCATTAACTTTGTATCCCAGCTGTATCCTACTCCCTCATTCCCTCCCAATCCCCTCCTCCATCTCTCATCTCCTTCTTGCTCCTTTCCAAGTCAGCTGATGGGGAGGATCTCTTCCCCTTTCATCTGACCCTGTTTTATCAGATATCTTCAGGACTGGCTGCTATGTCCTCCGCTGTGACCAATCAGGGCTCTTCTCCCTCTGGGCAGGGTGGGGTGGGGTGGATGGGTGTCAAAGAGCCCACCATTGAGTTCATGTCAGAAATAGTCCCTGTTCCCCTTGTAGGAGAAAACAAGGAACAAGACAAGAGCCTACCACAGAGGGCCTCTGAAAGACTCCTCCTAGCAGTGTAGCAAAGCAGATACGGAGACTCATAACCAAACCTTTGCCAGGGTGCAGGGAATCATATGAAAGAAGGGGGAGTTAGTTTGACCTGGAGAAGACAGGATCTCCACAAGGACCAAATATATCTGGGCACAGGAGTATTATATGAGACTCTTTCTCCAACCAAGGACCATGTATGGATATAAACTAGAACCCCTGCTTGGATGTAGCCCATGGAAGCACTATTTCTAATTGTTTGAGAAAGTGCCAGATTGATTTCCAAAGTGGTTGTACAAGTTTCCATTCCCACCAGCAATGGAGGAGGGTTCCCCTTTCTTCACATGCTCTCCAGCATGTGTTATCACTTGGGTTTTTGAACTTAGCTATTGTGATGGATGTAAGGTGAAATCTCAGGGTCATTTTGATTTGCATTTCCCTGATGACTAAGGATTTGAGCACTTCTTTTTAAGTGTTTCTCTGGCATTCGACATTCCTTTACTGAGAATTCCCTGTTTAGCTCTGTACCCCATTTTTAATTGGATTAGTTTTGTTTGTTGCTGTTTAACTTATTGAGTTTTTTTATATATTCTGGATGTTAGTTGTTTTTCAGATATAGGGTTGGTGAAGATCCTTTTGCAATCTGAAGGTAGTCGTTTTTTTTCTGAAGACAGTGTCCTTTGTTTTACAGAAGGTTTTCAATTTCATGAGGTCCCATTTATTGATTGTTGCTCTTAGAGCCTGTGCTGGTGGTATTCTATTCAGGAAGTTGTCTCCTGTGCCAAGGAGTTCAAGGCTCTTCCCCACTTTTTCTTCTAACAGGTTTAGTGTGTCTGGTTTTATATTGAGGTCTTTGATCCACTTGTACTTTAATTTTGTACAGGGTGTTAAGTATGGATCCATTTGCATATTTTTTAGATGTAGATATCCAGTTAGAACATCACCATTTGTTTGAGATGTTATTATTTTTCCATTGAATGGTTTTGGCATCTTTGTAAAAAATCAGGTGTCCATAAGTGTGTGGGTTTATTTCTGGGTCTTCTATTCCATTCCATTGATCCAGTAGTTGGATTCTATATCAGTACCTTGTAGTTTTTACTATTGCTGCTTTATTGTACAGCTTGAGATCAGGGATGGAGATACCTATAGAAGATCTTATTGTAGAGAATTGTTTTAGAAATTTTGGGTTTCTTCTTATTCCATATGAAGTTGAGAATTTTTCTTTCATGATCTGTAAAGAATTGTGTTGGTAATTTGATGGGAACTGCATTGAATCTGTAGATTGCTTTTGGTAAGATGGCTGTTGTTACTCTGTTAATCCTGCCAAGCTGTGAGCATGGGAGATCTTTCCATCTTCTGATATCTCTTTCTAATTCTTTCTTCAAAGACTGGAAATTTTTTTCAAAGTCTTTGACTTGCTTGGTTAGAGTCACACCAACGTGCTTTATATCCTTTTTGGCTATTGTGAAGGGTGTTGTTTCCCTAATTTCTTTCTTGGTCCTTTTGTCTTTTGTATGCAGAGGGCTACTGTTTTGTTTTTTGGTTTTTTTTTTTTTTTTTGAGTTCATTTTTTTTGTCCAGCCATTTTGCTGAAGGTGATAATCAGCTGTAGGAGTTCCCTGGTAGAATATTTGGGGTCACTCAGGTATACTATCATATCATCTGCAAATAGTGATACTTTGACTTTTTCCTTTCCAATTTGCCTTGATCTCCTTCAATTGTCTTATTGCTCTAGCAAGGACTTCAAGAAATATGTTGAAGCAGTATGGAGAGAGTGGGCAGCCTTGCCTTGTCCCTGATTTCAGTGGGATTGATTTAAATTTCTCCCCATTTAGTTTGATGTTGGCTATAGGTTTGCTGTATATTGCCTTTATTATATTTAGGTATGTGTCTTATATCCTTGATCTGTCCAAGTCTTTAAACATGAATGGGTGTTGGATTTTGTCAAATACTTTTTCAGCATCTAAGGAGATGATCATGTGATTTTTCTCCTGTGGTTTGTTTATATGGTGGATCACATTGATGGGTTTTCATATATTGAACCTCCCCTGCATGCATGGGATGAAGCCTGCTTGGTCATAGGGGATGATATCTTTGATGTGTTCTTGTATTCGGTTTGTAAGTATTTTGTTGAGTATTTTTGTAAGTATGTTCATAAGGGAGATTGGACTGAAAAGTTCTTTGTTGGGTCTTTGTGAAGTTTAGTTACCAAGATGACTGTTGCTTCATAGAATGAGTTTGGTAGTGTTCCTTCTGTTTCTATTTTGTGGAATGGTTTAAAGAGAATTGGTGTTAGCTCTTCTTTGAAGGTCTGGTAGAATTCTGCACTGAAACCCCTGGCTCTGGGCTTTTTTTGAAAGGGAGACTTTTGATGACAGCTTCTATTTCCTTAGGGCATATAGGACTATTTAATTCATTTACCTGGTCTTGATTCAGCTTTGGCAAGTAGAATCGATCAAGAAAATTGTTCATTTCATTTAGAAATTCAAATTTTATGGTATATAGGTTTTTGAAGTAAGTCCTAATGACTGGATTACCTCAGTGTCTGTTGTTATGTCCCCCTTTTCATTTCTGATTTTGTTGATTTGGATAGTGTCTCTCTGCCTTTTAGTTAGTTTGGTTAAGGTTTGTCCATTTGGTAGATTTACTCAAAGAACCATCTCTTGGTTTCATTGATCCTTTCATTGATCCTTTGAATTGCTTTATTTGCTTCTAATTTATTGATTTCAACCTGGGAATAACTCCATTTTGAAATAGAGAGCTATCTTGACTGGGAGCTGAACTCAGGTACCAGGAAATATCATAAAATGTATACTTGTCAGAAAACAAAGTTAACTCTCCTAGCAACAGCTTCCAGGAAATATCACAGAATAAATACTTCGTAGAAAATGGCAACAATCTCTCTGGCAATAATCAATGAGAATCAGTTAGGAATCGGGTGGGAAAATTCTCCCCAATGTTTCAGATAGAGTTCAGAAGAATAGCAATTGTGATTGTATGCCTTAGGTAATTGTAATTCAGAAAAGGTCACCTTGCCCCTCTAACTTTTACCTACTCCTGTAATCTCAAGGCATATGCCCCCCTCCCGTTTGCTGTCATAGAAACATGTACCCCCTGCTTGCTGCCATGGAAACCACCTGCTCACAGAGTTTCCCTTTAAAAATCCTGTTCACTCAGAGCTCATGTTCCACTTCTCTACTGCTGCATCAGTGAGACTTGCATTCCGAGTTTGATTACTCTTGTAATAAAGCTCTTTTGCTATTGCATCAAATCATCTCCTGGTGGTCTCTGAGGGTCCTGTGATCCTGGCACTACAAGTCCTGAATTTGATTATTTCCAGACGTATACTCCTCTTTGGTGTGTCTGCTTCTTTTTTTTTTTTTTTCCTACGGGTTGTAGATGAGTCATTAAGTTGCTTGAATGAGATATTTCAAATTTCTTCTTGAAGGCACTTTGAGCTATGAATTTTCCTCTTAGCATTGCTTCCATTTTGTCCCATAAGTTTGGGTATGTTGTGCCTTCATTTTCATTGAATTCTAGGAAGACTAATTTTTTTAATTTTATTTCTTCCCTGACCCAGCTGTCATTGAGTAGCGAATTGTTCAGTTTCCATGTGTGTATAGGCTTTCTGATATTTCAGTTGTTGTTGAGGTCCATGGTGATCAGATACGATACAGGGGATTATTTCACTCTTCTTGTATATGTTGAGGCTCGCTTTGTGACCAACTCTATGTTCTGTTTTCGAGAAGGTTCCATGAAGTGCTGAGAAGAAGGTAAATTCTTTTGTGTTTGGATGAAAGGTTCTGTAGATGTCTGTTAGGCCCATTTGATTCATGGCCTCTGTTAAGAGTTATTATTTCTTTGTTTAATTTCTGTTTTGTTGACCTCTCCTTTGTTGAGAGTGGAGTGTTGAAGTTTCCCACTTTTAATGTGTGGGGATCTATGTGAACTTTAAGTTTTATAAATATTTCTTTTACAAATGTGGGTGTCCTTATATTTGAGGCATAGATGTTCAAGATTGCCTTCCTCGTGGAATTTTCCTTTGATGAGTATGAAGCGTCCTTCCCCATCTCTTTTTATTAATTTTGGTTGAAAGATTATTTTATTAGATATTAGAATGGCTACTCCTGCTGGCTTCTTGGGTCCATTTGCTTGGAAAACTGTCTTTTAGCCCTTTATTCTCAGGTAATGTTTATGTTTGTCACTTAGGTGTGTTTCTTGTATGCAACAGATTGTTGGGTATTGTTTATGCATCCATTCTATTAGTCTGTGTCTTTTTATTGTAGAATTGAGACCTTTGATGTTGAGAGAGATTAAAGACCAGTGGCTCTTGGATCCTTTAATTTTGATATTGACTATGGTAGTGTGTTTGTGTGTTTGGCTGCTTTTTGTTTTGCTGTAGTGAGGTTAATTATTTCCTGTGTTTTCTTGATAGTAATTACTTTTCTTAGGTTGTATTTTTCCTTCTAGTATCTTCTGTAATGATGGATGGATGTGCAGGTATTGTTGGACTTTGTTTTTGTCTTTGAATATCTTATTTTCTCTGTCTATAAGAAATCTGAGAGTTTTCCTGAGTATAGTAGCTTGGACTAATAACTGTATTCTCTTAGGGTCTGTGTGATATCTGTCCAGGCCCTTCTGGCTTTCAAGGTCTCTGTTGAGAAGTCAGGTGTGATTCTGATGGGTTTGCCATTATATGTTACTTGGCCTTTTCCCCTTCTAACCTTTAGTATTTTTGTTGTTGTTGTTGTTGTTCTGTATACTTACTGTTTTAATTATTATGTGGCAGGAGGATTTTCTTTTCTGTAGGCCTCTTGTATTCTTATTGGCCACTCTTTCAGTTGGGGAAATTTTCTCCAATGATTTTGTTGAAAATATTTTCTGGGCCTTGGGGGAGGGAATCTTTTTTTTCCTCTATTCCTATTATTCTTAGGTTTTGTCTTTTAATGTTGTCTTGGATTTCTTGGATGGTTTGTGTCAGGAATTTTTTACATTTGTTTTCTTTGATGGATACATTGATTTCTTCCATTGTATATTCCACACCTGAGATTCTTTCTTCCATCTCTTGTAGTCTGTTGCTTATGCTTAGCTCTGTATTTCCTGTTTTCTTTCCTAAGTTCTCCCTCTCCATGATTTCCTGTTTGTGTTTTCTTTAATTTTTCCAATTCTATCTTCAGATCTTGAACTGTTTCATTGATTTTCTTGACCTGACTGCATTTTCCTGTTTTTCTTTCAATTCCTTCACCTGTTTATTTGAACATCCCTCTGTTTCTTTTATTTCTTTTAGTGATTTAATGATTTCCTCTCTGAAAGCTACAAACTGTTTGGCTGCATCTTCCTGTATTTCTTTATAGATGGCCATAATCTGTTTTACTTTATCTTCCTCTAATTCTTTACACATTTTATTTGTTTCCTCCATTAACCTCTTCATACGCATAGATGTTAGGTCATTTTCTTTAATTTCCCTTATGTTAGGGTGACCAGGGTCACTTGTCCCTGTATAACTGGGTGCAGGGGATGCCATATTGCTTTGCCTTTTATTGATTGTGCTTTTACACTGGCCTCTACCCATCTGGCTGTCTCAGGTATTGTCTGTTAATTTCTGGTGCCTGCTGGGTCCTTAGGTGGGGTGAATCCTCTTGGCAGGGTTCTGAAGTAGATCTCCTTAGCTTTTTGGGTATGTTCAACTGAATGCTGGTGCTTCTCAGGAATTGTCACAATTCACCTCAGGCATATGGACCTGGGTAGTTACTGTGGTGTTCAGGAAGGCTCTCCTCTCATCGGGAGACATCCTGGAGACAGCTGCTTTGCTGCTGGGTTTCTTGTTCTGAATTTAATGAGCTGCAGCAGCTGCTGCTCTTAAGGTGTATTTGTTGGATGCAGCCCTCTTGAAGAACCAGGGAGTCCCATGGTTTCATCAGTTTAGCTAGGGATAACTAGTTGCACCTGAGGGCTGCTCTCAGGCTTTTATAGGTCTGAGGTTGCAGCTGTGTGCCCCTGTGCCCTAGTGGTAATCAATGGCATGTGAGCAGGACACTCATACAGTATAAGCCAGAGACTAGAGCCTGTGTGAATCCAGAAACTCTTCTGGAGCTGGGTGTCCTGAGTGTTGGACCTGATGTTTTCCCTGCTGTGGGGTTTCCTCCTGACAGGGATACCCAGACTGTGCTGTTTGGGGGACCGCAGTTCTGACTGGGCTGGCAAATAGAACATGCAGGCACAGGCATGTGGCTCCACCTTGCTGGTGACTGGGCACCTGGGTGTCAGCAGAAACCATGGAACTTCTCCGGAGAACTTTGGTGGTGGGTGTGGGGGGCGGTGTCAGCTGAGTGCTCTGAGATCAGACCTGCTGTTTCCCTCACTGTGGGCTTCCACCGGACAGAGAAATTCAGTCTCTGGTGCCCTGGGGCCCTCGGTTCTATCTGGGGCACCGAGTCAGGAGCACAGGCAGAACTCTGTGCTGGTGCCTATGTGCCCTGCCCTGGGCTGGCTGCTGGTGCCCGCTGAACCCCAGGTCTTTTCCAGGGATTGTCTGGGTGACCTAAGGTTGGTCGGGATCATTTCTTGCACCATGGGGTTATCTCTCAACTGGAAATCCCAGTCTCTGGTGTTGTGGGTCCCACAGTTCAGACTGGGACAGTGATCAGATCACGCTGGCATATGGCTCTTGGCTGGTGACCACGCGCCTGGTGGAACTAGGACCTCTTTTACGATTTAGCTGGGAGAGTTGAAGCTGACTGAATCCCACACCGTGGGGTTTCCTCTTACCTGGGAAACACAGTCACTGGTGTTTTAGGACTGAGAGTTCTGTCTGCTGGTCACTGTGCAGATCCTGCTGTGCTGCTGGTCAGAAAGAGGGCCCTCCAGACGCTGCCATCTTGTATCTCTGTCTTAATGATGTTTTTCACAATTAGAAAGACACACACAGATACACATAGTGTTATGTATTCAACATTGTCTTCCCTATGGTAGCTGCTAGGGATCCAGATTTGACCAAAGATTGTGTTTTCCTTAAAAATCTATCATTAACCAACTTATTGAACAAAATGATCCTTTTTTCTAGTATGTACATGAAAATAATAAAAACTGCAGACCCTTATTCTAGAAAGAGAAACGAAGAAGAAAATCTCTTCCTGAACAATATGTCATCTTGCTATGAGAAAACTTCTTCCGGCAATAAGAATGGCTGATAGCCTTGTGATGTTGACTTTAAGTCTGCAATGATAATTGTCCTCAATATGTTCTTTCCTCAAAAATATATGAGTGTTTTGAAGCCTTTTCTAAGAAAATGAAGACCAAAGGGAAAACTTGACAATAAAGGGTGAAGTTGGAGAAAAAGGCACAACTAAAAAACAAAATTCCTTAAGAGACTCGGGGAGACATTAGAAAGGCATCAGAGAAAAAAAAAATTAAAAAATGCCCCCTAGAACACTGTGAGTAGGGACTAAGAAAGTTTGTGTCTCAAGAAGCATGAATTAAGTCTAGCTGATCAGGTTTTTCCTATTCTTTTCTGACATTGAGCCCATATGCTGAAGACTTTGAACATAGAAAATAACGCTTTCCACCAATTTGAATCTGAGCACTTCATTCAAAGGCTAATAGAGTCAAAAGAGCTGATTTGAAAGAAATGTACTTGGGGTTCTCTTCTGGCAGTAATGACATAGGAGTGAGATACCACTGAAAGGGCTCAAGGAGCTACACACTGCTGCAGACAGACACTTCCAGTAAACCGTAGTGACTAAATTAGTAATTTCTTTCACCATGTGTTTACTGAGAAAGAAGAGGCACAAAAATCTGCTTGAAGGTATCAAGTTCAAAGTCACAGATTATAGTATTTGAATGGAGAGTTTTAAAGTGAAAAAGTTGCTTAGACTCCCAAGAGAAGAGAGTCTTGGGCAACAGAGGGACCAAGGTGTTCCTCTGGAATCTATGGGGAATTCAAATACTGTGGCATGAAACAGTGGTCAATGAAGGCTTGAGAGATCTTCTAAAACAGAAATGAGTTGTTAAAAAGCTATTTTATGTTATATCTAATCTTTAAGTTTTTCCCATGAAAGCCAGTAGAAAAACCACTAACGATTTTCAGAAAGGAAAGAGCATGTAAAACCCCAAATTTCTGGCAGCCAGTGGATTAGAGAAATCCTGTAAACTTTCTTACATTTCCAGAGTCTTGTATGACTTTCCTAAGCATAATTACAGGGACTAATATGTTTGAGGAAATTATACCACCTTAAAATTTCAAGATGCACAATAATTGTCCTAAATATTTCTTATTAAAGGAAAGTAGAGGACATATTAAGCCCTGGCCTTACTATGCTAATTATGTATCTTCTTGTTCAATAATATCACAATAAAAGGAAACCAACCTGGCTAGTAAAAACATAAAAATTGGTTATGTAGGTGGGAACTAGAAAAGATCATCCTGAGTGAGGTATCCCAGAAGCAGAAATACACACATGAATACACCCACTTATAAGTGGATGCTAGACATATAATGTAGGATAAACATACTAAAATCTGTACACCTAAGGAAGTTAAGCAAGAAGGAGGACCTTGAGTAAGATAATCAGTCCTCACTCAAGAAGGCAAATGGGATAGACATCGGAAGAAGGTGAAAACAAAGAACAAGACAGGAGCCTACCACAGAGGAGCTCTGAAAGACTACCCAGCAGGGTATCAAAGTAGATGCTGAGACTCATAGCCAAATTTGGACAGAGTGCAGGGAATCATATGAAATAATGGGGAGATAGAAAGACCTGGAGAAGACAGGAGCTTCACAAGGAGAGCAAAGAATCAAAAAATTTGGGCAAAGGGGTCTTTTTTAAAGTTGATACTCCAACCAAGGAACATGCATGGAGATAACCTAGTAATCCCTGCTCAGATGTAGCCCATGGCAGTTCATCATTCAAGTGAGTTTCCTAGTATTGGGAACAGGGACTATCTCTGACATAAACTTAGTGTCTGGTTCTTTGATCACCTCCCCCTAAAGCCTTACCAGACGACAGAGGAAGGCAATGCAGTCAGTCCTGAGGAGGCTAGGGTCAGAGAGAAGGGGAGGAGGACCTCTCTTATCAGTGGACTTGGGGAGGGGCATGGGAAGAGATGAGGGAGGGAGAGTGGGACTGAGAGGGGATGAGGGAGGGAACTAGAGCTGGGATACAAAGTGAATAAACTGTAATTAACAAAAATAAATAAATTAAAAAATTAGAAAACACAAAAATAATAGACTCTCAGCATTTTTAGGAGAAAGAATATTTTCTTTCTATTGCCATCATCAGAGTTTAACAATTGAATCTATGAAATATAAGAAAAGTTTAATGATCAATTGCAAACATATATACAGAAACCACCAAGATGGGAGAACAGAAGGGAGACCAAAAGAGAAGCCAGTGACTGATAGTTCTTTGCCATTTGAAGCTTCAGAAAGGAATATAGAGGTGACTGCTGGTGAAGAATTACCAGATAGTTATGAGAAAGCAAAGAGAGTCAAGGTCTAGTGAATTAATATTGCAATGTTGACTGACAAAGTTCTCATGGAGAGGTTCTCAAAGCAGATGAATGTGACAGAGTATAGGTTAGTGAGGTAGAGGCACAGAGGAAGATACAGTGATTCAGTTCATCTTCCTTTTCTGGTAGTGACAAATCGGGTCACCTTCTGATGATACTAGTTTTATGACAGGTAAAGCCAATTCAATGGATGATCTTTAATTTAGAAATAAAGGCAAGAGACAGGTTCATGTCAAACTCAGTTCAGTGGTTTCTTCATAGATCCTCTGGTTTTTAGTAAAAAGGACTCAGCTGGCCCATTCATCCAATTTTGGTTCCCATAATGTGGCCACCATTCTAAGCTCTGCAATGAGAACAAAATAAAATAAATTAAATTAAATTGAACCTCAAGGTTCCATCATGAATCTGGTCTACAGGAAGAACATTGTAATCACTTCAACCCTCCACCTCAGTTCAGATCAATGTGAATTGAAACTATGACCTGGAATTCTTTCATTACAGCCCTAGTCAGAATGCATCTCTACTACTAAGCCCTGGAAATGGCTGCTTCTGAGCAATTTCTCTGTATCTCCACTTAGAATGTCTTGGGTGAATTCTACAATTCTAGGTGCAAGGAAGACTGAGAAATTGGATTCAGACTTTGACAAAATAGTGGTCATATTTTTAAAAAATTAAAAGATTATTTAAATATGTTAAGTAGCCATAATATAGCAATACCCAAAAATAGGACTATAGGCAGTCACCCTTTTTGATTAACTGTCTAATTTCTTTTTAAATTTCTGTATAACCCATCTTGGAACAACTATTGTATTGAGAATACTGAGTCATGCCAAAGGAACTTGTCAGAAGGCTAACAATAGACTGACCTATTTAACTCTCTGCAGGTTATGAAAATCAACATTTTCTTCCTAAATAAGTTTCTTCAACCAGTCGTGAGTACCTAGATAAATCTAGGATACTTACTGCATTCTATTTTATTATAATCATTTCTCAACCTCATATGAGTGAAACGATGAAAGTATATGGAGAAAAAGAGCAGGAATATATATTTGTATATGCGTTTGTATATTTTAACATATATATTATGAATTTTCAAGTTAATAGTTGGCACTTACATGGGAGGCCTTGAAGGGAGGATTGAGAAGGTCAAAACAAAATAATCATAATATCAAAATAAAAACATTTTTAAAAATCTGAAATGTAACTGGTTTTTTTCATATTTTTTCATTTAGTTATATCTCCTAGATTTTTCACATGAACTAGTAGTACATTGAAGTTAACAGGGGAAAATGGAGAATGATTATTTTCCTTACATGCATGTATGGAATTAATAAATTGGCCTTCACCTTTAACTTCCAGTCTCAAAAACAAAACAAATAAACAAAAACTACTTCCGGTCTCTTGGAGGTTATGTCTAATCAGGTCTTTAATATTGGTTGTATCTTGAGACTTGATAACATAATATTGAGGTGTGATCAAGCCTTTTTCAATTTTCGATGGCCTTTCCCCTGCCTTTCACTGGGGGGAACTGCTGACTAGGGAAAGTAATTTCAGAATCTCTTTAGGGTCAGTCTCCCCTTGTCTTAGCAGACTCAGAAAGATGCACTGCCTGACACAGGCTTTGCTTGGGATGAAGCTGGGTTTGGAGATTACTGAACCACAATCCCTTTTCAAAAAGACTTTTGCTATGCCTAAAAATGCTTTCCATTTTTTAAGAGCACAATTTTAAGCTGCATAAATCTTTGATTTAGTATACCTTCATGTGTGTTTTATTTTCATAGCTGTTTCTTATATTAATGGATATTGCATTCTTTTTTTTCATTTTATCTTAAGCTTCTGTTGAGAACATCGCCATATGATCTATTGTCCCCAGGAATGACTTCAAATTTTCTCATTACTATAAGACATTAAGTTGCCAAGATATGATTTACTTTAGTAAGTGCCTTTTATGTCATCCATGTTGGAGAGTTTTTGTGACTGTTATTTAAAATTCATTTCCCCTGCGATCACTCTCAGTGTTAAAAAACAAAGGCAGGGCTATGCGTTGGAATGAAGAGGTGGCTGAGATGCAGGCTAACAGCCACTGCCTTTTCAGTCTGAAAAGCCACCAGGGCAGACTCCACACCCAGCACATGAAACCAGAGCAGCCACCTGGAAACTCAGTGCAAAGACCGTTCCTTGGCACTGCCATTCCAAATGTGTTCCTATCAGCTGCACACATTTCTGAGTATGTGGAAGCAAAAAGAAGACCACAGAAGTGGAAAATTGGAAGGCAGAAAAAAAATCCCCTTAGGCAAAGATTTAAAGTTAATTTTAAAGAACGTTAGGTGGAGAATGCGTGCTGGAATTTGATAAAGGCAAGGAGCACAATAGAAGGCATCTGTTTGGATGCTTAGGGACTTAGTGAATTGGCTGATAAGAAAATGAAATTGTGTAAACAAATTGAAGGCAACATGAAGGAGTTCAGTCCTGCTGATGACTTGCTAAACAGAGCTCAGAAAACTGTCACCTTATCTATCCAAGGAAGTGATGTTTTATATTTCTGCAACTAGTAAAAATAATATTTATATATACATATATACACATCAATATAAATACATATATGTATATGAAGTAGAAAGACACTGCCTCATTTAAATCATTGCTGTGTATGGTGACAATATATTCCAGTATTTTTATGACATGCATTAAGCAACAGTGAGTGATTTAAAATGTAAGGTTATAGGAAATAGCTCAGAGAAGCAAAACAATAGCATATTTTATATATGCACAGGCTTAAAAGATACTGAGACAATAGTCATATTTAGTAATAATGAGTGAGGCCATTCTTTTTTATCTCTTTGATTTATAATGTGCACTTAAATTCAAGGCCTCCAGGCACATGTAAATTGTGAAATCACAAATGATTTAAACAACTGCATAAGTAACAATGGCACTTAAAAATAGCATTAACACCACACTATCACTGTTCTTCATATCTGCAAATTAGTTACGTTACCTCAGAAATGACAATACTGAATTATTCTCATTCTTGTCACCATATATTCCAATTCAGTAGCATTAACTTAAAAACCATTTAACTGTAAATCATAGAAGTTTCATACTGTTTTTCATAAAACTCTTTAATAATTTTAT
This sequence comes from Pachyuromys duprasi, assembly GCA_028658305.1. Lineage (NCBI taxonomy): Eukaryota > Metazoa > Chordata > Mammalia > Rodentia > Muridae > Pachyuromys > Pachyuromys duprasi. The sequence continues at coordinate 86,685,312 of CM053753.1, read as the reverse complement.
ACTGACTTCAGGTTTTTTTAATTATTTTGCTCTTAGGCATTATTGCTCTTATTTAAAAATAAACAAGAGATGCTTCAACCATTAAGTGTTAAAGCCACTGCAAAGGACCTGGATTTGGCTCCCAGAATTCACATGGTGGTCTTCAACTCAACTACCTGTAACTCCAGTTCCAGGAACTGGTATTCCCTCTTCTAGCATCTGTGGGCAATAGGCACATACATGGTTCACATATACTCTTGAAGGCTCATACAATTAAACATATATATATTTAAAATAATATATATTTAGAATAAATATATATTTATATATAATTTATATTTATATATAAATAAATATTATATATATTTAGAATAATATATATCTTTAGAATAATTCATATATATATTTAGAATTATATATATAGAGAGAGAAAAAAAACATCCAAAGGCAAGATACAGAATGAACACTTTATTTAGCAACAATCTTATGAGGTAGAATTATTTATATTGGTTTATATAGAGAAAGAAACAAAGAAGCAAAATTATATTATTTTTTCCTGTCTCATATTGGTTTTTTAAATTTAAATTTTAATATTTTGTATTAATTTCAGTTTGTTTATTTTATATCTCATTTGTAACCCCCTCCCTCATTCCCTTCCCATCCTACCCTCCCTTCCTCATCTCCTCCCATGCCTCTCTTGAAGTCCACTGATAAGGGAGACCCTCCTCTCCTTTCATCTGACCCTAGCCTATCAGGTCTCATCAGGGCTGGCTGCATTGTCTTCCTCTGTGGCCTGGCAAGACTTCTCCCTTAGGGAGAGGTGATCAAAGAGCCAGACAGTGAGTTCATATCAGAGACAGTCCCTGTTCCCCTTACTATGATACCCACTTGGATACTGAGCTGCCATGGGCTACATCTGAGCAATGGTTTTAGGTTATAGCCAAGAATGGTCCTTGGTTGGAGTATCAGTCTCAGAAAAGGCCCCTGTGCCCAGATTTTTTGGTTCTGTTTCTCTCTTTGTGGAGCTCCTGTCCTCTCCAGATCTTACTATCTCCCCTTCTTTCATAAGATTCCCTGCACTCTGCACAAAGTTTGGTTATAAGCCTCAGCATCTGCTATGATACACTGAAGTGTAGAGTCATTCAGAGGCCCTCTGTGGTAGGCTCCTGTCCTTTTTCCTGTTTTCTTCTTCTTCCAATGTCCACTCTGCTTGCCTTTCTGAGTGACAATTGTTCATCATGCCCAGGGTCCTCCTTCTTGCTTAGCTTCTTTAGGTTTACACAACAAGGGTATTTGTTCAACCATGTTTGTAGCAGCTTTATTTGTAATAAAAGCCAGAAACTGAAAACAATCCAGATGTCCCTCCACAGAGGAATGGATACAGAAATTGTGTTACATTTACATAGTGGAATACTACTCAGGAATTAAAAACTAGGAAATCATGAAAGTTGCAGGCAAATGGTGGGATCTAGAAAAGATTATCCTGAGTGAGGTATTCCTGAAGGAGAAAGACATATACAGTATATACTCACTTATAAGTGGTTATTAGACATATAATATATTCTAATATTCTAATATATTCTAATAGCATATTTTATATATGCACAGGCTTAAAAGATACTGAGACAATAGTCATATTTAGTAATAATGAGTGAGGCCATTCTTATTCTAAATCTGTACATAAATATTCTAAAATCTGTACATCTCAAAATCACTCTTAATATTGATGGCACTTCTATGATGTTAAAGGAAGACCCACCACTTTCCAATGAACTTGAGAACAAAGTATCAGCAAAAAAAAAAAAAAAAAAAATTAATGGAATCATGTCCTAGGCTACAGCAATATCAGAGAAGGGTTTATATTATTTTACTTTGTTTGTTTTTTTTTTGTGGTTCAGAGTTGTTGCTATTGTGTTTTATTTATGTCTTGAACAGAGATTATGAAAATACTTATTTGCAGAACTGATTTATTTTTTAATACATATATTCCCTAAACAGAGCCCTCACTTTCATGCTTCTCTGAGATGCAGCCAGAAAAAAATCTAAATCACATAGCAAATTCACTTCTCTCATCTCTCTTTGCCAATGTTCTCCTCAGATACTGCTGTGTGTGTGAAATCTCAAGTTTTGGGGAGACTAACACTTCCAGCTTTGCTACATTATATACATATTCTCTGTCAGTTTTGGACAACTGCTTCAAAACAAAGAACAATCTAAGAATGAGCATGCTTGAGCACTTCACTGCTGCTGTGACCGTGGCATGTGTTAGATTAAATAAACCTTTGTTCAGCGGCCTTGGAAAGGGAAACTTGGAGTTCAACACTCCTAGTTACAGTGTCCGGAAAAGCTGAAAGACAGGATATCTTTAATACCTTGGTAGTTCAATTACAATACAGTGTTAGAGAATTAAGACTAAAATGGTCTTTTTAAAATGGTTTAGAAATTACATGTTATGTTTCCTTGAATGTTTGATTCTCATGTCAATCCTGTGATAAAATACACACATATGTATACATACATATGAGAGGGCCAAGAAGGAAAGAAAGAAACTTTCATGCATTAACCTACTTTCAAAATGTTCCATTGTTTTAATTTATAAATTAGGACATCATTACATATAATCCTTATCCTAAATGGCCTGCTGTAACCAACGGACAGTATTTCCAGTTGTTGTAAGTTTCCTTATACTCCAGGAACTCTTTGTAGGTGCATTGTAACACAGACACTATGAGAATAAATATTTTACTATTTTTTATGAAACTATAATGAAATCCACCTCAGTGTGTAATCATGAATTTTCTCTATGCTTCTCTGTTTACTGAAAAAGAGTCAAGAGAAGAGAAAAGTACCTAAAGCTCATTATAAATTCCTGACTAGACAGTAAGGGTGCAGCTGCTGGTGATTCATCACCTCAGTGCTGCTTTGTTTCTATTGACAGATCATTTTAATAACCACAATTCTCCAGTTGATGTAAAGTAGTCCACATTTCTGAGCTCAAGCAATTTATTAAACTGCCTATAACAGGAACTCTTATTTTTGACACTTCTTAGCAATTCTTTCTCATAGTGTTTTTTTTTTTCTCTCTCTCTCTCTTGAAAGTAAGCCTGAATAACAATGACTGCCTTTCCAGAAAATAATTCCGGCAGTTAGCTAGACCTGTTAGAAAATTCAGAATTATTTAAATAAGAGAAACTCCAACTACACTGTATGTTATTTGCTATGATGGTTGGTCCTATTACTGAGATTGTCTGACTAAAACTGTAGAGTACTGCAGCTGAACAATATTTTTAAAGGTAGAAAACTAACAGATAAATCAAGGTCAATATGCAGTGCTGAACAGAATAAAGAGGCAGTAACACCCAGTTGATTCAGCCTGTCTATTTACCGAAGTTCACTGCCAAGTCCTCTATCTATTCTGTGTAATGAGAAGTGAGAACTTGTGCTAACTCTTTTTATCATGGCTGGTCTAAGAATCAATACTGCAATGACATTATTTTTAACAGTAAGCCATTTCTCTTATCTCATACTCTAAGTTAATGATGTGACAAGATCCCAGGAAAATGTACTCCAGTCTTCCTTATGACAACAACAAAATCTTTACTAGTTAACTTGCTCACTTTATGTATTGAATATTGAAGCTAAAAAAAAAAACAAAAAACAAAAACAACAACAACAACAACAAAAAGACCATACACAAAAAAACCTTACTCATGTAGTAAGAAAACAGTGTTTTATGGTGATGAACTCCGTCAGGTCTTTTTCGTGCTATTAACTAGCTCAATGGAAACTGATTGGAGAATAAACTGATAAAGGTTATATATTTAGCCTGAGAAAAAACATAAATGACAGTTCAAAAGACTGTTTTCCTTACCCCTCATCATTTTGTTCTTCATTTCATTTCCTTATTTCTTGCTAAAGCTATTTTGCCAAAGGCTACAATATACTTAGAATTAGAACTAGTGGAGTGTAAGTAAGTCGGCTTTGAACCTAAGTGGCCAAACTGCCTCCCTCTGGCAAAAATATCTCCTTATGATAAAACAAGATTCCTTTATAATAGGCCTAGTGGTCTTCTAAGGATTATCTAAGTGTCAGGATCAGCTCAGAATGTACTTAGAATGCCATTTTGAAGGAGAAAAACTCCATGTTTGTACAAGAAAGTCTTAAAAGGAATACACAGGCTTTGCTTGCTCTTTTCCTCCTGCAGGCAGGGTCCAACAAAATTAGGGACACCAAAGCTCCATGATCAGCATCAGGGACAGAGCTCATGACTAAGTGGCTGCGATTTACAAAAGAATTTGTGAAAACTAATGTGTCTGGCTTCACCAGCTTCACGTACCTTTTCATATAAAGCCACTATGGCTTAAAGACAGCATCTGGGGAGTTGACTCTTTCTGGGTCCCTGACTTCTCTCCCTGGCATGCTCTGAAGTGCCCCTTAGAATTTATTTGAACAAATCAGCTCTTTTTCTCATCCTTGAAAAGTCTCCCAAGTCATTAGAAGAATCAGCCAGAATAATGTTTACCAACAGTGTTTCTGGATTTTCCCAGCATTCCTTAGATGCAACATCATGAGGAACTGAAAAGTAAACTCCATCCTTGGCTAGCCCTATGGTTTTTGTTTTACTTCCAGTGTATGATATCACTCATTTTCACTCACAGAGACATTAATCCAATGATCAAGGAAAGTCAATAGTGAAAAAAAAATTGTTCCCCACCATATGGTTGCTATTCTCCACCCTGCCCCTCCCCCACTCCCTCAAAAAGGTAAAGACTATGAACATTCATTCCACTTCAGGTATTTATTTCAATTTAATTAGCTGGGAATATAGCTCAGTGGTAGAATGTTTGGGTTTTGCACAAAGCCCCATGCTCCATCCACAACATCAACAGACCATACACATAAAATCCAAACTTCCTTGTTTTTAAGGATGTTGTTTGGCTATCAATAAGCCCGTATTTGGACAACTAAACAGAATAAATTCTCTCCATCCTAATTTAGTTCTCAGGTTCCCTTCCTGACTGATAGGCATGTATCAACTCTTTTGGAATAAGATGTACATGCTGATTTTCCCTGAACTGATTGTGTGCATGCAAAGTAAGGACCTCCTAGCACCTCCCTCTTTAAGTAGAAGAAGATTTGCTGCTGAGGTCATGATGCATCCTAGAAATCTATACTGCTTAGCACGTCCAAGACTGTTACTTTATTAAAAGTTAGATCAAAGACACATATTGCTAAATTCATTTCCAGTCAGTGAATGTTTGTACTTCTTCTGTCTATTATTTAGCACTTCAAATTTAGCATCTGGATACCCAATATATGTAGACCGCCTGTGGGTATAATTTTAGTTTGGAAGAGGAGTATTTTTACTTTATTTGATTTAAATATTCTGTTTATTAGATATCATCACTGCTTGTTTTTATCATTTCTCTTAGAGGGGAAAAGCTGCTTGATGTTAAATGTTATTCAGCATAAATATCAAATGGTAATTAAATAAATTCTAGCTTTTAAAAATGCTAGATGATAAGTTTAAACATTCATATTTTTTACTAGTTTTGCTTTAACTGCTCTGTTCTGATTGGATTTTAAACAGATATTTAAATGTGAACAGGGACTCCCACCTCCACATCAAGAAAGAAGTCAATTGAGTATCACATTCAGGTGCACAGTAAACACAGGTTAGAAAACATGCATGCTAGCTTTCATCTACGAAGGCTGTTACTCAGCATATTTTCATAGTGTTCAAGATCATCTTTCTAATTGTTGTTTCTTTAGGGAGAAGTGGCCGACTCTTTTATATCTACCACATAAAGCATCTCCACACAGTAAACAACTTTCAGTGTGTACCTTTGCACAAAACCCAGATAGAGGGGGACATTTAGAAGCCAGTGGAAAATATTCTGCTTCGTTCACAAGTGAAAATTTTATATGCCTAGTGGGATATACTGTGGCTAGGGAAAGGTATAACTTCCAAAGTTATCCCAGTAGTGGTCTACTCTAGCCACCTTTCCTACTGGTCTGTATTTTCTCTTCTTCCAGGCCACCATGAAGCAGGCAATCCAGGTTATACCCCTGGTGAGGACTGTATCTCCCAATATTCTCCTTGGTTACAAATTTGAGAGCTACTGTTCTCACCTTAGAATGATATACTTGACACAATAAAAAGAACAAAACAAAACAAAAAATCTCTCAGATTCATATAAAAATATTTTGCTGTAATTATTTTTACCTCAACCTAAGAATATGTTTTAAATTACCTCTAGAATATTGAAATTACTGATATAAATAATCAATTTATTCTGGCAAATATTTGGTCTTAGTTGAATGATTTTCTAGACGTTTTTCCTATTCATTAATGGGCTCATGGTTATGTGAGGATGAGAAAGGGATTAAATGATATATGATTGTATTTTAGCAAATGCGGTACATGATTTATTTAGTACATGAATAATCTAAAACTTCAAAACCAGAAAATGGCACATTTCTGTTATCTAATTTGGTTTAATTAAATTACACTTACTATAGCTTGCATTATTAGTATGTTAACGTATATTGAGATATTCACTAACCTGTTACTTGGGATGATAACATATTACAAATTTTCTAAATTTGATAAAAATTCTGATCAGAATTGTTTTGCATGACTAAGTTTTTCCATATATATTTACACATTTAACATGATTACTTAAGCTCTGTAATGTTTCAATAATTAAAACTTACAAATTTATTTTTAAAATTATTTATAATCTTATAATTATTCTTAGACCAGAAATTCACATTGATAATACACAAACAATGGTAATATTAAGGAGATGTTTGCTAAGGTTTTAGATATAGCATTTCCAAGGAAGACTGAAAAGATATATCCCCATATTTTCACTTTTGGAAATATAATAGTGCCATGTCTCATTCTAGCTCATAGCGTTGCTGTGCTATCGTGGAACCATTGTTGTGTTCATCTCACTCTCTCAGTTGCCACCAACATTTCCCTCATCCCTTTCACTTCTCCCTTGCGTAGAGTGCATATGATGTTCAAATCATGGACATCTGTCAATTATATCTCCACGATCACACAGTGTTTAATTCTATGCGCTCCCCGACTGTGATTCAAACACAGAATTTATTACGTTCTGTCAAAATCATCCTAGCATATTTTTTCTTGCAACCTGTAGTCCTAACATGTTTTTTTCCCCTCCTATCCATGCTACAAATTGAAGCCAAAGTGAATGGCCTAATGTTGAGTTACAATGGTGTCTGCCTTTTTTTCTGGTAAACCTCAGGTCTTGACCCCACCATATGAGTATGGGCTCTTGACTGCAGGCTCAGAAATCAATCCTCGTTCTCCAGCAAGGAAAATTGAATGTAATTTCAGACTTAATGTGAGTCTGGAGTACACGATTTGAAAGATGCATGGGGGGAGGTCAGTAAGGAAGTCTTTCCTGCAAGTACAATAACTGTATTTTAGCAGGAATGTATCGTCTAGGATATTGCTATTGGTGCTGCAGGGCACCATTAGTACAAGATGAGAAAGGGATATTTCCATTTGGCTTCTATAGCATGAGAAAATGCAGTGTATTGCAGAGATAGCAAAGGAGAATGATGTTTCACCATCACTCCAGAAAAAGGTCACGTAACTACAGTACAACTATTATTGTGTACATTAACTCATTATTCAAAGATAGCTTAAACCTGATGGTACTATACTCAGACTCTTTTCCGTGATGTCTTTTTAATACTTTTCCAAGTCCACCATTTGCTGAAGTATACTCCTCCAACATGTCAGCTCTGTATTCTTATCATCCCCAAATAAGGATTCTCTTAAACCTTGCTGCTGCCTTTCACACCTATGTTCATATCCTGTTTAGTCAACTCAGTTTCACATGTCACAAAACTTGTGCAATGTAATATATCACTCTTTTCTGTATGGCACAGTCTTTCACTGTATGCTTTTGGATAGCTCTCCAGCCATTATTCAACTTTATACCAGTTACATTTACCAGTTGAAAAAAACCATAATGTCTACACTCACTAACTAATTTTTCAAGGGAGTAAACTCATCCTAGACTAAGGGGTCTAGCACAAATAATTAAATGAGTATGGGATTCTAGACAAAAGGCACTTGTGAAATTAAATGAATTTTTTAAATTAATAATGTCTAGTTGGTGTAACTTTCTGGTTTCTGTTATCTTAACATGTTTACTTTCAATGTGGTTTTAGAAAACACTAAGTGTAGTATACACACATGCCATTTTTGCAAGTTTTTTTATGAATCTAAAATTAGTTCACTGCAAAAGTACAAAAAGCTCTCTGTGTTGCTCTCATCAATTCCTCTAGTTCAATGTTTCTTTTTATTTAATTGTTTTTTAATTTATTCTTTGATAATTTTAGGCTGTATCTAATGTGCTTTAATTATGTTAACCCCCATTTCTCTTCTTTCTTCCTTTTTATTCTCCCTGTACCTCTTCTTCACAATAAGTCTTCTTTCTACTTTCATGTCTCTTTTATTTTTCTGACTTACTAATTAGCATAATTAGGATTCTTTTTTGTATAGAGTGATTTACTGAAGGATGGGAGCATACTCATGTCTATACCAGTGAAGAAAATGACACCTGATTACCTTTCCTAATCATCATATGGAAAAAAATTCTCTGGGAGGGGTGTGGCCACATGAACTACTATCCTACACATGAGGGTGTGTTAATGGGTCCAGTCTCCACTCTTGGCAAGTCCTGTTCTGGAAATTGCAGCTGCTGTGAGTTCAACAGCCAACAGCAGGCTTTCTCATCTTATTTTCCCAGCTATTTCACTTACCTCAACCACCAAAGAGCTTTTTGAGATACTCTTCTATTTCTCCAGTAGATGAACTTTTTGTTCTTTACATAGACTTCAAATATTCATGTGCTGTGTGTGCAGCTGTGACGTCTACAGAAAATAGCCATTTTCCTTGTTTCTCCTGTTAAACTTTACTTATTGAATGCCTTTTGTGTTAAATGAGTTGAGGACCTCTCTGGCTACTGGTAAGAAGTGAAACTTTAATCCTATAGGCCTAGTAAGAAGTCATGTTATCGGATTCATACTATTGAAAGGGGTATTGGGACCTCAGATGTGAAGTGAGACATTTCATCTGCTAAATATTCCCATGATAATATATTGCCTTGTAACTGAATAAAAACAGTAAAGCCAAGTAGTCATGAACTGAAAAAACTCTAAAGTGCAATAGCCACCCCCTTCTTCTGCTTCTACTTTATCTCAGCTACATAATCACAGTGAGAAGAAATGGACTAATACAGGTTTTAGACCATGTACAACTAGTACTTACTTCCTTTGAGAATACACATTGCAGTGAGAAACAGTGGTCCTTTTCTCCAACATTCTAAAACATTTTTTATATTTACTAACAGTCACAAAATGTTAAACCTAATAATGGTTGGCCACCCCAATAAATTCTGCATGACCATTGCCCCAGCACATATTGAAGGCAAGCCAGATTGTAGGTCTAGGGTTTTCTGTAGCCTGTATAGTAACATCTCATACCAAAATGACCAGAACTTAAGGATGAAGGCTTCCTGCAGGCATCAGCTTGACCTCTCTACAGTCAGTGAGCTGTGTGGATGTTGTCTTTAGCTCAGTTGTCTCTTTTCAGAGATGAACCTTTTTGTCCTAACATCAGCCTGGGTTGCTTTAGGGATCTAATATTTTACAGTATGCATACAATAATGGATATCCAGTAACTGCTAACCTCCTGTTTCCTTCATTTTTATACCACTCTGAACTATATCCCTCGATTGCCTCTAAATTCAATTCTATAAATATTCCGTTGTATAAGTACATTCATTACATTATAGATGCCTGTGTCAGTTTGTCAATCCATCTGTTTCCTATAATCAACAGAGAATGTTCATTAGTAAACAGCATTAAAGAATGTTAAAATGTGGAACAAATGGCAAAGTAAAATTATATCCTAAACCCTTAGAAATAATTGAGAAAAATATAAGCCCCACATAAATTCCACTCTGTTCCTCCTGTTTCCATCCGAGGCATAGACTATAACTGGGATATGCTGACTTACAAGTGAAACAGAAAAATGCTACCTCAGGTGGAAGAACGTACCATTTTCCCAGCGTTCTGCCTCTGACCACTGACTGCTGTTTCATGGATGGCTTCCCATCATTTCCATCAAGAGTGTTTTAATTCTTCTCTCATTCTGTATGTATTCCCATAGATTTTAACATATACTAGGACATGTAGCCACATAACCTTCTTGAATCCATTTGGAGTTTCGTAGTCTCCCACTGACAGTATTTACTGTTATATGAAGAAGTACTTCCTTTAAAAAAAAAAACCTGAAGACAGTGCTTCAAAGTCCGACGAGTTTCTTCTAACTAATACCCCAGGGTCACCAGCAAGCAGGAGCTGAGGTGACCTGAGGGAATGTGAGCTGCTGATAAGCTGGGGAATTCAGGCAGTTGACAGTCACAGATCAGATAAGCAAAAAGCATCAAGAAAACATCCACAGCAGTGGGAAGATGAAGAAAACTTGCGCAAAATCATTTGACACTGCTGCCAGGCGGCTAAAATGATGTAGAGAGCCAGACGGGAGGGATGCAAAGGAAAAGTGGCTGGTTTGGGAGGAGAGAGCAAGCAGAGCTAGGTGCAGAAACAGGTACAGTCTTGGCTTTATAGTCTCAGCCTTAGTCTGCTCTCTTGGGCCAAATTCAGTTCTGACAGTGAGGAGCTAAATCTGGCTTGGAGGAAAGCCGTTGATAACAACAAACAAGTGGTTTTCTTCCTCAGTGGCTGACACTGAATTTCCATTTGTCAGAGTAGAAGGCAAACTTATTTCTCCAGCATGGGCAGGCACCTGATGCTGATGTTGAGAACATGCACTCGCTTTACAGAATTGATCACTGAAACTTCATCTTACTGTTTGCGAGTTGACAGGTCTTTTAACCCTTCCTCATGTGGAAAACTTTCTTTCCTTCAAATGGACTTAATTGAAGGGTTTTATTTTTTTATTTGTTTTGTTTTCTTTTTGTTGTTGTTTTGTTTTCAATTCTCTAGATCTTCAATTCCAATATTCACTGAGATGAGTCAAGGATAGATATGTACCTCATGTTCCACATGTGGAATCTCTCTTGATTAAAACCACAGAAAATAATATTTCCACATTCATATAAAATTCTTTTCTGATTTTGCCATGATGTGGGTACCAAATGCACATAAAACAATTGTATTTAGGGATTTATTAATATGCTTCTTCAACTAGCATCCATCTAAATCAGTAGGGGAACTTGAGAAAGTGTAGAGGCTAATTTAGTTGAGATGGCATGCAATCTAAAGCTGCTCAGCTAGCTTGAGGTTCTCATGCCCAGTGGTGACAGGTTAGTGTAGGGGAGTATATATAGTATAGACCCTTTCTCTGTGTCAAGAGAATAACGTTTGAGGGTAAATTGTACCCCTATTTCCATTTGATCCTAAATTTCTTTAACTTTCTATGACTTTCTATGTTTCAATAGTGGTATAGAATTATACATTTCCCTATGCAAATGAGTACAAATCAATCACTGTTATATTTACTTTAAGTTCTTACTAAAATTTAGTTGACATTAATTTTTTAAATGTAATTAATTTATTTTTATATTAATCACAGGTTAGGTACTTTGCATCCCAGGCATAACCCCCTTCCTCATTCCCTCCCACTCTCCCCATCCCTCCCTCATCTCCTCCCCACCTCCCTCCAAATCCACCTACAGGGGAGGACCTCCTCCCATTCCATCCGACCCCAGTTCATCTTGTATCCTCAGGGCTGCTTGCAATGTCCTCCCCTGGGATCTAGCAAGGCTTTTACTCTCAGGTGTGTATGGGGAGGGTCAAAGAGCCAGCCATTGAGTTCATGACAGAAACAATCCCCATTCCCCTTACTAGGGTCTACAGTTGGACACAGAGCTACCATGGGCCACATCTGAGTGGGGTTCTAGGCCATATCCATACATGGTCCTTGGTTGTCGAAACTGTCTCGTAAAAGACCCCTGTGCCCTGAACAATTTGGTCTTTGTGGAGCTCTTGACTCCACAAGTCTTACAAACTTCCCCTATTTTCATTATTATTCCCAGCCCTCTGCCGAAGGCTTGGTTGAGAGTCTTAATATCTGCTTTGATACATTGCTATATTGATTCTTTCAGAGGCCCTCTTTGGTATGCTCCTGTCCTGTTGCTTGTTTTATGCTCCATTCAATGTCCATCCCTTTTGTTCATCTAAACGAGCATTGATCATACCAACCTGAGTCCTCCTTCTTGTTTATCTTCCCTAGGTTTATAGATTTCAGCATGACCTTCCTATCCTATAGATCTATATAAAGTGAGTATATACCATGTATTTCTTTCTACTTTTGGGATACCTCACTTAGGATAATCATTTCCAGGTCCCACCATTTGCCTGTGGATATCATGATTTCCTCCTTTTTAATTGCTGAGTAGTATTCCATTGTGTAAAAGTACCATAATTTCTGTATCCATTCCTCAACTGAGGGACATCTGGGTTGTTTCCAGGTTCTGGCTACTACAAATAAAGCAGCTACGAACATAGTTGAGCAAATGTCCTTGTTGTGTACTTGAGCATCTTTTGGATATATGCCTAAGAGTGGTATAGCTGGGTCTTGAGGAATCACTATTCCTAATTGTCTAAGAAAGC
>CM053753.1:86638962-86672146 GCA_028658305.1 Pachyuromys duprasi | reverse complement strand
CTGTGCTAGAAGCTGTGAGCACTGCAGGCTGGTCACCCCTCTGGTCTGGAGTCTTTACTCCTCACTCTGTGCTAGAGTCTGAGTGTCCAGTTTTGAGGTGTCAGCTGGGGGCTGTGGACTCTGCCCTGGGCTTGCTGTTAAGGGCTATCCCCTGGAATGGAGATTTGGCGCCTCCTTCTGTGCCAGGGGCTGTGCACCACGGTCTGAGATGATATTTGGGGCACACACAGTGGGTTTGGGTTTCTGTGCATCAACTGTATGCAGGGCTGTCAGAAATGGTGCCTGAGGCCTTCTCTGTCTGGCCCGTGGACAGACACCTGAACTGGGGTTTTTGCTGGCGGATGCGTGCAGCTTTCGCCCTCAGTGTGTGGTCTGGTCAAGATGGTCCCAGGATCCTCTCAGCCGTGGGTTGGGACAGAACTCGGGTTCTTCCCAGATTCGCAGGCGGACTCACACTGACTGAGTTTTTGCTGGCGGAAGCGTTTGTTCTGCGCCCCCTCAGTGTGCGGACTGGTCAGAATGGTCCCCCACTCTACTCAGTCTGTGGTGGTTCCCATGATTGGTTCTTGCCCGCCGCACACTCGTGGGTTGGTGCAGAACTCGGTTCCTCCCAGATCCGCTGGCGGACTCACACCCTGACTGAGTTTTTGCTGCTGGCGGACTCACACACTGACTGAGTTTTTGCTGGCAGAAGCGTTCGGCCCGCGCCCCTGCAGTGTGTGGACTGGTCAGAATGGTCCCCCAATCCACTCAGCCTGTGGGGTTTCCCACGATCTGTTCACGCCCGCCGCACACCTGTGGGTTGGTCCATAACTCGGGATCCTCCCAGATCCGCGGGCTGACTCACACCCTGACTGAGATTTTGCTGGCGGGGCGTTCGGCTTCTACCCCGGCAATGTGCGGACTGGTCAAAATGTACCCCCAATCCACTCAGTCTGATGTGGTTCTGATGATCGGACCGAACCCTCAGCACACCCGGGGGTTGAAGCAGAACTTGGGTGCAGTGTGTGCTCGTAGGGCGCAGTTCAGTGAAAACGGCACCAGGTTCCTCCTGAGACTGCCCGGGAGACAGACTATAATGGCGGGTGCGGGCACCCAGCGCAGCCGCTCGTCCAGATCAGAGCTGTGCGCCGCTGGTCACAGGGAAATTTCTCCAGGTAATAACTGGGTGTCCCTAGGGTTTTCCCACTTGATTTTCTCACCGTAGGAGTTCCGCTCACCTGGCACTCACAATGCTGGCGTTTTAGGTCCCAGAGTTCAGTCTCCTGGACGCTGCGTTGTTTCTGCTCTCCTACTCCTCAGACACAGTGTTCTCTCGTGGCAGCCATCTTGGATCCCCCTCTTCTCCATTTCTTTGAGGGCCTTGGTTCATTTTCTCTTTTTGTCTCTCTTTTTGTTCCTCTAATATCTGCATAATCATAGCTTTAACATAATTTTCTTGTGTCTCCGTTGAATTAAAAACTCCACTGCTTATGGGTGTTTCTGGTGGGGCCATGCTGTCCTGATTTTTGTTGGGTGAGTTCTTTATCTGATTTCTGGGCATTTGTTTATATATAATCAAGGAGCTGTTTGTGCTTTAAGGCTGCACTTCAGACTGGCACTGTCAATCTCTTGTGTCAGGAGTATTCTTCAAGAAGATCAGGGAGTTCCGGTGGTTTGTTATTGTGTGTGTTGTTGTCTCAGTTGAACTCTGTTGTGGGCTCTGTGTGCCTGGCTTCTAGCTCTCTGCTAGAAGCTGTGAGCACTGCAGGCTGGTCACCCTTCTGGTCTGGAGACTTTGCTCCTCACTCTGTGTTAGATGCTGAGTGTCCCGTTTTGAGATGTTAGCTGGGTGCTCTGTGCGCTGCCCTGGGCTTGCTGCTAAGGGCTCTTCCCTGGATTGGAGACTTAGCGCCCTCTTCAGGGCCAGGGCCTGTGCACCACTGTCTGAGGTGATATTTGGGGCACACATAGTGGGTCTGGATTGGTTGCAGGCATTGCTGAGCAGTGTGCATCGCTGTATGCAGGCCTGTCTGAAATGGTGCCCAGGGCCTTCTCAGACTGGCCCGTGGACACATGGACTGAGGTGGTTGCTGGCGGACCTGTGCGTGCAGGCTGGTTAAAACTGTCTCCTAGGCCCTCTCAGTCTGAGGTGTTTCCGGCGGACTAGATTGGTGTCCACCTGCTTAATGCCTGCAGGCAGAAGCAGAACCCAGGTCTTTCCCAGACTGGCCTGTGGATACACACACACACACACACACCAACTGATCCCTGGCGGGCCTGAGCAGTGTGTGCCCCGCAGTGTGCAGGCCAGTCAAAATGGTCTCCTAGGCCCTCTCAGTCTGGTTCGTGTACACACACACACACACACACACACACACACACACACACAGGGACTGAGTTGGTTTCCAGTGGAAGCGATTGGTGTGTGCCTGCTGTATGCCCACAGGGTCTTTCTCTGACTCGCCCGTGGACTCACACAGGGACTGAGGTGGTTATTGGTGGACCCGCAGTGTGCAGGTCAGTCAAAACGGTATCTGTTTCCTCCTCCATCTGGCCCAGAGGCTGTGAGACCCAGTCTGGTATTGGGGCTGCGGGCGCCCACTGCTCGTTCAAATCAGAGCTGTGCGCCACTGGTCACCCGGAGATTTTTCTGGGGAATAACTGGGTGTCCTAGGATTTTCCCACTTGAATTCCTAGCTGTAGGAGTTCCACTCACCTGGCAATCACAAATGCTGGTGTTTTAGGTCCCAGAGTTCAGTCTCCTGGTCGCTGCGTTGTTTCTGCTGTCCTATTCCTCAGACAGGGTGTCCTCTCCTTGCAGCCATCTTGGATCTTTTCATGCTCTTTTGTTGATGCATTTTTTTTCAAGTTTGTTTAGTGCATTTCTACAAATAGCCAGATTTAACCTCAGAGTTCACATGGCACCTTCAAGTTCAATTACGAGATTTAGTTTTCCCCAGGCCAATTAAGCTATCATTATTAATGGCTCAAATATCATCATTTAACATACTGAAATCACTGATTTCTCTGTCACTGTAGTTTCTTTTATGCATGTATGCTATGTGTATGGGTATATGTGTGTAAATGTGCTTAGAAAGCCTAGAAAAAATTTTGGGTGGCACCCTTAGAAACATTGTGCATCTCCTTTGACAGAGTCTATCCCATTGTATTCAACAAGTGAGATAGACTGGAAAGCCCCAGGGATCCTTCTGTCTCTGCCTCCCAGTGGCAGGAGTACAAGGATATGTAATACTCCTTTAGCATTTATGTGAATTCTAAGCATCTTACTCAGATAATTATGCCTGCCAGTGCCTTACAGATTGCTACATTACACAAGCTCTATTGTTTAAAAGTTACCAAGAGCAACTTAATGCTTGCCATTTGCAAAGTTTACCATTTTGGAAATCGTTTGTTTATAATTTATTCATCAAGGCATATTTGTCCTGAGTACTCTGATCTTTTTTTTTTTTTTATTGGTGCAGTTTTTTTATTGGTTACTTTTCTCAGGGTTATAACCAGAATATAACAAGAAAAACCTTAAGGAAGGAAGGTTCATTTTGCCTCTTTCAATGACATACAATCCATCATAGCAGGGATGACATGATGTCTGTATTATGAAGCATCTGCTGAAGCTATGTCTACAGTCAAACACAGAGAACAATGGGTATTCTTGTTTCATTCACAATTTCTTTTTGTATCTCCCCAGAACTGTAGCTCATGAAATAATACCACTGATAGCTGAAGGGGGTTGGTCTCTCCTTCTCATTCACTCTTTCTAGAAGCACGCTCATAGACATCCAGAGATTGGGTTCCATGGTAATTCTTCATCCATTCAAGTTGGAAATTAACATTAACTATTACACAGTCTTGAAACAATATCATTTGACAGCTATTATTAAGTATTCTAGGAATATGAGCTCACTAAAGTGGCACATAGATACAAAAAAATGTTTGCTGATCCTTGGCAACATCATATTCACCCATATGTAACACTAGCTACATGGCCATAAAAGTAAGCTACATGGTTTGTACAATAAGAAATAAAAAAGTTTATTTCTCCAGTTAAGTAGTCATTTTCTGTTAAGGGAAACCATTTCCTACTTTTTAAAAAAGGGCTATTGTGGTGTGCTGTGAGGGGGGATTTTAAATACTAGTTAAATTAAATGCTTAAATGGAATGGTAGAAGTGTAAAAGATGCAGCTAAAATTTGTCAATATTAGTCTATGTTTTAACATTTTCTGAAAAGTACCTATGTTTGTCTTTTTTTTTAATGATTAAACTTACCACCTTTCAGAAAGTACTTTTAATTTAATTTTTACAGATGTATTTATTTTATTTCACTTGTATAAGTCATTTGTATGCATTTGCACACTGTGTACAATGCCTGTGAAGGTCAGATCCCATATAACTGTAATTACAGATGGCTGTGAGCCACCATGTTGGTGCTGGGAACTGAACTTGAGTTCTCTGAAAGAAATCTAACTACTCTTAACTGTTGAACCAATTCTCTAGCTCAATTAAAATACAATTTTTAAGGAGCAAAATGATGTTTTAAATAAGAATGCTGTTATGTTTCTATCTTCCAACTGAAGCCATGATCGGTTAAACTTATTTGTAGGAGAAAGAAATTAAAACACATGGCAGGCTTTATATTTATGAATCCCCTAACAGAGTCTTCCACATTAAGGAAAACTTTTGGATACAACGCACATTTTTAAAACTGCATAGTGATATTAAGAATTTTGGATTTGGCTGCTTTTTAATAATAAAATTAGACATTCACATAATCATTGGAAAATCATTTTGTTTTTGTACTTTAATAAGTATTTTTGAATGAATGAATAAGTTTTCTTTATTAATTCCTTATGTGTGATTTTTTTGAAGTCTTTAAAAATATGACTTCATTCACTGAAAAAGACTGAGTCAGTTTCCTCCCTAATTTTACTCTGTAATTTGAAGACAAGTAGGTTACTACATGTTGATAATGATAGTTGCATATATAACTCATTTTTTTAGTATTTGGCATCTACTCAACTAGAATTTCAAATCTGATTTTACAAAAGGAAAGCATGACTAGCTAGATAGCGATATATATAGTGTAACAACTTAGGAAGCTTGATTACAATATTAATAAAAAATATTTTTAAATATTTTGGCAGAGTTTAGATGCTTGATTCAAAGCAGAAACATGTTTTGTATACTATTAATTCTATTGTTCACAGGAAAAAGTGACTCACTTATGCATAATTCATAAAGAAATCAGAAATATTAAACTCTTTTTGTATTTGTTTTTCTTTTTCTTTAATTTATTTATTTTTATATCAATCACAGGTTAGGAACTTTGCATCCCAGGCATAGCCTGCTCCCTCATTCCCTCCCACCCTCCCACTCCCTCCCTCATCTCCCTCCTCCCCGCCCCCTTCAAGTCCACCAACAGGGGAGGACCTCCTCCCCTTCCATCCAACCCCAGCTCATCCTGTCTCCTCAGGGCTGGCTTCAATGTCCTCCCCTGGGATCTAGCCAGTCTGTCACTCCCCAGCTTGTATGGGGGAGGGTCAAAGAGTCAGCCATCAAATTCATGACTGAAACAGTCCCTGTTTCCCTCACTAGAGTCTTTAGTCCTACACTGAGCTATCATGGGCCCCATCTGAGCAGGGGTTCCAGGCCACATCCACACATGGTCCTTGATTGTAGAAACCGTCTCATACAAGACCCCTGTGCCCTGCTCAGTTTGGTCTTTGTGGAGCTCTTGTTCTCCCCAAGTTTCACCAACCTCCCCCAGATCTATCATTACTTCTCGCCCTCTGCCAAAGTCTTGATCGCAAGTCTAAATATCTGCTCTGATACATGGCTACATTGACACCCCCAGAGGTCCTCCTTGGCATGCTCCTGTCCTGTTGCTTGTTTTCTCCTCCACTCAATGTCCATCCCATTTGTTCATCCAAACAAGCATTGATCATACCAACCTGGGTCCTCCTTCCTGTATATCCTCTCTAGGTGTGTAGATTTCAGCTTGACGTTCCTATCCTATAGGTCTATATAAGTGAGTATATGCCATATGTTTCTTTCTGCTTTTGGGATACCTCACTCAGGATGATAGTTTCCAGGTCCCACCATTTGCCTGCGAATTTAATGATTTCCTCCTTTTTAATTGCTGAGTAGTATTCCATTGTGTAAAAGTACCACAATTTTTGTTTCCATTCCTCAACTGAGGGACAAGTCATTTGGATCTTTGTGAGTAAATAAATTTTGGGAAAACTGGATGAATGTTGTTTCTTTTTCTCTTTCATTCATTTGGGGTTTTTCCCATGTTCTTTTCCTCCTCCTCTTTTCTTCCTCTTTCTTTTTCTTCTCCTTTTCCTGCTATATCTACATTTCTTCCTTTTTTTCCAAATTTTTGATTGGAAATTGAACTCAGTACCCTTAAAACACACATAGCCCCCATTCTGGCAGTCAGCAATCCTTCAGCTCCAGACTGATTTTCTTTCCACAGTTCTCAAAATCCTTAAAATAGTAATCTCTCTTTGTGTTTGTGTTTCTTTGTCTCTCATGGAGGATAGAGAGAGGGAGAAAAAGAGAGAGAAATCAATGAAAAGATATAAAGACACAAAACAAGTAATTATATGTTCTCTTTTTCCATCAAGATTCTTAGGAGTAAGTTTCCACAGAATGTACAGTAGGATATAGATATACATGTCTTTCCCTTTACCCATGGAGTTTATTTATTTATTTTTCATTTATTATAATTTATTCACTTTGTATCCAGCTATAGTTCCCTCCCTCATCCCCTCTCAATCCCACCCTTTCTCCTATCCTCTTCTCCTCCCCCATGCCCCTTTCCCAGTCCACTGATATGGGAGGTCCTCCTCCATTTATGCCTGACCCAAACCTATAAGGTCTCATTAGGACTGGCTGCATTGTCTTCTTCTGTGACCTGGTAAGTCTGCTCAAAGAGCCAGCCTCTAAGTTCATAGCCATTAAGTTCCTGTCATAGACAGCCCCTGATACTCTTACTAGGGAACTCATTGGAGACTAAAATGCCATGGGCTACATCTGTGCAGGGTTGTAGGTTATCTTCATGCATGGTCCTTGGTTGGAGTATCAGTCTCAGAAAAGACCCCTGGGCCCAAATTTTTTGGTTCTGTTGCTCTCCTTGTGGCATTCCAAGCCCCTCTGTGTCTTTCTATTTCTCTTTTCTTTTGCAAGATTCACTGTACTCAACCCAAAGTTTGGCTTTGAGTCTCAGCATCTGAGATTTCACCTCACACACATCAGAATGGCTAAAATAAAAAATTCAAGTGGTAACAAATGCTGGAGAGGATGTGGAGAAAGCAGAATGCTCTTCCATTGCTGGTGAGAATGTAAACTTGTACAACCACTTTGGAAAGCAATCTGGCATTTTTTTTTTCCTCAGAAAATTTAGAATAGTACTACCTCAAGATCCAGCGATTCAGTTATAGCACTCCTAGGCATATATCTTAAATATGCTCAACTATACAACAAGGACATTAGCTCAACCATGTTCATAGCAGCTTTATTTATTTGTAACAGCCAGAATCTGGAAAACAAAACAAAACAAAACAAAACAAAACAAAAACAGATATCCGTCAACTGAGGAATGGATACAAAAATTGTGGTACATTTACACAATGGCATACTACTCAGCTATTGAAAACAAGGAAACCATGAAATTTGCAGGCAAATGGTGGGAACTAGAAAAGATCATACTGAGTGAGGCATCCCAGAAGCAGAAAGACACACATGGCATATACTCACTTATAAGTGGATATTAGACATAAAATATAGGATAATTATACTAAAATCTGTACCTCTAAAGAAGCTAATGAAAAAGGAGGACTCTGGGTAAGATGCTCAATTCTCATTCAGAAAGGCAAACAGGATAGACAAGTTCATGTCATAGAAGGAGAAAATCAGAACAGGACAGGATCCTACCACAGAGGGTCTTTGAAAGACTCTACTCATGGAGTTTTAATGCTTTCATGAGGTACTGATGTTCAACAGAGAGTAGATTAGTTGGTATTTAACTTGATAGATGCAAAAATACCTCAAACAAAGGGCTCATACTCTGGCATACTCTGGCTTCCATGTTTATTCTGCCTTACCCTTTTTTTGTTCAACACAGAGAAATATTTATTTTTAATATTATATCTAATGTTGAAGTAGAAATCATTGTTTTTCCACAGGGGAAAATATAGCTTCATTTATACAATGAAATTATACCAAGCTATAACTTTATTTCATATAATACTTAGAATCTTGATGAAATAAATCATTACAATAACAATATTCATCACCATTATTATTTCTTTAGAAAGAAAATTGGCTTCTGGGTATTCTTGACTAATCCCATATGCCACCGCAACAGTTGGGTTTTAAATAAAATGCATTAGGTGTTTCCTGGATCACATCCCTAGACATTGAAGAACTTGATTAAATACAGAAAGCCCTCTGTAGCCTCACCTCCCACTGGTTTAATATAGAAAAGCTTGCACTAGGTACAGAAATTATATTTACATTTTCAAACTCCAAATCCCATTGCATGATATGTGAGAGAAACTGGCGGTCACCTCAACCAGAGAGCTGACAAAATTTGTTGTTTGGATTCAACCTCCCCCTTTGCCTGATTTCAATTAAGAAAGGAACTGAACAGAACAAAGAAACAGAAAAACATTTCAAAGCCAATTTTCAAGTAAAGATAGTTGATATCCT
This sequence comes from Pachyuromys duprasi, assembly GCA_028658305.1. Taxonomy (NCBI): domain Eukaryota; kingdom Metazoa; phylum Chordata; class Mammalia; order Rodentia; family Muridae; genus Pachyuromys; species Pachyuromys duprasi. Next base: position 86,663,434 of record CM053753.1, on the reverse strand, counting down.
GTGCAAGAGAGAAAAGGTGATACCACTGAATGCTACATTAACGTGAACTCCAGGTATCTTGTGATGTTTTGCAAGCAAAACCTCTCATAAGGAGTCATGTGCTGATGAATACACTAGAAATTCCTGTGAGTTTTTACAGTAAATTACCAAAACTGTGCAATAGTAGTCGTATGTTAATATGATTTAAGAGACATATTCTTCCTGCTTTCAAGACTCTGAAAGTCAAGAAAAAGGGGGGGAGGGGATCAGCTCTGAGGAGGGTGGGGAGGGGCATTTTTAGGGCCTGGAGAGAAAGGGGAAACTGAAGGCAGGGTCATCACTGAGACACATTGGAGACCTGCCACAAGGTTGGCTACAGAGAGGATATGCAGATGTCTAAAGGATGTACAGAGACTAAGGGAATGACCAGCTGATGCCTGGCCCAAACTGACACCTATCCCATGGGAACGTTACAACTCCTGACATCATTAAACACCCTGATATGATTACAGACAGGAGCCTAACTTAACCATTCTCTGAGAACTCCCTCCTGCATCCTCCTCACACGCTCCCAGCAGCTTATCAAATCAGATGCTGAGACTCACAGCTAAGTAGCATTTGAAGAGAATCCATCAAGGAATCCTGTGGAAGAGTGAGAAGGTAGGGTAGAAGGACCTGAAGGGGACAAGAATGCTGCAAGACCAACAGAGTCAACTAAACTAGATCCATGGCAGCTTACAGAAATGGAAGCACCAATCAAAGAGCATGCATGGACTTGACCCAGGTCCCCTACCCATATGTAACCGATGGGTATTTTGAGCTTCATGTGGTTCCCTAGTAAGTTGAGTGGGTGATTTTATGACATGGATGCTGTTGTCTGCTTTTGATCACTTTGCCCTAGATGGAGCTCCCTTAGTGGATAAGGGGGAGCTCAGTCCTGAAGCAACTTGATTTGCTGGGGTGGGATAGAGGTGGGGAGGGGGCTCCCCTTTTCTGAACACAAGAGGACTGGAGATAGGGTGAAGAGGGTAGGAGGGAGAGACAGAGAGGAGAGAAGGGAGGCTATGATCATGAAGTAAAGTAAATATATAAATTAAAAATTAAATTAAATTAAATTAAAAGTCAAAACCAAAGAAGAAATGCACATATCTTTCAGGATACAAGGGTATGCATTTCTCTGGCAAACCCTTTAACAGTAATTTTGAAATTGATTTTGTAGGTTTTCCAATAATTTGTGAAATAAATACAGTTTAATGTAAGAATTTTAAATATTGGACTAAAGCTAACATTGCAGCCTATGTACAGGTTATAGACTGTGACAAAGCCTATCAAGCAAGTTATACATGTGAAATCATGAAAATATTCTGGTGCTTTGCTCAATCATATCATTTTTGTTTAAAATAATAAAATGAAAGCTATGTTATAAAGGGAACTGTAAAATTGCATCTTATGTGTTTTGTTAATCTCTCTTTTTTTTGAAACGTATTATATTTGACTAAAGGTAGAAAATTAACATCAATACTCAAAATTCCTCTGATTATGTTCATTCCCCTTCAACATTCCTCAGTGCAAGCAGAAGTAGAGGCAAACTTTGTCACATTGAATATCTGATTCTTATGGAAATTTTTATCTTTTTAAGAGTTCCTGTGCCTATATTGAGGAAAGATAATCAGGTGGTGTTTGATACTAGTGACATCTGCAATCTTATTTCTTCCATGTATGGTAGCATGTACAGTTTCCTCAACATAAGCTGTGAAAAATGTGCCTGCCTACCACAGCTAATAAACTTATAAGAGTTACTCTGAATGTAGCTGTGACCAAAACAATATTGATTACTTCAATTAAATACAATTGAATAAACTATAACCATTGAAAGGCAAACATTTAAAATAAATTTATTTTACTCTGTGAAATGGTAAGGATTATAACTCTAACCATGATAAATAATTGCAGGAATGCTGGGCAGGTGTGATTGGACCATTGCCCAATAGTGTACTTGGGGAGCACAGAGGGCCAGCAGCACCAGGCGGGAGAAGGGTCCTGAGCAGTGAGAGTAGGAAAGGAAATGGGAAAAACACCATGGAGACTGTGTCAAGACAGCTCATTTACAAAGAGAGGGCAGGGGATATTTATGCCCTATGGAGAAAGTCCACTTTGGCCCAAGTGGTGGCATGTTATCAGATGGAGCAAGAATGTTGAGGGAGTGCCATCTACATGCTTGGGAGCAGCAAGGCCTGAGCGTTCTTGCTTTAGGGTCATATGGGGGAGGGGAAAAAAGTCAGTCCAACCTGGGATGCTTCACAAGACAGATAAACAGCGATCAGCTCTCCTAGCCGTGGAGATCCATGAGTGTCTCAGTTGCTACATGCACCAGAGTTCATGGAACAGGTCAGCAATGAAGGAAGCCTACCTGCTGCTCTCTGTTGGCAGCGCCATAGCAATTCAGGGAAACAGACAAGCTCCTGCTTCTCTCAGGATGAGAAAATCTAGTGTTTTAGGCATGCTTCGATCCCTGCCTAGCTTCAGGCCAGTCCCACATTAGAAATGTGAAAAAACAAACAAACAAAAAAGCAACTATATCTAAAAACTACTGGTGAAACTGTACTTAGAATAGCTAAAAGCAGAATGATTGGGAAATGACTAAGCGTATATTGACAAGGAAAAATCACTGTATATGCATTATGTTAAACTTTTCTTTGTGAAAAAAAATAGCTACTCCAGATTACTCACTGTGAGAGTAAGCTTTATTTTTGGTCCTACTTTTGGACATCAGAAGAGAGAGAAAGCAGGGAACAGGACAGGAGCCTACCACAGAGGGACTCTGAAAGAGTGTACCCTGAAGGGTATGAAGGCAGAGGCTGAGACTCATATCCAAACTTTGGGCAGAGTGCAGGGAATCTTATTATGGAAGAAGGGAGAGGTAGAAAGATCTGGATGGGACTGGAGCTCCACAAGGAGAGCAACAGAACCAAAAAGCTGGGCACAGGGGTCTTTTCTGAGACTGATACCCCAACCATGCAGGGAGATTACCTAGAAGCTCTACACAGATATAGCCCATGACAGCTCAGTCTCCATTTGATTCCCTAGGAATGGGGACAGGGGCTGTCTGTGACATGAATTCAGTGGCTGTCTCTTTGATCACCTCTGCCTGTAGTTCTTAATCTAAGGCAGATACCTCATTAACCTCATACAGTAAGCCTGTCTACTGATGTCATCCTTGTTCAGGTCATGTTTAGTCAACCATGTTGATGAGACTTCTTGAGAGTGGCTTTTGACATGTTTAGGAGACCCAATCTTACAGCAAACTACTCATTCTGTGATGTGGGGTGAGAACAAGAACTACATTTAAATATGGGCAGAATAACAGATGTTTAGAATGCAGGTAGAGGTTGTATTTGCTTAGTGGTGGTTGTAAATTCTTCTCCATGACTTCCATAACCATCACTGGTTGGCTGGTTTTCCAGTCCAAGGCACTTTCGTATAGTCTTTTGCACTTATATCTCAAAGGTGCAAAATCATTAAAACTGCCTGGAGTTATTTGCTTAATATCTGAAATCAAATACTAGATTCTTTAAGTCTAAGTTTTAATGGGTATAGTAGTATCTTAGGAAGAAGAACCTTTTCCTCTGCTTTTCTGTTGATGTTATAGAAATAATGCTACTAAAAGTTTAAACTAAAAGAGATCTTTGACTTCATTAATCAATTTGCTTTCCTCCTCAGTGCTTAGAACTGACAGCAAGTATTCAAATGGCAGTGTATTGTGCTGTACAACATACCACTGCTCATGTGCATGCTACTCTATAAGGAGTTGCTACATACTGTAAGTAAAAGAGCAGACAGTGTACAATTTTGCTTCTCTTATGAAAATTATTCTTAGGTTCATTTCTGGCCTTTCTTAAATCTTGCTTCTTTTCAATTTCCCCAACCAGTGATTTATAACAAATAGCTGTGTCTCAATAGTACTCACAACTATAGACTAATTTTCTATAATTTGGACATTGAAAATTGCCTTTTTATAATCTCTGAAATTAGGCTGAGCCTCAATGAAAAGAAAATCTGTTTATATGGACAGACAGGAGTATGGAAAAATTCTTAATTTTCATGTCAAAATATCATATCTCATCTTCTTAAATTTAAAAATAAATGTATGATCTGACAGGTATTTTAATATATCAGGTTTTCTGGACATATGTATAGATGTTGGTCAAGTATTCCAGATATTTCTTTCAAGATATTTTAATGATGTATTAATATTTAACTGATACATTATAATTTAACAATTTTATTTTATATGGATTCATCTTTAGTCTGCATGTATGTATGTGGTAAGGTATCAGGTCCATGGAACGGGAGTTACAGACATTAATGAGCATCCATGTGGGTGCTTGGAATTGAACCTGGGTCCAATGGAAGAGTGGGTAGTTCTTTTAACTGCTGAGTCATCTTTTCGGCCCCTGGAATAATTTTAATATTAGTGCCTTAACACACTGGGTACATTGTTGGGGTCATTAGTCAAGTCAAGAAAACAAAACAAAACAAAACAAGACAAAACCTGAACTCCTGCAGTCAAAACCATTCCTATAGCAGCAGCCATAAGTCTTACCTCCAACACGAGCTCCTTCCTGAGGGTGATAGGCTAAATGATTGCATCTATACCTCTCGATCCATGCTTTATAACATACAATCCATATGCATCACCTCCAAGTAATGTCATTGGGAAGTAGATAGAACCTTACTGGAATCATTAGACCATGATGGTAAGTCTTCATAAAAGGGATCAGTACCTTTCCAAAGAGATACCTGAGAACAGTGTTAGCTGGATCATGAGAGAGAAAGCACTCTAAAACATGTTTATGAACTGAAAAGTGGGCTCACCAGAGAGTATATCTGTCTTGATATTAGACTGATCAGAAAAAGAATAGATGATTCAGGACAGATCCAATATACCAGAAGGAAAAGTCTAAACCGTGATATGACATTTGCAGCCAGGAACTGGACTCATTCCTAATAAAAGATGTTTCAGCACAAGCCTAAATTAATTTCAGTCCTTCGTGCACCTCCTATTTATACAAATTTTATAGCAACTTTTATTCAAATACGTGTCTTAAGCCAGGCCCACCATTGCATTTTAGTTTTGTGCATCTAGGTGTAATTGAGGAGGCAACCAACACTTGTCTCCTTTGCTCAAAAGTTTTCAGAATAAGAGGTTCTGAACAGAAGAGATTTTCTCTATGGTGACCCTATAGATATTTCCATTCAGATTTTTATTAAGTAGTGAGATTATGAATACCACATTACAGTTATGTGAGGATGAGTTTTGGGGTATTTGGATGTGGGTGGGAGATATTTTCATGCAGGACAGATTTTATTCCCAGGGAGAGAGCCGACAGTAGTGATCAGGGTCTAATTTGGTTGACATTAGAAAAATGTACTGAAATTAAGATGTCTTATGGTTCTCCCCAGTTTTAATAGCAATAGCCTCTGTGGCAAATAGCATGAATTAGAAATGATGGTATTGTATATCTGAGACAGATTATAAATGACTGTGACTTTCATCTAGGTGCTTGGATCCTTCTCTCCTCTGTCTTTCTCCCTCGTTCCCTTCTTTGGTTAATGCATGTCATATCATTTGCTCTGGATACCAGAGTTTTGTCGTGAGAAGCTTACCACAGATCTTAGTATTGAGGAACTGAACCAGGTGACTCACAGGTACTATGAGATAACAATACTACAAATGCTTTTGGCAATGGATACTTCTGTCACATTCAAGCTCTCTGCAGACACTTCCAAATTTTGTGGCCTTTTAGGATACTCAGAGCATAACCTATTTCTGTAAGTCACTCTGATTCTTGACCCTTGTACATTGTTTGAGAAAATAAATGCTTCTTGTTTTAGGTTTAATTTTCAAGTGGGTTGCTACATAACATTTATTGACTAATATAATCACCAAGTGCCTATCAATATCTTACCAGATCTCTCCTTTCTATATGATTTGGACAGAGAAAAATTATATATACAATCTAATCAATGAGTCAGTTAAGACTCATTCTTCAAGATAGAAAGCACTATAGGAAAAATTAACTGGAAGAATTTTCATTGTGGGAAACTGATGCATATATATATTGGGAAACCCAATGACACTGTCAAGTAAGGGACTTTATGGGATGACAAACTTTGAGATCCTCCCTGTTCCTGTGAAGTGAAAAATAGGTTTAAGATGTTCTGGGAGAGACTGAGTTGAGAAAAAAAATGATGCTTCTGTTCCTGATATGGGTGGGTTACAACATGTGGGAAGGTAGAGAGTGGGAACAAGTTTGTAACTGCCAGAAAATGTGACATGTGTATAGCATTGTTTATCTGCATAGCTAATGGCATTCAAGATACTGGTTTCAGCTTTAGCCTCACACTGAAGACTCTGGACAAGTAAATAGAATTTTACCCTTCCTTACAAAAAGTAAGAGAGGACATTTACAGATTTTTAATATGTTCCATAAGGAAAGACATTGAGTGAAGGCTGAGATACAATTCTACTACTCATTTTAGTCTGTGTGCATAAGCTTAATGGAATGACAGGAGTAACAAAATATGACAAGATTAAAGATGTATTACAGTGCAAGCTTAATGAGGCTCAAAGGGAAAGCTGACTTAACTGATGGGGGATACTGAAAAATATTTCATAAAAGAACTTAGTTTGGGTTGAGGTTTATAACAGTGATCAGAACTTAACAAACATTAAAAAATATTTAGTTACAGGGGACAAAAATAATAAAACCATGACTTATAAAATCAAGTCATGAATGATAATATCAATATTGGAAATCAACTCTATTTAGAGCTTTAAAATTTGAGGTAACACAAATATGTTGCTTGTGTGTGTGTGTCTTGATGAACTGACTGTCCATAATATTTGTTTATAAAACACTATAGTATCACATGTTGTTGACATGGGGTGAATTTATTCCTTTACTACATACTGGTGGTCCTAAGACTGAACCACAAGAATGCACCTGCCTCCAGCCTCAGACTCTCCTTCCACACCCTGGTAGTATCTGTGTGTCACCATCAGAGCGTTGAGCTTTGAGCTTTGCTTCCTATTATTTGTATCCTGTCCTATTGGAAAAAAAAAAAAACGAAGCAGAAAAGGCCTTCCCATTTATTTTCCAAATCTCTCATATTTCCTTCCCTTTAGAGGAGTATATATATATATATATATATATATAGAGAGAGAGAGAGAGAGAGAGAGACTATATATATATATAGACTAGATTTCTGCTTCAAAATAAGAAGTTGTAATCTTATGAGACTTGTCTTATTTTGAATATTGTCTGTATCTAGAAATTCCTGATATTATAACTTCTTAGTTAGATCAGATATTCTTCTACTTTTAAATACGGATATGAAGAATAGGCATGTATCTTACCCCAGGAAAGGTACCAGATAATTTGTAAATCTGTCAAATCCAAATACATGTTTATTCTTCTTCATATTGAGATTTACTAAACCAAAGAAATGATAATCTTTCAACTGTATTATAAAAATAACTCAAAACCTTCCCTTTTCATGGTAACATCACTTATCTCACCAGTTACAGAACGCTGTTATCTCTCATAATCTCTTTAACTTCTCAGAATAAGCCAGTGAAATAAAACAGGTTGGAAAGCACTCTGTACTTTTGAGAGCTGGAAGGGCCAACTAAATCCTAAATCACCTTGTCATAGAAAACTGAATGTTAATAAATATTATACTTTGATTCGATCTTAAGAGGAAACTTTTATTCCCTACACATTAGACAGACTTATAATTTCATTTAGATGTTTTAAACATACAAATTAAGGATTATGTTTGAGGGATCACCAAGCAATAACATTATATATCTGCCTTCACAGGATAAATGGTTAATACATAGCTGTTGTAAACCTGGCTTTCTTATATAATCAATTCCATCTTGATTATAATTATGTGTGATCTCAATGTTTGCATCAATGCTTTATCTTTCACTTCAAAAATTTATTTATTTAATCACTTTACAGCCTGATAACAGGCCCTTCTCTCCTGTCCTCCCTGTCACACCATCATGACCCCCTTCCCCTATTTCTTCCCTCTCCTTCTCAGAGAAGGGAAAGCCCCAAAGTGGTACCATCCCATCCTGGCACCTCAAATTGCAGCAAAACTAAGTGTATCCTTTCCCACTGAGGCCTGGCAAGGCAGTCCAGCTAGGGGAAAGGGATCCAGAGGCAAGCAACAGAGTCAAAGATAGTCTCTACTCCCATTGTCAGGAGACCTGTATGTTGACCAAGCTGCACATCTGTTACATGTATGTAAGGAGTCTAGTCCCACCCAGTGCATGCTCTTTGGTTAGTGATTCAGTCTGTGTGTAGTTGGTGATTCAGTTTCATGGGCCCAGGTTCATTTATTCTGTAGGTCTTCTTGTGGTGCCCCTGTTCCCCCCAGCTGCCTCAGTCTTTCCCCTGGCTTGCCAACAAGAATTCCCAAGCCCCACCTATTGTTTGGTTGTGGGTCTCTGCATCTTTTTCCATCAGCTGCTAGATGAAGCCTTTCCGAAGACTATTATGCTAGGCCCTTGTCAACAATCATTGCAGAGTATCAGTAATAGTGTCAGGGACTGGCTCTCTCCCACTCTCCCATGGTATGGATCTCAAGTTAGTCCATTCATTGGTTTGCCATTTCCTCAATCTCTGCTCCATCTTAATCTGTCCTTTTCTTGCAGGCAACACAAATTTTGGAACTGAGGTTTTATTGTGGTGTCTCCCTTCCTCCACTGGAAGTCACACCTGGCTACAGGAGGTGGCTATTTCAGGCTCCTTAACCCCCACTGCTAGGTGTCTCAACTGGGGTCACCCCCATAGGCTCCTAGGAGCCTCCACTGTCCCCCACCAATTTCCTTTCCTGGTCTTTCCTTACTTCCCTCCCACCTGATAGCCACCCAAGTTACCCTACATCCTCTCTAAGGAAGTTCCCTTCCTCCATCTAATTGAGATGTCTATTTTATTTCCTCTTCCTAGTGAGATTCGAGCATCCTTCCTTCAGGCCTCCTTGACTTCTATGTGTCTGTGGATTGTAGCATAGTTTTCCTGTATCTTATATCTAATATTCACTTGTAAGTGAGTACATACCGTGTGGGTCTTTCTGGATCTATGTTACCTCACTCAGGATGATCTTTTCTAGTTGCCTGCAAATTTCATGATTTCTTTGTTTTTAATAGCTGAGCAGTATTCTATTGTGTAAATGTACCACACTTTCTGTGTCCATTCTTTGGTTGAGTGACATGTATGTTGCTTCTCATTATGACAATTATGAATAAAGCTACTTTAATCATAGTTGATCAAGCATTGTGGAGCATCATTTGGGTTTATGCCCAGGAGTGGTATAGCTGTGTCTTGAGGTAGAATTATTTCCAATACTTTGAGAAACCTTCAGACTGATTTCTACAGTGGTTGTACAAATTTTCACTCCCAGCAATGGAGTGTTCCTCTTGGTCCACATCGTATGCAGCTTGTGTTGTCTCTTAAGATTTTTACAGGTTTAGTATGGAAACTCACAGAGGCATTTTGATTTGCTTTTCCCTAATGACTAAGGACACTGAACATTTCTTTAAGTGCTTCTCAGCCATTAGAAATTCTTCTGTTGAGTATTTTCTGTTTAGATATGTACCCCATTTTAAATTGGTTATTTGATTTATTGGTGTCTAATTTCTTAAATTTTTTTTATATATTTTGAATAGTAACCTTCTGGTCAGATGTAAGATTGGTGAAGATCTTTTCTCAGTCTGTAGACTGTCATTTTGTTCTGTTGACAGCGTTACTTGTCTTGCAGAAGCTTCTCAGTTTCAGGAGTTCCCATTTATTAATTGCTGATGTTAGAGCCTGAGCTGTTGTTCTTCAGTTCACAAAGTTTTCTCTTGTGCCAATGAGTTCAAGCATTTAACTTTCACTTTTGGCGAGAATAATTAAGTAAATATTAGCCAATCATTTACATTTCTACTTATTTTGACAAAATTCTGACTATAAAAAAATTCATGATAAAGTTTAGGTCATAAGTCAGGCTATTTAGGGGAGAATGTTTCTTTTGGCCCTAGTTTGAGGATACAATCCATCATGGCAAGGACGTCATTGTTGCCAGAATGTGGTCAAGAGCAGAAAGTTGAGTATTGCTGTTCAGCTTGCTTTTTCCATTGTGTGCTAACTATGCATGGTATAGTGCTTACACGCAGGCTGTGGCTTTCTGCCCTGTCATTCCTTTCTGGAAACACATCATAGACACACTGAGAGATACATGCTCATGGAGATTCCCAGTCCTATAAGCCTGACAATTAAAATTAACTCTTGTGACTGTTAATTTTCCTGACTCTCTAACCATCTCCCTGGTTCCATATGTAGTAATGCATAGTTTTCAATAACAGAGAAGTGAAACACATATTTCTTGATTTTGTTTTTCTGAAAAAGAGGAGTTGAATTTTTATTACTGGTGACCTTCTATCTGGTCTAGTTGTTCATTGTTTCATACTGTGATGCTATGTGAGTATTCCATTGTTCTCTCAGTGTAGAAAATTATTTTTGAGAAAATCTGGATGCATGAGCTAACCTCAGAAAAATAAAGTTTAACTTTGCATTTTTAAAAATGACATTTTAGCTATTAGTAAAGATATGGGAAAGAATTACAACTTTGTAATGACCTTTAGTTCCTCAAACCATCATTCAGCAGTTAGACTCCTAACCATTCTGCCCTTTTCCAATCAAGAAGCAAAAATTTATGTTTTTGTAGCATCAAGCCTCTTGGTTATAATCAAGAGGAACATAAAGGTGAACATTTTCATTAGTGCATGTCATGGACATTGTAGAGCAAAGAATCATTACCTACCCCTGTCCAATCTGTCTTCCCCGAGAAGCCATTTAAAGAGTGTGGTGGGGGAGTGAAAGCCCTCCAACTCCTTGAAATAAGTTTTAAAGTTGCACAGAAAGGGTCTCCAGGAATAGTCATGTCAGCCTGATCTTAGCAGTGGAGGCATGTGAAACAGCCGTAAGCCAGGGACTGATGACTCTGTGTCAGGAATAATGCATTCAAATTATGGTTGTTGATTGAAATCTCAGCAATAGATGTGAGTCTTAAACTCATACAAAGAGAGTTAATAAAATTTTCTATGTATTTCATTAATCATGGTCATTAGAGGGCAGAGAATTAAGGACAATGCATCATCTGTCTGAACTCATTGAACACCTCACAGTTGCAGAAAATCTATATGAGAATTCAAACATTTTGATTCTAGATCACTAGGAAAGAACTTTGCAGTTAAAGTTTAAGGCTACCAATTAAAAGTTGCTGGGAAAGAATCAATTGTTGGGTGAACAAAAATTGATCATTAATTCATTGAAGACCACAAAATTACCTCTTAAGCCAATGGACTCATGAGTAGATGTCCAAGTTTAATTGTTATTTCCACAAAGGAGCAAAGTGTAAACTGTCAATTTATAAACTCAACATGCTATAGAAAATCAGTTATACTTAACTTTCTGTAGACTCAATTGGCATAAATTACAGTTACATGATGCATAGCATTCCAGTTTACTATATCCTGATGAATACTGATAGGCTTGCCCAAATGTATATCTGCATTAACACCTCATTATAGTAGACATGATATGTTTCTGGACACACATTTTACTAAGGAAAGACCACATGTAAGTGGGTGCTGTGTTCCAAGTGCCCAATTGATGCCTGAAACTGTATATTGTACTTAACCCTATGCATATTACTCTTTCTTGCAGATACTAATGATTAAGTTCAGTTCATAAACTAAATACAATAGCACATTAATGACATAACTAACAACAAAATGGAATGCTAATAGTGATTTATGCAGCGAAATTTCTACAAATGTGACATTTTGTTTCATTGTACTGTCCTAATCTTCTCTTTGTATGAGCACATGAAGTGAGACAATGCCTGTGTAATGAAATGGGGTGAGTGACATTGGCACTGGACATAGCATTAAGCTTTATTGACCTGTGAGAATACATTTGAACTTATCAGGTATTTATGAATAACTGGAGCAGAGAAATCCAAACTAAGGCAAGTCTACTATAACAACACATTTCATATTATCTCATTTAATTCTTCTTCTAATTGCACACAAAGCAGCCATCATGTCCCGTATTTTACAGCTGAAAAGCAGAGAACTCAAAATTTTATAGTTAGAATTGAGTTAGGTTGATATTTAAAACCAACTTTGTCTAAATCCCAATAATTGATTGCATGTTTATACTTCATTGGACTTATTGGTAAATGAAAATGTCTTCCATAGGCTCGTGTATTTGATTACCTAGTCCCCCAATCTCATCAGTGGCGCTGTTTTGGGGGAGCTTTAAGGGACAATTTTGGAGCAAGTATGCCAATGGAGAAGGTTTTGAGAGCTTAAGGCCCTTCTTCTTTAGTTTGCTCTCTTTGCCTTTTGCTTGCATTTGAATATGTGAACTTGGAGCTTCTTTTCCTGCTGCCATGATGGACTCTTATTCCTCTTGTATCAAAAGCCCAAATAAATCCTTCCTTCTGTAGGTTGCCCTGGTCCTGGTAGTCTACTACAGCAACAACAAAGTAATTCATATAGTGACCTTCCTTTTCTCATGTGACTTGCTTTAATCAATAGCATTTTCACAATGGGCAATTTAGCACAATTTCAGAATTTAGCACAATGGGCCCTAAACAGTTGTGCTTCTGTCATTGCCATTAGTTCCTGTCTTAGGCCATCTCTTGGTTCCAGATGAAGTTGAAAAACAGGTGGAAAAGAGCCTTCCCAGATCTGCTCTCCAAAGCAAGGAGGTAAAGAACAACATGCCTACCTGCTAGCAAAATGCTGATGAACAAATTCACTCAAGTTCAAATGAGTTCAGCCTAGACCAACTGTGTCTGAGCTATTTTGATATGTGTGGGCAGAAAAGATAAAAGAATGCTATTTCACAGGGTGGAGCATTTGCTATGCTTGCAATTAATAATCAGCACAAGGTTCTAGCTCATTCCCTTGCATCCTGAAGATGATGAAAGTAAAGAGAATACCTATATGGGGAAGATAAGGTCATGTTGATGTGACTGAGCTTTATGGGAACAAGAAAAGTTCAATACTTATCCTGAGCAGAGAGATTGGCTGTATTAAGGGAATTTAATGATCTCCACACCTGTATGCAGTACTTTCTGATCTATATTAGCCTAGTAAACATGAGAACAAAGCAAAAGTAAAAGAATGTCATCTTAACACAGTGGCCTTTTGAAACATTGATGAGGGTGGATTTCTCAGGGCTCTCCTCTTTTCTTCTGTAAGCACTAGTGAAAGAACTGTACTGATGACCTGGACTCAACCACCACTCAGAATTGGTGAGTACCTACTTATAACCAAATCTACTCTAGTGTTTATTTTCTTGCAAGTAAAGTTTAAGTGAACACAGTCATAACTATTTACTACACATTACACATTGCTTCTTGTGCCCTACAATTAATTATGTACAAATATGAAATATTGAGGTATCATAAACATGAACAGCCCTATTTAGAAAATGTTTGCTAATCCTTGCTATAAGTTAGTACTTTTCAATGTACAGGTGACTACCTCTTTGAGGATTGAAGGACATTTCCACAGTGGTCAACTAAGATCATTAGGAAACACTGGTATTTACATTACAATTCATAACAATAGCAAAATTACAGATAAAAATAGCAACAAAAATGATTGGGAAGTTAGTACAATATGAAGAATTGTGTTGAACGGTCCCAGCATTAGTAAAGTTGGGAATCACTGTTCTAAATGCTGTGAATAGGGGTATGGATTATGATTTAGGATTGGAGAGGAACAGGAAAGTATAGCTGTATCAAGAGACGGTAGACTGTAGGTAACATTGCAGTTTGGGTTGTATTTATGATAAATGTAGATTAAAATGGGATAGGAATATGATGTCTGAGAATTCTCACATTCTATTTGAGATTTGAAGCCAATTATTCTACCATTTGCTAGCTTCAGAATACTGCTTAAAGCTTAATTAATTAATTAATTTTGTTGCAGGATAGGTTGCACTATTAATGCCATTTCAAAAATTTAGCTTGTAGGTAAAAATCTGAGACAAGAAAAACAGGGCATTCTACAAAGTTGGTCAAACTTGAATTTATTATGTATAAAATAAATTCTGGCATGAGTATGTCAGCATGTATTTTTAGAAATATTTATTATTCTCCAAATTAGATACAAAGACAATATCTCTATTTAGGTAAGATAGAAAGATGATAGATAATATATGTGATACTCTACATACACTCTCTCTGTGTTTAAAGACATTTTTCATTGTTCCCATTGTGTGTGTGTACATATTTAAATGTATTTCCTAGACATTGTCTCAATAGTTAGTATGTTTGAATCTAGGATAGAACATGCATTGCTATAGAGCACATATTATCTGTTTCTTCCATTCTCCAGTCCTGGCACATCTCAAAGATCCAAGAAATTGCTGTCCTCATTCCAAAGTTTGTCTAGTTGTTAACCATTCAGATTACAGTGGTGGCTGCTTCCCCAATTCATTTGCTTGTTCTTTGTCTGTTTTCACACTCCTTCTAGCTGTGTAATCACTCATTCTTTCTCATTTATCACAGCCTTTCTAGGTCCTGACTACACTATCTCCCCATTTTTGTCATGGCGCACTGGTACATTACAAATACAATTAAACCTCTTACGATACAGCAGCTTTTGGTCAACAGAGCCCAGCTTCAAGGTTGAAAGATTTCTGATATTACCTCTGATATCAGTTCTTTCCCATTTATCGGCAGTGTCCGGACTAATGCAGCAGTGTTGCATTAATTAAAGGAAGCATCTAGTAATACTGCTGTTTTTGCTGGGCTGACACGGAATCAGGAGGCTGATGCCTGCTCATGTTTTAAGAACCATTTATCACCCATGTCATCCCAAAGCAGCCAGCTGTCTCAGCCAAGCCTCATTTGCATTTCATCAACCACAGTCTCTTTTTTCCCCATCTCACTCTAAAGTCTTTGTATAGCAGACTTAATTTTTTAAAGCACAATTTCAAAGAAATAGCTTAGCTAAATTTAGTATGCTATATAGAAAGATGATTTGAATAAAAGACATACAACTTCAACTGATGATGGCCAAAATAGATCTGAACACTTACGCTTTGTTTTTTTTTTTCTCTCTCTCTCTTACCCTTGGTGAGCTGGTGAAGTGATGGTGGTGGCTAGAGCCACTATCCAACTCCCTACCAATGCTCATGAATTTGATCTATATATGGATTGTCCAACAGCAAACATAAAGTTTCCATTTCATTTTCTGGTTATGAGTACTGTTTATTAGAGTAACAAGTGAGGTGTATTTAATTCATTTTTATCATTCATTCTGTGCCTGACCTACTATCCTCCCTACTCCATTCCCACATTTTATTCCCTCCTTCACCCATCTAAGCTTTTGTAGACGTATTTTGGTAATAGATAAAATTTTAAAATGCAGAGGAAATCAACCTACATAGCTGTGTAATTTGAAACTATTTTTAAATGAAATTTGCATTTGCTTTTATAATCCAAAGAATATAAAATGACTATTCCTATCTGCAATTTTTTAATATATCACTCTTTTTTTATCCAAATTCTAATCACTCTAGAGAAAACTTAGACCTATCATCTCAAACCATAATCAATAATTGACCATGAATCATCTTTGTAGTAAATCTTTCAAATGTTTAAGAGTAGCAGGGAGCTTGTGTGTATAGACAGTGTAAAAAAGAGATCTTCCACACAGTTTCATGGAATTTGTGTGCCCTCAATGTTTTGTCCAAAATAAATCTCTGGAGATCACTTTTTGGGTCAATTATACTGTTTTATGTCTTGCTTCTTAACCCAGATGGTCAGCAACAGTGGACACCTGTCTCCCTCAGAGACCATTTGAAGAAGCTAATTTAATGGGCTTTCCTGATAAAGCCCTTCAGTAACTGTGGGGGTAGTTTCAAATTCCATTCAGTGACCTAGAAATTTGAAAGCTCTGTTTCTCTATCTAATCCCTCTGGATTTCTCATCTTAGTAGTTAATTATTTCAACAAGTTTTCTTCCTAAGAAAGAGATCTTTTGAAATTCCTATTAAACTGAGTAGACAAAGTAGTGAATTTAGTTTGTATCCAGAGCACATTATGAGATGCCTATCATTTTAAAATGTAATTACCAATGAATAATTTTGAGCAACCCACACAAAGTTTCTAATAAGCTCAATAAAAGTTTGATTACTAGGATAAAAGTTTATGATTGCTCACATACAGTGGATAATCTTGCTGTTCCTGTATCAGCTCACTATGCATTTCTAGAGTAGTAAAATGTATATGAAAAAGGAAACTTTTGTGTTCTACTATCATGTTTAATTCAACCAGGGTATTATAAATTATTACTTGAAAATGTGGGTTTTCCATTAATTTGAAAATGTGGAAACTCACTGCCTTTCTTCAGAAGTAAATGTTTTCGTTCTGTACTGCATTTACTGGCACATCTTCTGAAATATTCAAACAACAATACGTCTTCCACACCTTTCCACATTTTCTGTTCATGTCTTTATTTTGTACAAATTTTACTTTTCTTTCATGAAAGGAGACTGCCATGTCTTGAAGAGAATCTTTCCTCTTTCACCTTTGTGCATGTAAATCTCCTCTTATAACACAACTCTTTCAGATATATCCAAGATTACTAAACCATTCTCACATTTTAATAGTTATTTCCTTTATGATATTTTTTATTGTTGTTATTATTTATTACAGTTTATTCACTTTGTATCCTGGCTGTAGTCTCCTCCTTCATCTTTTCCTAGCCCTCCCCTTCCTTCCCATTCCCTTCATGTCCTTCCCCTACTCCACCGATTGAGGAGGCCCTTCTCCCCTATTATCTGACCCTAGCCTATCAGGTCTCATCAGGACTGCCTGGATCCTCTTTCTATGTGGCCTAGTAAGGCCACCTCACCAGGGGGAGATGATCAAAGATCAGGCAACCAAGTTAATGCCATTGATTGTCCCTGCTTCCCTTACTAGGGAACCCCCATGGAGACTGAGCTGCCCATGGACTATATATGAGCGTTGAGTTTAGGTCCTATACATGCATGGTCCATAGTTGGTTCATCAGTAACTGCAGGCTCCCCTGGGCGCAGATTTTTGGTCTGATGGTCTCTTTGTGGAGCTCTTGTACCCTCAAGGTCTTTCTATATCCCCCTTCTTCCACAAGATTCGCTGCACTCTGCACAAAGTTTGGCTATGAGTCTCAGCATCTACTTTGATACCCTGCTGCGTAGAGTCTTTCAGAGGCTCTTTGTGGAAGGCCTCTGTCCTGTTCCCTATCTACCTCCTACTTCTGATGTCTATCCTATTTGCCCTTCTGAATGAGGATTTAGCATCTACCCTAGGATCTTTCTTGTTGTTTATCTTTGTTAGGACTACAGATTCTGTAAAACCACTTTGGAAATCAATCTTGTGCTTTCTCAGAAAATTAGGAATAGCGCTACTTCAAAATAGAGCTATACCACTCCTTGGCATATATCCAAAAGATGCTCAACCATACAAGGACATTTGCTCAACTACATTTGCTCATAACACCTTTACTCAAAATAGAGAGAAGGGGGAAGTAGAAAGACCTGAAGGGGACAGGAACTCCACAAAGAGAGCAACAGAACCAAAAATTCTGGGCAAAGGGGTCTTTTCTGAGACTGATACTGTAATCAAGGACCATGCATGCAGATAAACTAGAACCTCTGCATAGATGTAGCCAATGCAGCTCAGTCTCCAAGCCGGTAACCTAGTAAGGGGAACAGGGACTATCTCTGACATGAACTCTGTGGCTGGCTAGTTGATCACTTCCCCCTAAGGGGGTAGCAGCCTTACCAGGCCACAAAGGAAGACAATGTAGCCAGTCCTGATGAGGCCTGATAGACTAGGGTCAGATCAAAGGGGAAGAAGTCCTCCCCTATCAGTGGACTTGGGAGGGGCATGAGAGGAGATGAGATGAGAGTGGGATTGGGAAGGATTGAAGGAAGGGGCTACAGCTAGGACACAAAATGAATAAACTGTAATTAATATTTAAAAATAAAATTAAAAAATTAGCTAGAATCTGGAGACAACCTAGATGTCTCTCAACAGAGGAATGGATAGTTAAATCATGGTACATTTACACAATGGAATACTACTCAGCTATTAAAACCAAGGAAATCATGAAATTTGCAGGCAAATGGATGGAACTAGAAAAGACTATCTTGAGTGAGGTAACCCAAAATCAGAAAGACATACACGGTATATATTCCCTTATAAGTGGATATTAGCAATATAATATGGGATAAAAAAATCTATCATCCTAAAAAATGTAGCCATTTTCTTAATACCATCTTTGTAAATGTTTTCCTTGTAACTATTTTAATTTGTTCTCGTATTTTCAGAATTCCTGCAATATGATTTTAGAAAGACTTGAGTCAATGCTTCTGACATTTAAAATAGTGGGTTTATTTAAACCAACTTATTTGGATTCTGAGTAAATATGTTCCTGTTTTGAAAGATAAACTATTGTCCCTTGATAATAAGATATGGTGATTTAACATTGCCTAGATACATGCATTAAACTGAATTTTGAGATAAATTTTTTATTTTAGAATAGCTTTTGATTTCAGTAAAAATTGTACAGAATATCTCTACAGATCTCAGACCCAATTTCCTGTCTTTGTAGTCTCTTATATTGGTAATATTCCTTGACTAGAACTAAGAAAACCCAATATTAATCCTTAATATTAATTAAAGTTGACACATTATTCATATTTTCTTACTTTTTATGGAATGTAATTTTAACATAGGAGCTATTTGTGGGATATTCCCACAGGTGGATCACTTTCTACAAAGAGAATGACAACTCCAATGACAGCCCCTCTTCTAGTTTCATTACTGCTGCTGTGTCAAGTGGCCTGATCGAAACCAATCTTGAGCAAGTGAGGGCTTATTTGGAAGTGCTATTGAGAGAAATCAAGGCAGGAACTTGAAGGCAGGCTTTACTGACAGCTAAGAAACTCACTTCACTGCCAAAGAAGTACAGTAGGAATCGCGAAGGATTCTGCTTGCTGTCTGGATCACAGGCTCACAGTGAACTAGCTTTGTTATACAGTTCAGGATCTCCTAGTTGAGGAATGGTACCAACAATTGTGGGTTGGGCTATCCCACATCAATGTACACTCAATGCCATCCCTCATAAACCATTGGATCTAGACAATTCCTCAAATAGATTCTCCTCCCAATTAGTTCTACAGTGTGTCAGGCTGGCAGTCAGTATTCACCAGAAGAGCTGCTAATGTCTCAGCTGTCACTATGACAGTCACAGTGTTAAATCATGACATCACCCAAGTTTATTAATGATGTCTTTTTTTTTAAAGTTATGCCAGGACACTAAAACATTAACATCTTTAAATAAAAGTAAACAAAACCATAATGGCTTTCTCATTGATTGTGTAGGAGCATTAGATTAAACTTTGTAGAGAAAACCTATCCTCAGTGTACAATTTGGGATATAGTATGTTATCAATAAAGGCTGGCTGTTTATCATTATAAATAAATTATAAGTGTATGAAACACAAGCAACACCTGGCTAACTAGCGCATTCACTGGATAAGAACAGAAAATATAACTCAGTAGTAAACATTTACTTAGCTTGTGTGAACCCATGGGTCAATTCTTACACACACAGAGGGGGGGGAGGGAAGAGAGAGAGAGAGAACAGAATCCAATCATGCCTTCCTTTTGCTTGTTTGCTTTTACTGCAGTCTCAATATGTCCTCAAACTCGTGATACTCGTGGTTTTAGCCTACTCAGTGCTGCAAACAAATCCACACATTTCTCACCTACCTTATATGTGATCTTTATCCCTTGATCTAACAAACAGCCAATCAGGTACTACAGGGTGAAAACTGAATTAAAGAGACAAACTCTTTTGTACATTGGGTTGTTAATTGTCTCTGATTTTTTTATTTTAAAATAAAATTGTAATAATTTTCAATGTTTTATTTACCATTTCCAAAACAATTGAGAATCACTGAGGAATTAAGACTTAAAATTTTCTTGCAATATGGAAGTGATTCTCTTGTTTTGATAATTATATTGTAGATTTGTGTGCAGAGGAAACTAGAGTTCAGAGATTTCTCAAATGTAACTTTAATGAACAAATCTTTAATGTTCCTTTGTCCATAAAATCTCAGTCTAAAATTGTGCTTTCTTTTCTACTCATCACTGAAAAAATATAAGAAGTTATAAAAGGTAATTAAATGGTGTTTGCAATGGTATTGAGATAATAGAATCAAACTGAAAAAATATAAACAGATTCAAGTGAACCTATAAAAAAATCAAATATCTGCTATGGTTCTAACAATGAGTAAAACCGTATGGGCATGTGTTGAAGGGAGATTAGGAAGGGTTTTCTAGCATGGAGATATTTTTCTATCAGGAGGTTTTCACTATTTGCACATTTAGAAATAAGGATCTATAAATTAAGAAACACATATTCATTCATCCTAAGATAAACACTGTTATCTCCTCACAGAAAGATACATACATGGGTTTGTGTTCTGTCAATCATTATAGTGGTTCATAGAACATTATATAAGAGTCTGAACTCAGCTGCTCTGTGCTAAAGGAAACTGTCCTAAAAAGGGAGAAAAACCCATTGCTTTCTAGAAGAATTGAATACAACCAAACACTGAAGATGCTTTTCATATTTTAGAGCTGCATGTATATATAGCTATAAAAGAAAGACACTAAATTTTTCAGTTTAAAACTCAGTTGCTATTGTAACTGGGAATTTCTCTCTTTTGAAATAAGTCTTTTGAAACAGGTCCTGTGAGTTGCTATGTTTTGTTATGGGGCAGACATTTCTTTAGTAGGAGGAAGATGCTTTGATTAAGCTGTGCTGTGAGATCTTCCCTATTCTAATATTCATAGCCCTTTATTGGTATATATTTTTAGAATAGCTTGTTTTAAGAAATAGCAATACTACTGTCCCCAAGGTGGCATATAGTCAATCAATGTCTGCAAATATTACCCACTGGATATTGCATTACTGCTGTCACTGAAAAAGCAAGCAAGCAAGTAAACAAACAGTATGAACTACTCAGTAACAAAAAAGAAGTTCAGGAGCATTGGGCATCATACAGAAATGCAGTGGCACTAAAATACATTAAAATAGGGAGGATGGGATTGGGAGAAGATGAGGAAGAGGGCCACAACCAGGATACAAATGGTAATAAATGATAATAATAATAAAAAGGAAAACAATTAAAATTTAGTCACATTTAGAAATGTATGGGTATTTTAATGGATATGATCAACCTAAATTAGAAGTCTACACATGTTTGAGAAAATATGAATATAAAATGATGTAATAGTAACAATCACAGAGTGACCTTCATGTTTTACGGTTCTGAGGCATTTATATGTCTACTATTTAAATGTGACTAGGTAACTCAGTGTTCAGTATTTCAACTGTTACCCAGAAAACAGTCTCCTTCTATGCTCAGCCATTGGTCTATTTACAATTAACCTTGGATACCCCACCCCCTTCAATATACACCATTTAAAAATCCTGAACAGGAGTTCTAATCATACATAGTTTTCTCTTTTATGTTTAGATCACACAAAAAAGAATAACATTACCTAATTCCCATTTACTTAAAATATAGAATGATACACAGAGCCAGCCACTGATATACCTTGTAGTTACCTTATAATACAGTAACATACATTACACATATGGTTTGAGAAGGCAGATTAATTTTTCTTTATACTGCAATAATTTTGTCAATGTAAGTCATATGCATTTATAACTATACATCAAAAAGCTTATTAACTTAATACCCTATACTGAAGTATAAAACTAAAAATGCAAAAATTATTGAACTAGACTACAATAAAGAAAAGAATGTTCACAAAATTATGCTGCAATATTTATTCGAAAAAAAATTAGTAAACTTTTCTTTATTTCTAAGTTGTTGATAGAGTGAAGACAAGTCTTAGCTCTTGAGTTCAGTGTGATCTTTTCATGAGTATTGAAGAGTGGAAAGGATGGGCTGGAGGACAGAATTCAGAGCAAGAGACAGAAACTGTCCTAGAAGTGTAATTTCGAATCTGCTTATACTTCAGGTTTCTATTTGGCTTAATTTTAAAGATTTTAACATGAATGAATGTGAACTAGCATATGGACTAAGTTTCTTTTAAGTTTCTCATGGATTTAAAGTATAAGGCAAAATGATAATTTGGCCAATATGGTTTTGGTTTTGAAAAATGTCCTAATGTTTAAAAAATAGTCTTTCAAACAACCAAATCCATATGCACCCAGGTTTTTCTGCAGTCTCCACTGAATGATGAAAATAACTAGAATTGAAACAAAATGGGTGGAGACATGGTACATATGCTGTAAGGAACTCAGTGTATATTTACAAGAATTGCCAGAAGTTAAATCTGGTTCTTGTGGTAACTTAACCAAAAGAATCTAACACCTCTATTTTTAGCTACATGATTATGAATGATATTAGTCTGTCACAAAATGATCTCCTCACCACTATAGAAATGAAAAAAATCAAAAATAAAAAGGACATCCAATTTTAACTTTTCCCATGTTTCCCTGCGATCTATGGAAAAAGGTTTTGAAGGTATGAACATATAGCTAAATAGATGAAGCAATATGGACATTTGGCTTCTGCATTGCAAATACACTACAGGTTCTCTCACAGCATCTGAAAACCTTTGCATGACAGTACATATTAAGAGAACATTAAATATATCAAATTAAATCTATCAAAGAAGTATTTTGGAATGCAATACTTGAAGCAACATAGTTCTAACCTAAAAGAACATGAAGACAGGAAGGTGGGCTGGGCAAGTCCTGGATGAAGAGCAATGTGACAGCATGGAGTGTATATAGTCAAGGTACATTTTATACATGCATAAATCCTGAATTTAATAAAAACATTTTTAAATTTTAAACACTTAGCAAGTAAAAGCAGAAGGGTCACAATAATTTCAAGTCCAGACTGCTCAATAAAGAGAATTCTGGGCTAGTTGGAGCTATATATTGAGATCTGATCTTTAAAAGCAAATAAAAATAAATTTGGATTTGGATAATTAGCTATGAATTGCTTTCTTAAAATTATGAAAAAAACATATTGCAGTTTTTATTTATGCATTAGATGAATTTTCTGAGAATGTATATGAAAACATTGCTATATTAAGTGCGCATATGAATTTGACAGATACCTAAAATTTGAAGAGGCCCATCATGGAAGTACAGTTACTATATTATATTTCTGTCTGGGGAAGGGAAGACAGATTTAGCCAAATAAAAGTATCTTTCTTTCCTAACAGTAACGCTGGCTTCAATCACATTTACCTTGGCTTTTTAATAGATGAATTACTCATCACCTATCTTCTGCCAGGAAATCTAGGAGATAGAGTATATTAGTATATTGATAAATAATAAATCAATGCCCTCTCTGCTCTTGCAGAGATGTGAAAGTTCCTTGCAAAGCTCTCTTCTCTCTTTCATTATGCCCTCATCATATTTTTCTGGCTTTGGATCCCAAACATAGTAAGTCCATTTTAGTGTTTTCTCTTCAACTTAACCTTAATAACATCATTTGCATTACTCTAAAGCATGGCTTTCCTCTTAAAGAAAGAGCAGTAGTCTTTGAAGACCTACAAGTAAAATAAATTCTTACAGTGTTTCAGGGTTGGGTCTTAATGTCAGTATGATCATTAATAAATTTAGTTGTGATTTACTTAACCCAAACCCACTCCACCTATTTCCAGCCATTCTGTCCTATTGTATATGTATCATAGGTTTAGGTGTGTGCATACATACATTACCTGAAGACATAAAGGAGACAGACGGGTGGAGGGAAAGAGACTAGTAGAGAGTAAAGAAAGAAGAAAGTATGGAGATAAATATAGTCATAACTTACAATTCATCAAGAAGAAATTGTCTTTATGAAATTCACAACTATATACACTGACTAATAAAAATGAAAAATGAAGGAACATGGGGATATTATTTGTCAACGTAGGAAGGGATTGGTTTAAACTCACAATGTGGGTGGCTGTTCCATAGTCTTTCTCTTTCAACTTGCTAGAATAAAACTCAGTGGCTTCAAACAAAGGCAGTGGTTTTCTCATGATAGCACATTCATGTACAGACAAGAACAGTGCAATGTCTCATGAATGCTCTGTTTGCCCTCACCTGGATCAGTGGGGTGTGAATAGAAAATGCATGCCAAGATAGCTTACTCACAGTGGCAAGGTGGCGCAGGAACTCAGCTGTATTTCCTCACTGACTCCTCCTTACACCTGCACTTCTGCATTCTTCCTTGGGTTTCCTGAAGCTGGAAGAGAGGTGTAAAGAGCAAAAAATTCATGGAGTAGACACTGCCAACTGCAGCAGTAAAGGACTC
>CM053753.1:86625834-86638862 GCA_028658305.1 Pachyuromys duprasi | reverse complement strand
TTCAACCCCAGCTCATCCTGTCTCCTCAGGGCTGGCTGCAATGTCCTCCCCTGGGATCTAGCCAGTCTGTCACTCCCTGGCATGTATAGGGGAGGGTCAAAAAGTCAGCCATCAAGTTCATGACTGAAACAGTCCCTGTTTCCCTCACTAGCGTCTTCAGTCTGACACCGAGCTATCATGGGCCCCATCTGAGCAGGGGTTCCAGGCCACATCCACACGTGGTCCTTTTACCACTCCTTCTTATAATACCCTTCCATTAAGGTTACAAACAAAACTCCCATTCATTTCCATAATGAAACAGGTCACATTCCCTTACTCAAAACCCCAAATCTTATTATTCTTTCTTCTTGGTTACTTTACACTTGCTAATACTGCTTTATTGAAATGTTGAGTAGATTTGTATTTACTATGGGTCGGAATCATGCATCACTCTATAAATACTTTTAACACAAAGGAATAATGAGATCTCTTCAATTGGAATTTTGAGAAATAGAGTGATCAAAAAATTCCTTTTTGTGAATGAATGTTGATTCATGAGCAAAATTTTGCCCTTTTCTATGTCTCTAAGTTTTAGAGTAATATATTGCATGAGAAAGCCATCATCAGAACAATGAGTCATTCAGCCACTTCAGTTATGACAACACTTACAAACAAGATCTCTCTATCTCTTTAATAAAAATGATTTGATTGGCAATTCTCTGATTTTTCACCCTAGACTCTTATCAATATCTATAGAAAAAATGAGGAAAAGAAAAGCTCTTTAAGATGCATTTAAGGCTCAAACAAGATCATAATGGACTTAGGTCTTGTCAAATGAAGCTAAGTATGAAGTCATTAGGAAATAGCTAGTACTTTTCTTCCCTTTATTACTGTAATGTTTACCCAAATCTCTCTCTACACTAGCTCAATCATGTGGTGACCTGCTTCCTAGAACTTACCTCAAGTAGAAGATAAAGGTCAATGTATAGTTAATGGCCAACACAGCTTTTGAATTTATACGGCACCAAATTCCAACAATGACCTGGAATCAGTTAGAAAGAGTCATTTTTTTGTTATGTCTAAGAGAATCTAAGGATATGTGGTGAGAGTTGAGTTAGATTTTTGTGAATATAAGAATGGGAGCCATTTTGATTTGCATTTTCCTGATGACTAAGGAAGTTGAGCATTTCTTTAAGTGCTGCTCAGCCATTTGAGATTCCTCTGTTGAGAATTCTGTTATGTTTTCTGTCTCAATTTTTTCACTATCTTCAATATATTTTTTACTTTTTAGATTTTTTATTAATTACAGTTTATTCACTTTATATCCCAGTTTTAGCTTGCTTCCTCATTCCCTCCTTCATTTCCTCCCAATCCCACCCTCCCTCCCTCATTTTCTCTCATGCCCCTCTGCAAGTCCACTGATAGGGGAAGTCTTCCTCCGCTTCCTTATGACCCGAGCCTATCAGGTCTCATTAGGACTGGACACATTGTCTTCTGTGTCCCGGTAAGGCTGCTGCCCCCACAGGGGGGAGGTGATCACAGAGCCAGCCATTGAGTTCATGTCAGAGACAGTCCCTCTTCCCCTTACTAGGGACTGAGCTGCCACGGACTACATCTGAGCAGGGGTTCTAGGTTATATCCATGCATGGTCCTTGGTTGGAGATTCAGTCTCACAAAAGACCCCCATGCCCAGCTATATTTGGTCCTCCTGGAGCTCCTGTCCTCTCCAGGTTTTACTCATTCCCCCTTCTTTCATATGATTCCCTGCACTCTGCCCAAAGTTTGGCTATGAGAAAGGTAGCTCTCTTTTTCTGAGAAAAATCAAGGGGGAGGCAAAGGTGAAACTGGGAGTGGAGGAGGGATGGAGCTACAACAGGCTATAAATTGAACTTAAAAATAAGGGAATAAATTTATAAATACAATACAATAAAAAAGAATAGGAGCCAAAGAGTAGTAAAAACAAAAATGATTGTACTTTTGCTATCTCCCTTAATTGTTTCAATTAAATACTTAAGATACAATTTCCAATGAAAATTAAATATCTACATTGCAAGTGTAATGGATACAGACTATTAAAAATCAAGACTCTTTCTGCTTTTGGGATACCTCATTTAGGATGATCGTTTCCAGGTCCCACCATTTGCCTGCGAATTTCATGATTTCCTCCTTTTTAATTGCTGAGTAGTATTCCATTGTGTAAAAGTACCACAATTTCTGTTTCCATTCCTCGACTGAGGGACATCTGGGTTGTTTCCAGGTTCTGGCTATTACAAATAAAACAGCTACGAACATCGTTGAGCAAATGTCCTTGTTGTGCACTTGAGCATCTTTTGGATATATGCCTAAGAGTGGTATAGCTGGGTCTTGAGGAATCACTATTCCTTATTGTCTAAGAAAGCGCCAAATTGATTTCCAGAGCGGTTGTACAAGTTTGCATTCCCACCAGCAATGGAGGAGGGTTCCTCTTTCTCCACAACCTCTCCAGAATGTGTTGTCCCCAGAGTTTTTGATCTTAGCCATTCTGGTGGGTGTAAGGTGAAATCTCAGGGTCGTTTTGATTTGTATACTTACTTATATAGACCTATAGGATAGGAAGGTCATGCTGAAATCTACACACCTAGGGAAGATATACAAGAAGGAGGACCCAGGTTGGTATGATCAATGCTCATTTAGATGAACATTTCAAAATGTAAAAATTTAATTTACACCTATTTCTTTAGTGGGACACATGTGTGTCCTGGTGCTGGTGTAGATTCAGAGGATGACTTTCAGGAGTTCCTTCTTCCTTACAGCACTTAGGTTCCAGGAATGGAACTCAGGTTTTCAGGTTTTGAGGCAAGCACCTTTGCAACTCTAAGTCATCACAGTTGCCCAAATGGATAGTATGCTTTTAACGTGATGTCCTTCTGGCTACTGTTTAGGTTGATACTTCTACAAAGTATATGGCAATGTCTGATAGAGACGCCAGAAGGACTCTGCTGACTTAGATTATTTTTAAAGATGGCATTAGTAATACCCACCATTCTATTTTTTCAACGAATCCCTTTCATTTCTTCTCTTTGAGTCTGGACTGACCAGTGACTGGGGAATTAAATGTCATCTCAGAACTTACCTGTAGAATATAATTTTTCTGAGTCTTCATCTATTCTACTACCCTACCTAGAGAGAAAAGGAAAGAGACAGACAAAGAAAGAGGTAGATCCAGGCCAAACCAATTGCTCCAGTCATTCAAGCTGAGACGTGTTGCAAATGAATGGGTCCCATTCAGCCCCTGCCCCAGGGCTCTACCTGAACCTGAGCATCTACTGACTACAGCCAGAGGTGCAGTCTGTCACAGATGTCACAAGATAGGAAATGTGCAGAGAAGCAAACCTATCACCTGATTTCTTGAAATAGAAATGTTATGCAAATAAGTGTGTTTAAGCCACTGTTGGTATATATTGAGCAACAGGAGATAACAAAAACAAACTTGACATTAAATTCCATAATGATCAATTACAGAACACCTACGCTTGAAGAGATCTGTGCACAGATTATTTTTAAGTAGCTGCTTTACGTTTGAATGTTCATAAGTCTATAATTTTCAAACTGCATAACTTCTTGATTTTAAATGTTCACTATCCTTTAGATAACGTGCTGGCTAGCATAACTGGTCAAAAGTGAACAAAACATAGCAATGGAGTAGCATACACAAAAATTTAAAATGCATTCAGCAAATATGACATGAATGCATTCTAGCTCATATTTATGACAATCAGTGTTGGATCATAATGTCAATAAGCATGTAATTACACCATTATGTAAAATGTAATACTGATTACATTAATAAATACATTGTTTAAAAACAGGTTTATCAGAAAACACAGAAATATCCAAATCTATATAATATGGGAATTGTTTTTTTCATAATGTGACTGTAAAGTTACATTATATAAAACAACTGTACACCTCTGATTTTTACTTTGATCACTGCTTATTTGAAGATTCTCCTAATGTTTTCTTGCTACTCTCTCTTGGAGACAAAAACAAATGAGAATAACTACTTAAATGGTGACACAAATCAATGTTAATGAATTAGTACATTCATGAAGGGACTCCCAATTTCACTGGCTAAAAGCGCACCATTATAGACTACATTATGTAGTTTAAAAGGCTCACTGATAAGTGCCTGTATTCAAATCCATTTCTTTGCCCTTTATGTTCTTATCTTCCCTGGGCCAGCAGACAATCCTGCTTTTCACTAACCTTTGGCACTCCACCATCAGCAATAAGCTGTGCTCCCTTAATTAGCATCACCTGTGGTATGTTCCATTTGAAGCACACACCTGCTTTGGTGCTTGCAGGTAGAGCAGTATTCAGTATCTCTGACTCTGGAGAGTCCATCTGCTTGCTCTAAAGCAATAAGTAAATGCCGGTCATCTTCAGAGAGCTTGCTGTAGCCTCCAAATCAAGAAGTTGTGCCTTAGAAGTGTCAGAGTACAATAATGAGAAACAAGAGCCTGTATAGGCCACATAGTATGTCCATGCACAGGGAGAAAAATGACTCCTCCTTTCCTGGATTAAAGATAAATTTTCAGTACGAAAAATAGCCAAGGAAATACTTTCTACCTCGTCAAGATAAAATGTATGTATTTTTTTTTGAGCGTCTTACAATTTAAACCTCTTGTAGCTATAAAGATGTAAGCAGTCTCGCCCTCTCTTTCATAATTTGTTTCTAAGCCCTATTCCTTTAAAAACATTTCAGGGCATGTTTTTCGATAAAACATGTTAATAGTATAAAGCATTTCATGCATATGTTAAGAGGGTGCAATTGACACATTTTTAATCTAAAATGATAGCAACGCATAATGAAAAAATGCAATGAGGGTCTTTTACTGAACAATAGATAAACCATAGGTAGTTAAGCCAAAGGGATTTTAAAAGGCTTCATTTGTCTTCTTATAAACGCACACTTTTCTTTTTTTGTTCCTTTTTCTTTGCCATGAAGAATTTAGCTGTGACAGTTAATGGGTATATTTTGTTGAAGCTAAGTTCTTTTAATGTCAAGCTATTATACCTTCGACATACATAGAAGAGAAGGTGCCAAGATTTCTAACAAGTAGGTACACACTCTTCTTAAACAGAAAGGCACTAAAGAGCCATTGTGCTGACAGATTGATGTATTGAAAGATATGCAACTAAATTCTCAGTCTGTTAAAAACTGTCTCTCAGGGGAAAAAAAACTATAGAATATATTATAAAATACAGTCTTTGGTCTCTGTGTTTGATAAGAATTAAAGAGAAAGACATATATTTTATTAAACAACAATTTGTGTACACAGGTCAAGCAAAAACATCGGTTCTATTGGAGCAGGTTTCACTACCCAAGCATCACATTATATCCTATTTCTGTCCTATATATTTTACATATGAATATAAGAGTTGAAAATATACAGAAATAATGTTTTAGTATTAAATAATTTTTATTCACAATGAGAACAGCTCATAAATAAAAGGAAGCAATAGCTATTATAATAGAGTAATTATTGTGTTTCAATTCCCGTCTATATTTAGAATGTGTAAGCCATTCACTGAGCGTCTTGCTTACTCTGGAATAAAGCGGTCTGCCAGGCGTTGTCCTTTTCACTCACTTCTACTCCCTGGATCCTGTAATGCTATTTTCTCCACAGTATGGCTCTCCTCAAGGACCTTGTGTCCCTGAATGTCAAAGAAAAGGGTACACTTTAAAAACTACCAGTCTGAATGAACACTCACATCTGTGTGTGCTTTTGCAATTTGTAATAGGGTTCGTTTCTTTTCCAACATGTTCAGAAGGCAGCTGGGGTCTGGGATTCCAATGCCTAGCTAAGGCACTTGAAGGAACTCCACTCTGTTGTTGGAGTTCCTTTAAACTAGCATAATTTTAATTACTACTGTTCATTTACTGCTTTAGAAGCCGTTTAGATAAGACAGGAGGCAACTCACAGGACACTCAAATGCTATAAATAAGTAAAAGGGAAATAACATACCTAAACCAAAAATGCTGTCATCAAAGAACTGAAAATAATTTAAAATATAAAATTAACAACCAAAAGTTACTGGTTTTAACTTTCAATACAATATCTAGTTAACGTTTTCAAAACATGCCTTCTTTAATCTGAGGTCCTCAGCACAGTACATTTTATATGGAAAGAATTTGTATTTTAAATATATGTGATAGAAACTATATGGGGCTGGAGAGATGGCTCAGTGTTAAGAGGGCTGTCTGTTCTTCCACTGGACCTGGGTTCAACTCCCAGCACTCACATGGCAGCTCACAACTGTCCATAAGAAACTATGTATAATATCCCCATTTGGTACCTAAAATACACTGCGATTGTTAATCCTGTTAATCCTGATTGTCAACTTAATGAGAGTTAGAATCACTGTGGAAACAAAGTTTAGCCTTATCTCCTAGGTCAACTGAGTTGAAAAGACTCACCTGAAATGTAGAAGGCACCGTTTCCCAGCTGTAATCCTGGACAGAATACAAAGTACCTGAGCTGATTACAAGCATGCCTCATTCTGCCTCCTGACTGTAGGAGCAATGTGACCAAATGCCACAAGCTCTGGCTGCCATGACTTGCCACCCTCAACAGACCGAATTGTCAAAGCATCAGTCAAAACACTTCCTTCCTTACCTTCTATTATTAATGTTACTGCTATCATCATCATCATCATCATCATATGTGTGTATTGTACCATGGTTTGCATTAGGAGGTCAGAAGACATTTATGGAGTTTGTTCTGTCTCCAAACCATTATGTGTATGGGGAGGGGATTGAAGTTGAGTTGCCAGTCTTGCATGACACATACCTTTACCTGCTGAGCTTTGTGGCCAGCCCCTCCCTTTGAGTCTTTTGTTCCAGTCATGTACAAACTAATATAGCATATAAACAAATAAAAATTTTACACAGTCAGAAGGAAGTGGAGGAGGACCTCCCCTATCAGTGGACTTGGGGAGGGGCATGGAAGGAGATGAAGAAGGGAGAGTGGGATTGGGAGGGAACATGGGAAGGGGCTAGAGCTGGGATACAAGGTGAATAAACTGTAGTTAATAAAAATTAATTAAAAAATGTGCACAGTAAAGCTATCAAACTTTGTTTCCATGTTTCTTTGATCACTACCCTTTCCAAAAATGACCACTGTATAACACATGTGAAAAAACAGTGGTGTGTATGTTTTCCTCCATAGGGCCAAAGCAGTATTCTGTCAGCTGACTAGCAGAGCTTCCAAGACCTTTCCAGAGAATAAAACATGCAAGAAGTACTACTTCATAGTAACTCTCTTTTGGCTTCATTTTTTTCTGAGAAAAACCATGTTTCAAATATATATCACAAAATATTTTGGGAAAAATATAATGGCATAAACACTTCAATATATCGAAGGCAAAACTCTGGTCTCTTGTTCATTTACTTATAAAGGTCACTTCATCTGGCATGATACCAATCACTCATGCTCTGCAGAACACAGACTCACAGGTGGTGGTGAGAATGAGGAGACAGCATGGAAAGGGAGAGGACTGAGGAAGAAAATGTGGGTAGGGAGGATCTATTTTTGTGACAGGTGTATTCAGAAGTTGGGAGCTTGGAATTCCTTTAGGGTATTTCTATCTATCTATCTATCTATCTATCTATCTATCTATCTATCTATCTATCTATCTATCTATCTATCGATTGATCATATATCCCCTCTTTCTGCTAGCATAAAAAGCTAAAAGTGAGTTTTCTTCTTCCATGAAAATAAAAAGTGTAAATAATACACCATTCCTCTCATGAATTAGATGTTTTCATGAGAACGATAAAGCATTGGTGGAATAAATGCATGAATCCTTTCATAGTCAGAAATTGGTTTGCCAATTAATAATGACTGAGATAAATTGCTAACTAGTATTGAACTTCTTACTGAAGCTTTGGTACAAGGTTGATATTCAGCATGTTACAGACTCATGGGAACGGCGGTCAAGCACCTCATTCCTAGTATTAAACTTCAATTACTAAAATTCTCCTACAATGTTAGCATTGAGCCTTGTGAGTACTGAGCACATCCTATTAGTTTCTAAGATACTGTATTTTTATTCCTGTGCCTAATGCACAGGACAGAGGTAGAAATGAGGATTATCACCTGTCTATACTGAAAATCCAAGGTTCCTTTAGTTAAAGGAAATGGCAAAGTGAACAGAAGAGCTCAGACCTGCTGGTTTCACATACTCGTTTAGTCAGATCAAATCTAACACTGATAAGGAAGAGACCCAAGACAATCAAGAAATGTAATTTAAGCAAGCATTACCAAACCATTAGGCAATACTTTTATATCTTGGTATTGAATTACAATCTTCAGAGCAAATAACTCTAGTGACAAACTACAAGTTTCTCTATCATATGCACACCACACACACACACACACACACACACACACATTCAACAATTCACTAGAGCTTTGTTTAATGCGTATCCTGAGCACGTGAAAAATACAGGCACTGAAGTGGAAAATATTTTTGCATTCTCCTGTGCTGGTCTTCTCAGTCAGGTTGCACACACACACACATGTCCACAATGGAAGCAATATTTACAAGCTGCATTTTACATAATTCTAGGGAATGACTATCTGCTCTTCCAGTGAAGAGAATTCCCCTGGCACTCTTGCTTGCCATTCGGTCCTGCTGCTTCGTTTGTTCTATTGTATATCCTGCAGGGTGATACATTGTAGCATCTTTGCCTGTGGTAGCTGAAGTGGAGTCATCCATCATTACAATCACGGGAACTGAGGACCTTATGGACTGGGAGTAAATTGTGAAGCTATGAGGAAGGTGAAAATTTTTGCAGAAACAGCTATTTCATGTTTCTGTGCTAAGGACCATCCTTCCTTTCTTGTTTGGAGTGAAAGTGTAAAAGCCACAGGACCAGTTTTTGTTCTTTGGATTCATGCTGAAGGAAGAGAATGCAATCAATAGAAAATGCACTTAACAAGTCTGAAATTGACTGGTCTTTTTCTTGTTTATTTTGAATTTCAGATGTAATTCTCTGTTGACCTGCTGTTAATGCTATGTAGCTGTGGATTTTCCCGATTTAAGTGTGTTATAAATGGATAAATTGCACCATGAGGGATAATTTAAACTAACTGATTTGAGATCCAGGCTAGGCACTACAAAGGAACAGTTGTCAATTTTCTTTGTAGACTTCAGTCATGTAGAGTCTAACTAGATAACTCATTTGTTTTTCCTTTTTTCATTCTTATCCTTCTTCAATGAAATAGCAGTTAATGAATGAAAATATTATTTATATTCATAAGTTAGTAAAAACATCACTTTGTCTACCAGTTTTTTTTCTTAGGGAATATATTTTAAAACATAATGTGTAGGAAATGTGGCTGGGTAATTTCTAGGAAAATAATTTACTACTCAGCTCAGGATTAAATAATTAACTTAAATAATTTTTGTTATGGGGCATGGCTCTGCTGGTAAATTGCCGAAAGGGTAAGAATATGGAAAACAATGCAGCCAGTCCTGATGAGACCTGATAGACTAGAGTCAGATGGAAGCAGAGGAGTATCTTCCCTACTAATGGACTTGGGGAGGGGTATTGGAGGTGATGAGGGAGGGAGGGTGGTATTTCAAGGAAATGAGGGAGGAGGCTACAAAGGGGATACAAAGTGAAAAAACTGTAATATAAAAATTAAGATAATAAGAGAAAAGAGTAAGAATATGTATTCAATTCCTCAGCACATGTCTTAGTCTTAAACAGTTTGGACAGAAAACTTGAATATAATCTCAACTCTGGAGAGGTGGAGATTAGAGCATCCTTAGGGCTTGTGTGCCAGTCAAGTTAGCAAAGTCAGTAATGTCCATGTTTCCCGAATCTTTCTCAAATGTTAGCGTGTAACACAATTGAGGCAGACACCCATCATCTTCACTTGCCATAAACACAAGAACACAGACACACACAAACATTTGGGTATATACACAAGCGTGGATGTGTATTCATAATTGTGTTCATTCATGTGGGGGGTGTAAATGCATGCATTTCCTCATCACATAGAGGCCTGTTTTCATCCTGGAAATAGGTTTTCTTGCTGAATCAACTTCTCAGCTTATTCAGCTAATCTTGATAGCCAGCTTGCCTCATCACAATGTTCAAACCCTGGGATTCTGAATGAGTCACCTTGCCCACCCAGCTCTTCAATGGGTGCTGGGCATCTCCCCTCATGTTTTGCCACCAAGCACATTACCCACTGAGCCACACAGCCAGGACTAACTTAAATAGCTTTGATGTGTGGCAAACAGGAGTGGGCACTTGTTTATTCTCTCTGTAGTTATTTGACAGTTTCACAGTTTGATCTTATAGAACTCATTGCAAATCATTTGCATTGATTTGCTTTAGTCATTGAAGAAGCTTTGGTTAGTTTCTTATACAATATGACTGTATTATTTTCTCAAGTGATTATTTCTTTAATGTAAGTTTTTAGATCTAAGAAGTGATTTATTTCATTCATGTGAGAAAACTATGTAGCCTTTCTTTGACATTTGCTTCCCTTTTCTTTTTACTATACTTTTCATTCAAATATATTCACTTCATGTCTCTACTTTCTTTGATTTTTCTCCAACAACTCCCAGGTTCCCCAAATTTCCCATCCAATGGCCTATTTTTCTTTGGCTTGTGTGTGTGTGTGTGTGTGTGTGTGTGTGTGTATTTCAAGGCTGATGACTTTGTATTCCCTGGGCCTATCTGTCAAAAATCTTGAGTTGTGTGTAGTTCTTTGTCTAGGGGTGAGAGCAGGCAATTCTTCTTTTGTCATTTACTTACATGGTCTGTGTGTGTGAACACGTATGCCAGGATACATTAGCAGAGGTCAGAGGATACCCAACAGAACTGTTTTTAAAATAATTGTGTGTGCCTTTGTGAGTTTACACAAACTACATGTGTGAAGATGCCCACGGATGACAGAAGAAGACAAAGTTCTGCAACTAGAATTACGGAGCTTTGTAGTGGATTTTGGTAACTGAATCTCGATCCTCAGCAAGAGCAATGAAAGCTTTTAATGGCAGAGTTATCTTGTTAGCCCTCATATCAATGATGGGTCTGTTATATTTTTGTCTGGTTACCACATCAAGTTCTCACAGATGAGGTCATGATTTTTAATAAGAGATATCTATTTTGCCATAACTCTGAAGGCAAGATGCTGGAAATGTTAGTTTCTGAACAGTTCTGCGGAGGACTACTGCCCTGTTAGTAGACAGGAGTCTCAGCATACTTGTGCACAGACTCGCCTTTATGCACATGCAGGCAGCACACTGGTGTTTTCTTCCTTTTCTTATGAGGACACTAATCAAGTGCCATAATTATGACCTGTCTAAATACAGCTACATTGGCTGTTGTCATAGTGTCATTCATGGTTAAAAGTAGGTCAGAGATCTAATTGGTGATGGTACACACCTTTAATCCCAGCAGAGGGATATTAAGAGGCAGAGGCAGATGGATCTCTGAATTCAAGGTCAGCAAGGGCTCCAGAGATAGTTCCAAGACAGCCAGAGAGGTCCAGGATGAACAGAGAAGGGCTATCTCAAAACAAAATAAATAAATAAATAGATAGATAGATAAATAAATAAATAAGACAAAATAGTAGGGCACAAGCCAGGTAGTGATGCTACATGCCTTTAATCCCAGCACAGGCATAGGCAGGTGGTTCTCTGAGACCGAGAAGTCAGCCAGGTCTACTGAGTAAAATCCAGGACAGCCACAGTTACCTGGAAAAACCCTGTCTCAAAATTAAGCAAACAAACAAACAAAAATGGCAGGGGAATGGTGGCATGATAGCTATAAGGGTAACCAACTGCTTTCTGATTAGAGATGAATCCTGCTCCACAAGAGCAATTTCATGCTTAGTACGGTAAATCTGGTCAAAAGCCCATGATGGGAGATCATAGGCTCTAAGGAGGAGTCTACAGTTGTCGTTTTGCTAAATGGTTATGCTGTCAAACTACTGTCTTTCTTTTTTTTAAGTAATTTATGTATTTTCATATTAATCACAGGTTATATACTTTGTATCCCAGCCACAGCCCCCTCCCTCATTCCCTCCCACTCTCCCCATCCCTTCCTCATCTTCTCCCTGCCCTCCTCCAAGTTCACTGATAGGGCAGAACCTCCCCCCCCCCATTCCATCTGACCCTAACTTATCATGTCTCTTCAGGGCTGGCCACAATGTCCTCTTCTGGGATCTAGGTAGGCTGCTCCTCCCTCGGTTGGGGGTGGGGGGCGGTCAATAAGCCAGCCATTGAGTTCATGACAGAAATAGTCCCTGTTCCCCTTGCTAGGGTACCCACTTGAATACTGAGCAACCATGGGCCACATCCGAGCAGGGGTTATAGTTTGTATCCATACATGGTCCTTGATTGGAGAAACAGTCTCATAGAAGACCCCTGTGGCCTGATCTATTTGGTCTTTGTGGAGCTCTTGCCCTCGCCAAGTCTTACTAACTCCCCCTTTTTTCATATGATTCCGTGCACTTTGCCTAAGGCTTGGTTGTGAGTCTTAATATCTGCTTTGATACATTGCTAGTCAGAGGCCCTCTGTGGTAGGCTCCTGTTTTGTTGCTTGTTTTCTCCTACATTCAATATCCATCCCGTTTGTCTACCTAAGGGAGGATTGATCATCCCACCCTGGGTCCTCCTTCTTGCTTATCTTCTCTAGGTGTATAGATTTCAACATGTCCATCCTATCCTATAGGTCTATATAAGTGAGTATATACCAATTGTTTCTTTCTGTTTGGGGGATTCCTCACTCAGGATGATCGTTTCCAGGTCCCACCATTTGCCTGCGAATTTCATGATTTCCTCCTTTTTAATTGCCAAGTAGTATTCCATTGTGTAAAAGTACCATAATTTCTGTATCCATTCCTCGACTGAGGGACACCTGGGTTGTTTCCAGGTTCTGGCTATTATGAATAAAGCTGCTATGAACATGGTTGAGCAAATGTCCTTGTTGTGTACTTGAGCGTCTTTTGGATATATGCCTAGGAGTGGTATAGCTAGATCTT
>CM053753.1:86555155-86625334 GCA_028658305.1 Pachyuromys duprasi | reverse complement strand
AAAAAAAAAAGAGCTGATAGACTAGGATCAGAAGGAAGGAAAGGAAGACCTCCCCTATCAGTGGACTTTGGGAGGGGCATGTGTGGAGAAGGGGGAAGGAACATGGGATTGGGAGGGGAGAGGAAGGGGTTTTTGGGGGGATACAAAGTGAATAAAGTGTAATTAATAAAAAAATAAAAATAAAAATATGTTCATCATGAAAAAAAATAAAGGAAAAGAAAAATAAAAAAAAAAACTGATACAGTTTGGAAGATTATTTTCTCTAGCCAACTCATTTTTCTACTTTAAATAATCATCAAAAGTATTATTTAAAAAAACAAGCAAACAAAAACAAAACAAAACAATAAACCTGTCTTGAGACTCCGGTCAGAAATATCCTAAGAATTTCAGTAGCAGAAGTCAGAATCACTCTCAGGACAACTACATTTGGTGCCTTTCCCGAACAGGTACTCACCTACTATGTAAAAATGTCTTCATGTTGATCATAGTAATTCACAGTGCTGCCCAGTCCAAACTCAACTTCCTGTACATTTTTTATGTAGTCTTTACCCATTTCCAATAATGGTTAAAACACACACACACACACACACACACTGACAAATCAGCCTCAGAATTCAAGCAAATGCTCACACAGCTCTTTTGTGGTCCTCATTTTCTTTACTGATTTTTGCATCTAATGAAGTTGGAACTTCTGTTACCACTTGTCCGGCTCTTCTCATCTATTTGTGCTACTGAATATTAGAAGGCATAATGAAGCTAGCCAAAGAATGCATTGAGTTTAAATTTTCAGACAGGAGAATCAGATCCACAGCCATAGAGACAGCCAGAAATCTCACCAAAAGGTAACACATGGATGAAACAGCAATCAGCATTAGAGTTTCATATCTCCTGATTACTCTAATCAAATATCATGGTTGCCAGATAATAGATATTTATGTAATGGATGCTTATGTTGATAATATACAAAAGTGCAAATAAAAGGCAAAGCAGATATTGTTGCACAATATCATGGTAGAAAATGAAGACTAGGGGCTAGACATCAGCCACATCAGACAATACAAACCAACCAGGCATGCAGAATGATGGGGGGGAGGGGAGAGATCAGAAAACCGTAAACTATGAAATCCAGACAAGCAATAAAGAACCTGACAACCATGCAGAAAGGTATTATCTTTTGAAGATTAACTATGTGTAAGCATGAGCCTAAGTCTTTCATGTACCTCAGATTCTTATTAGATTACCAACTTGGCAAGATCTAGAGTCACGAAAGAGACAGACCTCAGAGGCCTGGATGAGTGTATGTCTATATTACAGAACTGAAGTGGAAAGAACCGCCTAAAATATATGGCACAGTTCCATGGACTCCAGTCTAACCATGAATAGAAAGGAGAAAGCGACCAAGTACAGCAGTCATCCTACGCTGCTTCCTGACCACGAGAGAAATAGCAGCCTCAACCTCCTACTACCATCACTTTCACATCATGATGGACTGTACCCGTAATTTGTGTGCCCAAACAGCTTTCCTGCTTTAAGTTGTTTTGCCAGGTACTTTACTACTGCAACAAGAAAAGGAATGGATACACCACTATGTTCCACTGTCCAACTATCATTATGCTATAGGAAACACTTCACAAGAAAAGTCTATCTCATCCAAGGTCTGGTTTTTGAAGGTAGTTTAAGTAACACTGCATTCAGACCCCCTAGCAAAACAAGCAGGGCAATAGATGGAAAACACTGGGGAGAAAATGTGGTTTGAAGCAAAATATCAATGCCAGCCAAAACAATTAATAAATTGGATTATTCTTTGGGCAGACACCAAACCTAAGTCTTATCTGACCCAAAGATTCAGGCTGACACAGCATGTCAGAAATGCATGGCAAAACATGACAGACTATGACAGCAGGTGTCTTTTATACTCTGTACATTTCTCAACCACTTTAATTTTTCTGGTTCAATAATTCTGACTATATTTCAAACTATATTTTGTATGTTGTCACAAAGATTATTCTTGCTTTTTAATACTTGCTATGTTGGTCAATAAAATAGATATGAGAAACACCCTGAAGGACCAACACAGTATTCTTTTTCCATAAAAAATATGTGTGTTTTGTTTTGTAGCATGTGCATGCTTGCACATATCTGTTTTGGTTGCTGTTTACTGGTTCACATGTACTTTTGGAGGACCAAGGTTGATGTCAGCTATAGTCCTTGACTGCTGCCCACCTTATATTGACGCTGAGTCTCATACAGATGAACCCTCAGCTTGTTCTCTTGGCTAATATGGAGAGCCAGACAGTTCTTGGGATCCCCAGCCTCTACTTACCGTTCACTGAGATCACCCAGTGAGCCACCACACCCACCATGCTCTTTCCTGGGCTTGGGGGATCTGAATTCCAGCATGATGACTGAGTGGAAATATTTTACCTATTGAGCAATCCATCCCCCATACGAAGAACTGTATTTTTCTAGGCATTGTGTTTTCTCTTTTATAAGAACATCTGTGTGTATGTGCAAGCACATATTATGTATATGTACATATATATGATATTTATATGTATGTATATATACATATATATAATATGGGAAAAAGCTTCTGTGATGTTGATGCTTGTCAAAATAAGACAAACTCAGATGTATATAGATATATATTTTTATGAATTATACTTTATTCAATTTTTATCCCACCTGTAGCTCCCTCCTCTCTCCTCTCCCATCCCTTCCTTCCTACCCCTTCCCCACACATGCCCCTCCCTGATTCCACTGATAGGGGAGGTCTTCTTTTTCTTCCTTCTGATACTAGTCTATTAGGTCTCATTTTTTTTTAATAAAAGAGGCTATTCCAGTTTCAGTCTACATTAGGATAACAGGTAACTACCATTGACTAAGGGCTTAGTTTTTATTTGTTTATACTAATTATAATAGTTTCACTTCATTTTGATACTGATATTACTTTGGGTAGTTGCCGTTCCTTGTTGCATCACAGTATGTTTCATTTCCATTTATTCAATGAGACTCAAAATTTAATATCTTCTGGGTTACATTTCACAAAGTATCCCCTTTAGACACCAGAAAATGACTCTAAATTATAACTTTAGTACTAGATAAGTGTTCAAAATTATGTAAACGTTTGCGTTCCTTCCAATAATACCCCAGATACATAATATTTGCCATAAGAGTCTTTTCCATGTGATGACTAAGACTCAAGTTCTTCACTGACTGTACTTCCTTCTATCTAGTGCCATTGAATTTCCATGATCAGTTGGAAGTCAAGGAAAGATAATGTTGAAAGTTAAAACAATTTGAAACGCAAGTTTTAGATATTTAAGACTCTGTCCCTCATTCTATGGACTTGACTTCAGTCACATGATGAAGCCAAAGATTTCTGCAAAATGAAGTCCATTTTGTGGCCAATATAAAGAGGAAATACATAGTTAGTGAAAAGTTTGTATAGATACCCCAGAGAACATAGAAGCAATATCAGTGTGAAAAGGCGAGAACTCCCCAAAGCACAAATAATTTAAAAGCATGTTTACGAGAAAATGAACAAACAATTTGAGTCCATTTGTACAAGTGAATAAATGCAGCAACAGCAAAAAGCAAATGAACTTTACTCATGCATAACAAGAGGAACGGATGTTTAGAAAGTATAGATGAGCAAAATAGTGAGACCTGGTGGATCATTCTGTTTCTATAAAACTTAAAATCAACAAAAATCCAAAATGATTTTTAGGCACATGATAAATATAGGAAATATAGAAATCACTGGTAAGAGAATACCGAACAATGATTTTCCCTAAGAGTGAAATATGGCTTAAAATTGTTGCAAAACACAGGTGCATGCAGGCTTTTGGAAATGATTCTATACAGGAACTGATGACTTCATTTCAACGTTATTCGTCTAGTTATTGTGTAACCAACAAAATTACAAAATATTGCATCCTACATAAACTTTAACTATTAACAACAGCACAAGAAGGGTATTAGTATTTTCTCATCCTTTAATATTATAGATTTACCAAGCATCTGTTTAGTGGCAAATTTTACTAAATTTTGAAGGCTTTAGGACCGTACTGCTGGTTATTTTAAAAAGCTTCTTAAAGCAAGACAAAGCAGTTAATTATACCCCTGTGGGTGTATGGCACTCAATTTCATTTTTAGTTTAATTACTGTTATTTTGTGATTTATTTTGATTACAATATCTAAGTTTTAACATGAGAATTTGCTAGTAAACTGTTTTTGAATAACTTGGAGAAAATTGTTCTTCATGCTAATATGCATTTGAAAAAATGATTTTTCTAATTTCGTAGAAGAGTTATGTTTTCAATATTTTACATTTTTGATGAGGCTCAAGAACCAGTTGTAAAATAAAGTAGATAAACTCTCTTTGAGTAATTTATTTTATGAACTGAGAAACAGTAAAAGGAAACAGGTACCTTTATTGAGTATGCTGTTTAAGACACCCTGTTCATGCATTGCACAGCCAATTTGTATTGGCCTGGAAACCTTAGAAAGTTCATTTTGGAATACAGATGTACAGACAGAACAACAGTTTACAAGATGATGTTACCTGTCTTTGGCTCAGTCATTATATTCAGGTCCTAATTCTATGTAAATGCTCTCAATATTAAAAATAAAAGGGATGGTGTCTAAGCTGAACCTTTCTTACTCCCTCAGCAATACCTGTTCTTTACCTATTTTTTAACATTCAGTGTGGAAAAATCTTACATGGAGTACAGAAGCTGCTCGAATTCAGGGGTAGTTGGAAGAGGACAAAAATGTTTAAAAAAATTAAAAACTCACTTGATCACTCTATTTCCTTTCTCTGTTGTGATATTATAACACAGGCTTATTTCCATCTGTTTAAAATATATCATAAGGAAATATAGTCATGATTTAATCATGGGAAAACATTTAATGAGTCCACATTAAAAATAATACATGCAGAAGTATATTTTTAAAGATTTAAGATGAAGCTCAGTGCCCAATTAATCTCCCTGCTGCGCTGTTGTCATTTAGGCACGAGCATCAGTGGATGTACATATTGTTCAAGCATCTTATTTTGACAAAGGTACACACAGAACCTCAAGCAAATAAATTTGCATGAAGCTAGTCATGATATTTTGACAAGTTTAGGATGGATAAACATAAAACCGATGCAGACACTGCAGTGCCTGACAGCCGTTGGTGTTGGCTTCATTATTGTCATGGAAATTCTGTATAAAAATAAATTTGACAAGCTTTGTTGTATTCGGTGCCATTGGAAAAAATTGTTTGTGTAATTCTTTTTATGATTAACTGGCTAAAGTTTTATTGATGCCATCAAGGAGCAAAACAACAAAGCGAAGCCTCATTCCCAGCAACTGGGACCCAGCAGCTCAGGGAACAGAGCACATTTGGTAGATTCTCATGCGTACAGATTTTGGGTGAACATAACATTTCAGTAGTTGGGAGAAAATGAAATACATAAGTTAGCACTTATAAAGAATTACCAAATCTGAGGGATTTTACTCATGTGAACCAAAGCATGGAGCTTTTTCATATCATATAAACTCATAATTTTGATTAGCCCCTTTTAAATTAGCCCCTATGTCTAATGAATTCACATAACAGCAATGACACAGAGTCATGCTTCTGTCGCTGGAGGAGGAAAGAGGAGCCTCATCGTGTGCTTTTCTTTTGAGAATCTTTGTCTCCATAATGTAGCTACACATGCACTATCTTTTCTGGCTATCTGCACTGATGAACTGGGGCTCACCAGGAATTATTTATGTAAATATAAAAGCGGCTACTTAAGCTAAATCTACTGCACAGAACCGAGAAGTTCTTAAGAAGAAAGAGCATGAGACGATGTGCAGGTGGAAGGGAGGACTTAAAAAATCCTGATTTTTACCTTGTTAACATTCAGGAATAATCACACATCAGGTTTTCGTCATACCAAGAGGAGTTCCAAACACATGTTATGCAGTCGGTTTAAACTTCACAATTATAAATGGGACAGGTATTAGAAACTTATGATATTAGGTAACTTGGAATTTCAGCTTCCAGGTGGACAACCGTGAGTTATATTAGGAAATGTGTCTGTAGGGCTTGGCAATCTTTGCATTTCTTTATTTTTTATATATTTATCATACTTTATTTACTTTTTGTCCCAGCTGTAGCCCCCTCCATCATTCTCTCCTCATCCAACCTTCCCTCCCTCATCTCCTCCTTGTCCCTCTATAAGTCCACTGATAGGGGAGATCCTCCTCCACTTCCATCTGACCATAGCTTATCAAGCCTCTGCAGGACTGGCTGCAATGTCCTCCTCTGTGGCCCAGTTAGACTGATCCTCTCACGGCGGGCTGGGGAGGTCAAAGAGCCAGCCATTGAGTTCATGTCAGAGACAGTCCCTGTTTCCGTTACTAGGGAAGCCACTTGGATACTGAGTTGCTATGGACTACATCTGAGCAGGGGTTCTTGGTTATATTCATGCATGGTCCCTGGTTGGAGAATCAGTCTCAGCCAAGCCCCTGTACCCATATATAGTTGGTCCTTGTGGAGCTCCTGTCCTCTCCAGGTCTTGCTAACTCTCTCCTCTTTCATATGATAACCTGCACTCTGCCCAAAGGGGAGTTATGAGTCTCAGCATCTGCTTTGATACACTGCTATGTAGAGTCTTTCAGAGGTCCTAGGCTCCTATCCTGCTTCTCGTTTTCTCCTACTTCCACTGTCCATCCTGTTTGTCTTTCTAAGTGAGGATTGATCTTCTTACCCTGGGTCCTCCTTCTTGTTTAGCTTCTTTAAGTGTACAGATTTTAGTATGTTTATGCTGTCTTATCTTATAGGTCTATTATCCATTTATAAGTGAGTATATACCATGTTTGTATTTCGGCTTCTGGGATACCTCACTCAGGATGATCTTTTCCAGGTCTCACCATTTGTCTGAAGATTTCATGATTTCCTTGTTTTTAATTTCTGAGTAGTATTCCATTGTGTAAATGTACCACAATTTTTGTATCCATTTCTCAAATGATGGACATCTTGGTTGTTTCCAGGTTCTGGCTATTAAAATAAAACTGCACAAACATGG
The DNA here is from genome assembly GCA_028658305.1 of Pachyuromys duprasi. NCBI lineage: Eukaryota > Metazoa > Chordata > Mammalia > Rodentia > Muridae > Pachyuromys > Pachyuromys duprasi. The sequence goes on along the minus strand of CM053753.1, from coordinate 86,618,265 downwards.
TCTTTGTGTGCTTGAGCATCTTTTGGATATATGCCTAGGAGTAGTATAGGTGGATCTGGAGGAAGCACTATTCCTAATTATCTGAGAAAGTGCCAGATTGATTTCCAATGTGGTTGTAGAAGTTTACATTTCCACTAGCAGTGGAGGAGGGTTCCCCTTTCTCCACAATCTCTCCAGCATGTGTTGTCACTTGAATTTTTGACCTTAGTCATTCTGATGGCTGTGAGGTGAAATCTCAGGGTCATTTTGATTTGCATCTCCCTGATGGCTAAGAACTTTAGGCACTTCTTTAAGTGTTTTCTGCCATTCTACAATCCTCTACAGAGAGTTCTCTGTTTAGTTCCGTACCCCAGTTTTCAATTGGACTACTTGATTTCTTGCTTTTTAACTTCTTGAGTTCTTTATATATACTGGATATTAGCCCTCTATCAGATGTAGGCTGGTGAAGATCCTTTCCCAGTCTGTAGGCTGTCATTTTGTTTTGATGACAGTGTCTTTCGCATTACAGAAGCTTTTCAGTTTCATGAGGTCCCCTTTATTTATTGTTGCTCTTGGAGCCTGTGCTGCTGGTGTTCTGTTCAGGAGGTAGTTTCCTGTGCAGATGAGTTCTAGGGTCTTCTCTACTTTTTCTTCTAACCAATTTAATGTGTCTGGTTTTATGTTGAGGGTTGAAGTCTTGATCCACTTGGACTTTAGTTTTGTGCAGGGTGATAAATATGGATCTATTTGCATTTTTCTGCACGTAGACATCCAGTTGGACCAGCAGCATTTATCTTTACATTTCTTACTGCATCTTATTAATGCTTCACTGCACTTTTATACTTCCTAAGTATTTTGGTTAGTTATATATGTTCTCAATACATAAAAATAAAACCATACAATAAACATTCTTCAGAACATGTTGATTAAATTAAATTTAAAGGTATAGCTGTGTTTTTTTTGTTTTTGTTTTTGTTTTATGTTTTACTTGTTAATCACTGGTTCACAGTGCTGCATAGTATTCTATTACCTGGAATACATTTATTAACCCTTCTACTGCTTATAAATTCTTTCCTATTAGGAAAATGCTCATATTTCTCTTAGAAATGATATAGACATGTGTTATCCTAGGACAAGGGTATTCAAATAATTGATCATGACAAAGAATAAAATACTTCATAATTTTTTTGATTACCAAGTAAATATACCTTATCAAAACTTTAAAGCAATACTCATTTTAGACAACTTATATTTTCTTTTCTATTATATAATTCTTATAAATGAATATTCAAGTGTTTCCTCTAAGTGTTAAAATTACAAGATTACACCAACAAAGCACTACTTCATCAAACTTGACAAAGAATTTCACTGGAGTTGGATGCAGTCTTACTGTAGTGTCTTTGAGAGATTCTTTGTTAAAAAACTAGTGGATCTTGTAGAAAATCTTGCTGGGTTGACATTTCATTACGAGCATCACAGACATGTGTACCAGTCTTGAAAGGAGCACATGGTACCTGAAATAGTGTTGCCAAATTAGAACTCCTTACTTCTTGGAAATTTTAAGGGGAAAAACATGTTGGATATTTGCAGTGCTAAATTAGTGGGCTGATTTATTATCAATAAATCACTTATTAAAACCGAACATCAGCTAGACAAATAATTTTTTAAATCCATAAAATTGCATAAACAGAGATCTTTCAAGACAGCCAGATATTGCTCTGAATATGATTTTTAAAAATGAGCAAAGTACATTTTTTAATTTTTAATTTTCACAGTTTTTTTTATTTTGTATCCCAATTGTAGTCCCCTCCTTAATCTTCTCCTGATTGCACCTTCCTTTCCTCTTCCCCACCATCCCTGTCCCCTAGTCCACTGAAAAGGGGAGACCTCCTCCCCTGCTATCTCACCCCAAGTCTCATCAGGACTGCCTGGATCCTCTTCCTCTGTGTCCTGGCAAATTTGAACTGCCAGGAGGAAGTAATCAAAGAGCAGGCAAATTTAGGAGAAGCTGTTCATGTTTGCAGTAGTTTGAAAATTTTGGTTTGTTTGCAAGCAGCAGATTAAAGGGCACAGGAATTTCAAGTGGAAACAGAGTTAACTAGAAATGGGGTTTGACCTTAAAGAAATGCTCAAAATCCTTAGTCATCAGGGAAATGCAAATCAATACAACCCTGAAATTTCACCTTACACCCATCGTGATTGGCAAAGATAAAAAACTCAAGTGACAACACATGCTGGAGAGGATGTGGATAAAGAGGAACCCTCCTCCATTGCTGGTGGGAATAAAATTGTACAACCACTTTGGAAATCAATCTGGCAGTTTCTCAGACAATTAGGAATAGTGCTACCTCAAGATCCAGCTTTACCACTCCTAGGCATATAGTCAAGTATACAACAAGAACATTTGCTCACATTTGTAATACACAGAATCTGGAAACAATTCAGATGTCCCTCAATTGAGGAATCAATACAGAAAATGTGGTATATTTACATAATGGAATAGTCCAGAACAATTAAAAACAAGGAAATTATGAAATTTTATGGCAAATGGATAGAACTAAAAAGGATCATACTGAGTGAGGTAACCCAGAAGCAGAAACACACATATAGTATATGCTCACTGATAAGTGGATATTAGACATATAGTATAGGATAATCATACTAAAATACTGTACACACAGAGAAGCTTAGCAAGAAGGAGGACACTAGGTAAGATGTTCAATCCACATTCAGAAAGGCAAAGGGATAGACATTGGAAAGAGAGTGAAAACAAGGAAAAAGACAGGAGAGTACCACAAAGGGCCTCTGAAAGACTAACCACAGCAGGGTGTTAAAGCAAAAGCTGAGACTCATAGCCAAACTTTAGGCAGAGTGCAGGGAATCTTATGAAAGAAAGACCTGGAGGGGACTGGAGCTCCACAAAGAGAGCAAAAGAACCAAAAAATTTGGGCCCACAGGTCTTTTTTGAGACCAATTCTCCTACTAAGGACCATGCATGGAAATAACCTAGAACCCGTGCACAGATGTTGGCTATGGCAGTTCACTCTCCAGGTGAGTAACCTAGTAAGGGGAAAAGGGGCTGTCTCTGACATGAACTCAGTGGCAGGCTCTTTGATCACCTCCCTGGAGGAGGAGGAAGCCTTAACAGGCCACAGAGGAAGACAATGCAGCCAGTCGTGATGAGACCTGATAGGCTAGGGTCAGATGGAAGGGGAAGGGGACTTCCTCTATCAGTGGACTGGGGAAGGGGCATAGGAGGAGAAGAGTGAGGGAGGATGCGATTGGAAGGAAAAAGGGAGGGGGCTACGGCTGGGATACAAGTGAATAAGCTGTGAATAAAATTTAAAAAATTCAAAAACTTGTGATGACCAAATGGTTTACCCCCCAAAAAATGTTGTAAGTGCTAAATGGGGGAGAGCATTACAGATGCCCCTAAAATGTCACTACAATTGTTTTTATTTATTTCACTTATAGAGATTTGGAAGCCAATTTGTTTCCTCCCTTTCTTCTCTACATACAAAAATAAAAATATAAACAACATAAACTAGTTGAAATTGTATATTGCATTAATTTCTATTTTAAGTTCCACCCCTAATATTTCCAAGTACAAAAGATTTAATACTCACTATATCAGTATCAGGAGGTGGTAGATATCAACATTTGGGGAATAGAGGGAGGTCCTTTGATTATTGTCTTCAAAAGAGATGATAATCAAAAATTAAAGATATTTTAATTTTTTTGTTGTGTATAATGAAAATATTTTATTTGGGCTTAAAGCTCCAGAGGAATAAGAGTCCGTGATGACAGCTCAGAGAAATGGCAGCTGGATCTGGAAGCTAAGAGCTTCCATCTTGAGTCACAAGCAGTAAGGAGTTGGGGAAGGGAATTCTGGGAACGGCCTGTGGCTTTTAAATCTCAAAGCTTTTTCCCAGTGACTTACATTCTATGGCAAGGTCACACATGATAAAACTACCCAAACAGTTCCACCAACTGGGGACCAACTATTCAAGCATCTGAGCCTATGGCAGACATCCTTATTCAAAGCAGCACATCTGGGAAGGAGGACACTCGATTAAGAAGATGCCTCAATTTCTGTATCCATTCCTCAACTGAGGGAAATCTGGGTTGTTTCCAGGTTCTGGCTATTACAAATAAAGCAGCTACGAACATAGTTGAGCAAATGTCCTTGTTGTGTACTTGAACATTTTTTTGGACATATGCCTAAGAGTGGTATAGCTGGGTCTTGAGGAATCACTGGTACTTTTACAAAATGGAATACTACTCAGCAATTAAAAAGGAAGAAATCATGAAATTCGCAGGAAAATAGTGGGAACTGGAATCAATCATCCTAAGTGAGGTATCCCTAAAGCAGAAAGAAATATATGGTATATACTCACTTATATAGACTTATAGGATAGGAAGGTCATGCTGAAATCTACACACCTAGGGAAGATATACAAGAAGGAGGACCCAGGTTGGTATGATCAATGCTCATTTAGATGAACAAATGGGATGGACATTGAGTGGAGGATAAAACAAGCAACAGGACAGGAGCATACCAAAGAGGGCCTCTGAAAGAATCAATATAGCAATGTATCAAAGCAGATATTAAGACTCACAACCAAGCCTTTGGCAGAGGGCAGGAAGTAATAATAAAAATAGGGGAAGTTACTAAGACTTGGGAAGAACAAGAGCTCCACAAAGACCAAACTGAGCAGGGCACAGGGGTCTTATACGAGACAGTTTCTCCAACCAAGGACCATGTATGGATATGGCCTAGAACCCCTGCTCAGATGTGGCCCATGGTAGCTCGGTGTCCAACTGAAGACCCTAGTAAGGGGAACAGGGACTGTTTCAGTCATGAACTCAATGGCTGGCTTTGACCCTCCCCCATACACGCCAGGGAGTAACAGCCTGGCTAAATCCCAGGGGAGGACATTGCAGCCAGCCCTAAGGAGACAAGATGATCTGGGGTCAGACGGAAGGGGAGGAGGTCCTCCCCTGTAGGTGGACTTGGAGAGGGCAGGAAGGAGATGATAGAGAGAGATGGGGAGAGTGGGAGGGAGGGGGCTAAACCTGGGATGCGAAGTACCTAACCTGTGATTGATATAAAAATAAATTACATTAAAAAAAAGAAGATGCCTCAATCAGGCTGGCCTATAGGAAAGTCTGTGGGGCATTTTCTTGAATTATAATTGATGTGGAAGGTCCAGGCTGCTGTGGATGATGCAATCTCTGGACAGGTGGTCTTGTGCTGTATAAAAGAGCAAGCTGAGTAATCCACGGGGAGCAAACCAATAAGCAGTGTTCTTCTGTGTCCTCTGCTTCTGTTCCTTCTTTCAGGCTCCTTCCCTCATCTCCCTTGATGATGGATTGTGACCCCAGAGCTGTAAGACAAAATAAATCCCCCCCCCATTGGTTTTAGTCAATGCGTTATCACAACAACAGAAACTCATTCTAAGACAGTGTGCCTTGTCCCTGCTGTGCTGGTAACTGCTTCTCCTCACAACTATGTAGTCTAGGCTGAGAATTCATTCATTAAATGCTTCAGACCAGAAGTTTTTACAGGCAGGGTGGCACATAGCTTTAATTTTTTAACTAAGAAAAACTAATGACTATTCTTCACCCCAGAGTTGACACATCATACACTGGAAAGAATGAGTTTCTTACTCCTAGTTGGAAACATCTGAACTGTGACTGGTTTAGGCTTGGTGGTCATCTTTGAGGAAGTAAAGCTTATGCCCTTGCAGTGTCTGGATGGAGGAGAGGTTCATATACCAAAGAGCAAGCTGAAGAGTCTGTTGCCATGGTGTGGAGAAGTGTAGATAGCAGTCTCTGTTTAAGAGTGTCTGGGAACCAGACGGACTGAATGCCTCTATGAAATTCACTGTGAACATGAATATTGTGCCTTGAAGCATAAAGCAAGTTCATAGAGAAACAAAAATGCAGCCACATACCTGTTACTTTTGTCCCATAGAGGGAGAGGTGAATATTGAGAACCTCTCAGTAGTCATTCTAATATTTGTTTTTCTCCAAATTACTTATTTTTAAGTTGGTTATCATTGCAGTATCACTCACTGTCAATATTATTTGTTTGTATCCTAAAAAGTAAATGTGCCTGTTATCCTCTTCTGGTCCCATAGCATAGAGTCATGCTTTTCGTCGGGTGATAGGGGCTTATTGTAAGAATAGCCAGAAATGGAAGGCAGTGTAGGATGGAATTGGTACTAAAAGACACCATAGACCTGCAATATATTGTAGTTTTTTCTATAACACAAGCCCTAATGATCCAAACTATTAGTATATTATCTTCTGCTCATCTCTGCAGAACCTGGCATTGTCTGAGCTTTGAGGAAACACTTCTGCTATAGTACCTGGGTGCTCTGTTGAACCTGTTGCACCTATTTTAAATCTAACATCAGGGCAATTGATTTCAAGTCAAGCTCACCTAGCAAAAATCCACGATGAGTTGGCCACTGCTACCCAGCATAGTGTGGACCTGATGTGTGGGATCCTTCCATTGGTCACCTCATAGACTTCTAGGCAGCGGGGCTTGTAAATAAACTGCATAGTCATTGGAAGGTAAATAGAATTTGGCAAGATCAATACAAAGCTGGCAGTTATTTTGAGAATTCTTGAAGGGATCGATATACCTGACAGATGCATTGCACAACATTCAAGTGAATAGTGGGGCATGCAAGGGAGACCAGGGCTCTTGTGCTTTTGCTTCTTGCTACCTAAAAACAATGTGTCTCAGAAGCCCTTCTTCAAGTTAAGAATCATAAATTTTGATGTCACCTTTATCACCACCTGAGGAACATGCATCTTGCCACTCCTGGGGAGAGATCCCCATTCATGCTGCCTAATGACAGTATGGTCTGAGACCCTCTTTCCCGTAATGAGGCCAACCCTTGTCTCAATACATGCCACCCCACCAAATCAAGTTGGCATCACTGTGTGATTTTCATTTCTATTGGCTTTTATAGTCTGAAAGGTGCTATGAACACTACTGGAGGAGAAAAATAATCACCAGACTTATTCAACTGTGAACACTTCAAACTACAGTAATAATTGGCCTAGAAGGATATACCCACTGGTGCAATCATGAAAGCAATACTACATGAATAATCCCCTCCACTCTACAGAGTTCATGCCTGGCACCAACAGGTGATCAAGAACCTGTGGCTAGGTAGAATATAGGCCCTATATTATTATTCAGCAATATGAACTTATTATTAAACTGACTTTAATGATCAGTAGATTAGTACAATCATCATCAGAGACCTTTTTGCTATAATGATGATTAATATAGAGACCCACAACTGGTCAATGTACAGAGAGTCCTTAGGAGAACAACAGCCTCACATTTCACCTTCCCAAGGGGTCATCCCATAATTGGGGCCAGAAAGACTATAAGATCCAGAAGCTATAGATTATTATGGTGAAATAGTATTTTTCAAACACAATATGCCAGTTGTATATAAGAACTTGAGCAGAGTACTCTGTGGCCTAGCAGGGCTGCTTCTCCCTTGCTGGGTGGGGAGGTCAAAGAGTCCACCATTGAGTTCATGTCAGGAATAGTCCCTATTTCCCTTACTAGAGTACCCACTTGAATACTGAGCTACCATGGGCTACAGGCAAGCAGAGGTTCTAGGTTAGATCCACCCATGGTCCTTGGTTGGAGAAACCGTCTCATATAGGACCCCTGTGTCCAGATATACTTTTCAGCCAGTCCTTAAGAGACCTGATAAACCAAGGCCAAATGAAAGGGGAGGAGGTCCTCTCCTCTCAGTGGACTTGGAAAGGGGCAGGGAGTGGACAAGGGAGGGAGAGTGGGATTGGGAGGAAATGAGGGAGTGGGATTCACCTGGGATACAGAGTTAATAAAATATAATTAATAATAAACAATAAAAAATTAAAAAAGAACTTGAGGCAGTGGCAACAACATGGACAAGACCTATGCAAGATCATGTCAGGAAATTTTTCATCATGGAGGATGAAGGTGATCACAGTGCTCCCACCTATAGTTCAGGAACTATTGGCAGCTGATAGATGCTGGAGAATGAAACTCAGCTTTCTTCAAGTTCAAGGCCCTGGGAGGCTACTCAGGGTCCAGTACATAGCTCTGTCTCTATGCACATAATGGCAGCACTAAGAGAACTTGGTGGGTTTAAAAATAGGATACAGAAAATTGTAAAAAGAATAGTTCAGGAGAAGAAATTAAATAGACCTGACCAAAACAAATCACATACATGGATAAATAAAATGTGCAATATATACAAGAGAATTTTATTTAACCATAAAATAATGAAATTCCACATTTGCGTCAAAATGTACAGACATTATAATAGCAGGTAATGTATTAGGTGAAACAAAACAGAATCAGGAAGGCAAGTATATTATGTTTACTCATACACACACATTATATATATATATATATATATATATATATATGTTGAGAGAGAGAGAATTTGGGAAGGATAGAAGAGGATGTATGTATAAATGGATAAAGATTCTTGTCTAGAGCTAAGTAGAATGATGCAATGAGGCAAGACTGGTTGTCATTATTCTCTCTCAAGTCAGAGGGTTGAGAAATTAAGTTTACATAAATCCAACAATTGGGAAATAATAAACTAAAAATTACAGTTACAGGAACCAACTCTTAATCACTTTTCCGAACTGTTTCACCTGTAGATTTTTTACAATGTAGCATATTAAGACCACATTGCCAATTTCATCTTAAAAACAAATAAAGTCTACTATAAAGACATATACAGAGGGCTCCCGGTAGCAACCATGGTCACCTTGCCACACATAAGTATTTGCCCTTGTATACTAATCCTAAAGTATGTCAACATCTGGTACAAATCATACATTTTGCTTTATCTATAACTGGTCGTTAGCATCCAGCAAACATGTGTTCTTCATTATACTTCATTCTCTTCACATTGAAATAGTTATTAAAATAACATGACACAGTTTCTCCAGTTTCTGTATTTACTTGTACAATTTTAGTAGGAAATAAATTGCTTGAAAAACATTGAAAATGTGGGTGATCTTATTTTTTTATTGTTTTTGCAAATGATGTGCTATGATAAAATACTAAGATTTTTTAATCCAGAGTTTATTAAAAATAACTCCCATCCTAACAAGCTTAAAATGCCACATCTTCAAAGAGTAGTGATTACATTCAAGAGAAATTCAAAAGACATTTAAAAACAGCTTTTCTCTGTTCATCACTCTAGAATCTAAAAGATTTTTGGAAAGAAAGTCTTCCCTTCATGAATCACTGGTTGTTTCATTCTATTTACCCCACTCTTAGACTGCTGTTTCCCATCTCTTTACTGTAACATGGTTGTTTTTTTTTTCTTTAAAGACATATAATTTGAATTAATTTATGCATGGATGCATGCACATGAGGGTTGTTATCTACAGAGGCCAATACAGGGCTTTTTTGCTTCTGGAGCTGGAGTTGCCTACAGTTTTGAGATGCCTGAAAAGTGTTGAGAATTGAAGGAAAACTAGATGCTCTCTTAACTACCCTCCAGCCTTACCATTGTTTTTCTTTTTTTATTGTTTTAATATTAATCACAGGTTATTTACTTTGTATCCCAGCCGTAGCCCCCTCCCTCATTCCCTCCCAATCCCACCCTCCCTCATCTCCTTCCTGTCCCTTTCCAAGTCCTCTGCCAGGAAAGGTCCTCCTTCCCCTCCATCTGACCCTAGCTTATCAGGTATCTTCAGTACTGGCTGCAATGTCCTCCTCTGTGGCCTAGCAAGGCTGTTCCTCCCTTGGGGGTGGGGGGGAGGTAAAGGAGCCAGTCCTTGAGTTCATGTCAGAAATAGTTCCTGTTCCCCTTACTAGGGAAACCCACTTGGATACTGAGCCACTACGGGCTGCATCCTAGCAGGAGTTCTAGGTTATATCCATACATGGTTATAGAAACCCATACATGGTTGGAGAAACAGTCTCATAGAGGACCTCCATGCACTGATATATTTTGTCCTTGTGGAGCTCCTGTCCTTTCCCATTCATACTAACTCCTCCTTTTATCATATGATTTTCTGCACTCTACCAAAGGTTTGGTTAGGAGTCTCAGCATCTGCTTTGATAAGCTGCTAGGTAGAGTCTTTCAGAGACCCTCTGTGGTAGATACAGAAATTGTGGTACCTTTACACAATGGCATACTACTCAGCAATTAAAAAGAAAGAAATCATGAAATTTGCAGGCAAATGGTAGGATCTAGAAAATATCATCCTGAGTGAAGTATCCCAGGAGCAGAAAGACACAAATGATATATACTCACTTATACAGTCCTATAAGATAGGATAACTATACTAAAATATGTACAACTAAAGAAGATAAACAAGAAAAGAGGACCCGGGGTAAGATGATCAATCCTCCCCTAGAAAGACAAGTGGATGGACATGGAAAGTAGGAGAAAACAAGAAACAAGACAGGAACCATTGTCTTTCATTGCAGTCTGTCACCTGTGTGGTTAGGCTTGCTTTGTATTGGTCAGAAAAGCAAAACCTGTTGCTGATAGTGGTTTCAAAGATTGTCAATACTTAAGAGTGAGCCTCAGTTCTGGAAAAGGAACTTGTTAGAGCTCTTTTCTGTTTCTATATATTGGTTGTCTATTATTGGTTATAAAATATGGTTATGTATAATATCATGCAGGGAAATTATAGAGAATAAGAAAAAAATTAATCTCTAACTAATAGTAGACTGGAGCAAAAACATGGTTAAGGCACTTGCCATACAAACATAAACATGACTTCACATATGCAGAAGCCCAGGATCTACATAAATTCTGGGTGGGTACAGTGCCCATTAAATTTCAGATTCAGAAGGCAGAGATAGTATCCCCAGATCAAGCAACTTAGCAAGATTCGCCATATGAGTGAGCTCACAGCTGAGTTTAGAGAACCTGCCTAAATGACTAAGGTAGAACAGCAACACTGCACTGCCAGCATGAACATTCATTCATAACAATGCTCCCACAAAAGCAAACATGCATATACATATATACCCTATACATATGAAAAATGTGGTGGTTGGGTATGAGGCCTCAACTTTAAATGAGTTTAAGTAGAACAGAGAAACATACCTAGGAAAGTTCATAAAAGTCTTGAGATTATGGTTTCAGCAGATACTAACGTCAATGGAGAGAGGAATGAAAGTACTTTAAGGGTTACAATAGGATGCAATCTAAAGCTACTGTGAATGGAAGAACATTGAATATGAATGTGTCACATACACTGTGACTATTTTTAGCTTTTGAGCAATCTCCACACTAATTTCCATAGTGGCCTTGCCACTTTGCACATCCCCTAACAAGGAAAAAATGTTGCCTTTCACCAAAATTGCACAAAGTACCCATAAAATTTTAAATATAAATTTTATTTTTTACTTTAATTTTTTAGTAAAATCTTGCAAGTGTCACATTGTTTTGATAACATGAAATTATTTATTTTATTTATTTTGGGTTCATTCTGAAAATTAAATGATCTGGCATGGTTTTATTTTAGTTTGAGTGAGTAAAGGAAATCAAACCCTATGGTGAATATATTCTGTACAATGATGTTACTTGTTATACTATCTTTGAGGAAAATAAAAGTGTTAATGAGTACTCATAAGATATTTCAATTTCATGTGTATTTAGGTATCGCCTACAATGAACTCAGTCAGTGTAGGAGTTCCAGAAAACGTTTTTGAAACTGAGATGTTCCTGAGTTAGTAGCAAGCCAGGTCTTTATCATGAATTTTATCATCATGAATACTGAGTTATTAGGAATCACACTGATCTTTTCTCAAACTTGTCATCATTTGTTTTTCCTTTGCTGTGAATTACTTCTAAATATATTCATAACACCTTGAACAGAAAGAAAAAATAACACCACTGACTTAAACAAATGCAAGAATGTTAAGAATGCAAAACACCCATCAGTGAAAGAACTCATATAAATGGAAACATAAATGGAAATTCATGATTCCCTTGTTTTGAATTGCTGAGGGGTATTCCATTGTGTAGATGTACCACAATTTCTTTATCCATTCCTCAGTTGAGGGATATCTGGGTTGTTTCCAGATTTTTGCTATTATGAATAAGGCTGCTATGAACATGCTTGAGCAAATGTCCTTGTTGCATACTTGAGCATCTTTTGGATATATGCCTAGGAGTGGAATAGCTGGATCTAGAGGTAGCACTATTCCTAATTGTCTCAGAATGTGCCAGATTGATTTCCAGAGTGTTTGTACAAGTTTACATTCCCGGATATTAGCCCTCATTTAGATATATGGTTGGTGAGCATCCTTTCCCATTCTGTAGGTTATTGTTTTGTTCTGCTGACAGTGTCTTTTGCTTCACAGAAGCTTTTCAGTTTCATGAGGTCCCATTTATTGATTATTGATCTTAGAGCCTGTGCTGTTCATGTTCTGTTCAGGAAGTTGTCTCCTGACAATGAGTTTTAGGCTCTTCCCCACTTTTTCTTCTAACTGATTTAGTGTGTCTGGTTTTATGTTGAGGTCTCTGATCCACTTAGACTTAAGTTTTGTGCAGGGTAATAAATATGGATCTATTTGCATTCATGTAGACTTCCAGTTGGACCAGCACCATTTGTTGAAAATGCTGTCTTTTTTCCACTGAATGGTTTTTGCTTCTTTGTCAAAAATTAAGTAACCATATGTGTGTGAGTTTATTTCCGGGTCTTCTATTCAGTTCCATTGGTCCACCATTCTGTTTCTATGCCAATACCATGCAGTTTTTATTACTATTGCTCCAGAATATATAAAGAACTAAAGAAGTTAAAAAGCAACAATTCAAGTAATCCAATTTAAAAATAGGATACGGAGCTAAACAGAGAATTCTTTGTAGAGGAATACAGAGTGGTAGAGAAACACTTAAAGAAATGCTCAATGTCCTTAGTCATCAGTAAGATGCTAATCAAAACAACAATGAGATTTCACCTTACACCCATCACAATGACTAAGATCAAAACCTCAAGTGACAACACATACTGGAGAGGCTGTGGAGAAATGGAAACTCTCCTCCATTGCTGGTGGGAATGTAAACTTGTGCAAGTACTTTGGAAATCAATCTGGAGCTTTCTCAGACAATTAGGAATAGCACTTTCTTTAGATCCAGCTACACCTCTTCTAGGTATATATGCACAAGATGCTCAAGTACATAACAAGGACATCTGTTCAGCTATGTTCATAGCAGCTTTATTCATAATAGCTAGAACCTGGAAACAACCCAGATATCTCTCAGTTGAGAAACAGATACAGAAACTGTGGTACTTTTACACAATGGAATACTACTCAGCAATTAAAAACAAGGAAATCATGAATTTTGCAGGCAAATGGTGGGATCTAGAAAAGACCATCCTGAGTGAAGTATCTCAGAAGCAGAAAGACACACATGGTATATACTCACTTATAAGTGGATATTAGACCTATAAGATAGGATAAACATCTTAAAATCTGTACATCTAAAGAAGCTAACCAAGAAGGAGGACCCTGGATAAGATGATTAATCCTCACTCAGAAAGATGAGTGGTACAGACTTTGGAAGAAGGAGAAAACAAGAAACAGGACAAGAGCCTACCACAGAAGCCCTCTGAAAGACTCTACCTAGCAGTGTATTAAAGAAGATGCTGAGACTCATATCCAAACTTTGGGCAGAATGCAGGGAATCATATGTAAGAAGAGGGAGTTTGTAAGACCTGGAGAGGACAGGAGTTCCACAAGAAGAGCAACAGAACCAAAATATCTGGGCCTAGGGGTCTTTTCTGAGACTGATACTCCACCCAAGGTCCATTCATGGATATAACCTAGAACCCTTGTTCAGATGTAGTCCATGGCAACTCAGTATCCAAGTGGGTATCCTAGTAAGGGGAACAGGGACTGTCTGTGACATAAATTCAGTACCTGGCTCTTTGACCACCCCCATTTATGGAGGAGCAGCCTTGTCAGTCCACAGAGAAGGACACTGCAACCAGTCTTGATAAGCTAGGGTCAGATGGAAGAGAAGGAGGACCTTCCCTCTCAGTGTGGACTTATAGAGAAGCATGGGAGATGTGGAAGGGATTAGAAAGGAGTGAGAGAGGGAACTACAGCTGGGATACAAAGCAAATAAAATGTAATTAATATAAAAAATAAAAATTTAAAAAACAAGTTTACATCCCCATGTCCAATGGAAGAGGGCTCCCCTTTCTCCATATCCTCTCTTGCCTTCTGAGTGAGGTAATCCAGAAGCAGAAAGACACACATGGTATACACTCACTTATACGTGGATATTAGCCATATAAGATAGGATAAACATACTAAAATCTGTACACCAAAAGAGGCTAAGAAAGAAGAAGAACCCTTCTTAGGAAGATGATCAATCCTTATTTAGAAGGGCGACTGGGATAGACATCGGAAGTGGGATAAAACAAGAAACGTTACAGAAGCCTACTGCAAAAGGCCTCTGAGAGACTCTACCCATCAGGGTATAAAAGCAGATGCTAAGATTCATAGCCAAACTTTGGGCAGAGTGCAGGGAATCTTATGAAAGAAGGGAGAGATAGTAAGACCTAGAGGGGACAGGAGCTACACAAGGAGACCAACAGAACCAAAAAATTTGGGCACAGGGGTCTTTGCAGAAACCAATACTCCAACCAAGGACCATGCATGGAGGGGTCCTCCCTATCAGTGGACTGGGGAAGGGGCAATGGGATAGATCTCTAGGTCTTTCTATCTCCCTGTTCTTTTATAAGATTCTCTGCACTCTGCACAATATTTGGCTGTGGGTCTCAACATCTGCCTTAATACCCTTCTGAGTAGTCTTTTTTAAACTTAATTTAAATTTAATTTAAAACACAAATACTGGTACATTCCCAATTTTTAATTGTTTTCATTCTTTTTGGGTTTTCTTGTTTTCTTCATTTTTATTTTTTTGTTATTATCAGTTATCACAATTTATTCAGTTTGTATCCTGGCTGTGTCCCCTCCCTCTCTCTTCTTCTTCTATGCAGGGGCGTTCCAGGGTAGTCTTTCAGAGGATCCCTGTGGAAGGCTCCTCTCCTTTTCCCTGTCTTCTCCTACTTTATTTGTTTGTTTGTTTTTATAACAGCCCATGTATCTTTTACTGTGTTTAGTATCTATGTGTATATTCACCTACAAAGACAATCATGTTGAAGTCAGTAAACCACTTTTGGTATTTGGTTCTATCTATGAAGATAGAACAGGCTGTGAAGCTTTAACTTAGATAATGATGCTCAGGATAAAGCAACCTTAGATGTGTCATTTCCAGATTTTTCTTTTGTATAGTAAAAAAGTTCAGTTAAAGTCCTTTATTGAATATCTTTCCATCCCCATTTCATATCTTACCTCACTTCTAATGTCTGTCCTGTTCACTTTTCTGTATGAGGTTTAAACCTATTCCTTAGGATTCTCCTTGTTGTTTGGCTTCTTTAGGGCTATAGATTTAATATGTTTATCCTATATTATATGGCTAATATCCACTTTTAAGTGAGTATATACCATGTGTGTCTTTCTGCTTCTGGGATACCTCACTCAGGATGATCTTTTCTAGTTCCATATTATTATATCAGCTTCCATAAATTTTATTTTTTGTTTACAGTTTTTTCTTTTTAAAATCCTGTTGGGATATAATTCCCTTTATACTTCTTTCAGACTAAATGTAGGTCATGTATAAGAAAAGTACGTTTCTAGAGAACAGCGAAGAAATTACTGTATTTTTTCTTTTCTATTAGATGATAATTATCCATAAAATAATCTCTTCACTAAATGACTTGTACATTAAATCTCCAAGAAATAATCACCTGTAAATCTCAGAAAACTACCTTAAACATCTATCCAAAAATGACACAATAATACTTTGTGTCTAAAAACATGCAGATGCTAAAGATACAAAGTAACCGTAATGAACAGATGTATATAGGCAGTAACAATGCTTACTGACTCTATGTAAACATATAGAAGATATGATGGTTGAGAAAATCTGCCTTTCAGATTACCTCCAGAATATTTACTAATTTAAGGCTAGTATGTTTAATTGAACTGCATGTTTTTAATACACTCCAACTTTATTTAACTTTTCAAGACAACAAATATAAACACAAAGAAAACATTTAAGTAAAATACATATATCAAAATCTGTTTTCATATGCTTGAATAAGAACCAAATATTTTTCTGCACTCTTCATTCTGAAATTTTGTTTAAGCTTTATCTGCTCTCTTTAATCAATTTGATTTCTTCTCAATAAATGTCTCAGTTTAGCAATTATGCAATGTCTATGTTTGAATTACTAGTGTTCTGGTAACATTTGAAGATAGTTTTATGCAATATGTATGCCTCTTTTTGTTAAGGGCTTAATAAAGGATGAAATTGAATGGGAAAAATAACGAAAAGCATGGATTTCAGCCCTGAAATGGCCTTGCCCTCAGAACAAATAAAGGTCAAATTGTGAGGCATGTCCATATATTCTGTAAAGTACATTGAAAGTACTGAATTTAGAAAAGCTACTTTGCATACTAAAATTGTGACAAGAACAGAAGTTGGCAAAAAAATCAATAAATTCATGTGACAGACAGTAATAAAAATAGAAATAAAGTAGGAGAATTTTGAAAAATTTAATACAAATTCAGACTAACATGTTAATAGCTAAGAGTTACATGTCAGTAAATAAGCATTCTCAAATTTGTCCTTTAATTTAGTGCTTAATCTTTCTAAAATTAATTAGAACATTTCTGATTTACCTATTTTTATATGAGACCCAATACCAGTGTGCATCTTAAAACAACTGTTTCTTCTGATATTAGAATACCCAAGCCTCAGTGCACCTAGTGAGAAACCCCTGTGCATGTGCCTGACGGACCTGCATTGGGGAAGCCTTGCTACGGCTCTGCCCCATGAGCCTGAGAATGATTTCATCATCATGCTACATTTCATGAATTAGGAAACTGAGGCATAAAACAATTAACCTATTGGTTGTAGGTCACAAGGAGCATCTGTAGTGGATATCCAATTATGATTCATAGATGGTACCAGCAGGATTCAAGACCACCTGTTCTTTCTAGCCACCTGATTTTATATTTCTTGGGTCATGACACCGTGGGTATAATTGCTTTTGTACACAGGGTAAGGGATGTTTTTTGTTGTTGTTGTTAAAGTGATTTTGCCAATTATTCAGAGGGCTACCGTTTCTGTGGTAGTTCTTAGAACAATAGCATCATTAGTATGTAAGACAGGTCAGTCTGTCTGTCTATATGCATGTATTTATGTACATATGTATGAATGTGTGGCTTCAAAGTCAGGAGAGGCTATGTGAAAACAGAAAGTACATTCCTAAACCTGGAACATTACGATAATTGCCTTGGGCAGATGTGCGGTCACTCTGTCCTTATCCCTGACTATTCTAGGAACTAAAATAGTGACAAAGACACCTGTATTGCATGTTTCAGATGGTATGAAATATTCAAAATTCAGAAAATTATACTTTTAAAAGGAACCGCTTAATTCCAGATGTGTTTTCTTAAAACTTTGATGCCTTTATGACAGTTCTTTACTAGCACACATTCATTAATCTATAATGCAACCTTTACAGAAACAAATGTCTAAATTTATTGTCGAAAAGATGTTAGGAGGTATATAAAATACCATTTGTGGTTTTTGAACGCACTGATATATTTTAGTTCATTTGAGTAAAGTCAGAAAAGACTTGGAGAAGATAAAATAGCGGCAGGAAGAACAAAGAGGAGTACGCTGTGGGTGGATCAGCACGGGGGCTCTTGGTGGTGGTTCCGTGAGACAGCTTGTGACGGTTTTATGTGCAGCTTCTATCAGAGAATACTGTATGGCATCTCAAAAATATCACATACATCCTAGGGTAGAATATAAACTGTAATATACGTTACCAAATATGATACTGGCTGGAAATTTGAAAGCAGAGTTCAAGGACAGTCTTCCCTATTATTGAAAATCAGCTGAAATTCAGGCAAATATCATGTCTGTATGATTTATGTATGTATGTGATATTGAAAAGTAATGTCTACCTATAGAAAATAAATAAATGTTAACAAAATATATTTTTCATATATGTTTATATTTAAAGTATGTTTTACTTGTAATCGGCTTATAGTATACATTAATCAAATTTTGTAGATTTTATAACATCATTGGCTGCATTTAACATAATAATGATACTGACACTACAGCTGTTAAATGCCACTGGAACAGATTTAAGCACACAAAGAAAGAAACAGTAATGCTAGCAGAAATCTCTCCGTGTCTCTAACAACAGATTGCTCTAACTACCAGCAGGGTCATCACTTACTCTTCACTCAGTTTGGAGTCTTGATGGATTTAAAAATCGAGAACAGAAGCGATGTGCCCACTTCAAACTTGCTTTTCAACATGCTAGTTCAAGGTTGACTTGATTATGTATCTACTAATAATTTAAATACAGGGTCTTACTTTTCACATTGCAGTCACTCTCCTTTCTCCCTGCTCCTATGACGTGGTGTTTAGGCTGTGTGTTGAACAAGTGTGTCAGCGTGCAGACACCCAGGGTACTCACTCTTCCCACCCAGTGTTGGTGCCTTCTTTTCTTACTCAATTTTACTGATCATGAGAAAACATAGTCAAAATAGCAACAGGGGGTGCCTTCTCCGTCTCGACATTCTTCCTTTAGTCTCTTGTTCCTCTTTCAGCTCATTTTCTACATTCTTCCAGTCCCCCCAAAGCTCGCAATGAAACAAAATGCACAGTTATCCAAGTGTGCAAAGTGAGAAGTTGTTCAAGACAGAAGAGGATGGAATTCTCAGAGGACACACAGAATACATAGCCTCATGTTCCCAGTGACGCAGGTTTCTCTGACCTTCTCCTCTTCCAGCTCCTTTCATGGTGATAGCACTGTTTCCCAATGTTTCTTTGTTTTATTTTCAAACGTTGTATTACTTGTTTTGCACTTTGTTCATGTTTAAAATAATTAAGCATTTTTAGAATACAAAATTTGTAGTTTCATCAATTTATCCCCCAATTAAAATGTTCTCATATTTTCTAATCATAAAATAAAATGAAGAAACATGTTAATGGTATTGTAATGCATTTAATATACTCTGTAGCCTTAAAATTGAATGTTTTATTTTTTTAAATATGGAATCAAGAAAAATGAGTCTCAGCAAATATTTCCAGCTTTAATCTTCTAGACATAAATCTCTTTCTCTCTTTCTGTTGTCTGTGTGTGTGTGTGTGTTTGTCTGTCTGTTTCTCATTTCTGTTTCTCATTTCTGTCTCTCTGTTTTTCTCTGTCTCTGTGTCTGTCTCTCTGACTGTGTCTGTATGTGTCTGTATGTCATTCATCTCTCATTCTTTTCTGTTTTTCTGTGTCTGTTTTTTTTTCTGTGTCTATGTGTGTGTCTGTCTCTCATCTTTCTGTCTCTGTTTCTCTCCTTCTCTGTATGTCTGTTTGTCTCTGTATCTTTCTTTTTCTAATAATATATTTGGCTATTTCAGTATGAATAGCAATAAGATGTGTAGAAAAACTGGGGCTCAGTTTTCAAGCTGTGTTCATAGCAATGACCTTGAACCTACTTTTAGCCTCTATCTGTAAATTCACTAAAAAAAGACTTCCATTAACCTGCAGGAGAAAGTGGCTAACCTGGGAATGACCTTATTCAGACTTAGATCAATGATATCTGTAGGTTGGTATGAGTATTATAGGTATAAAGTAGCATTCATACCATACATAAAATAAGTATCCAATAAATGTATCTTCTCATTCTTAAACAAAACTTCTTTCTCAAATGTAAAAACAGAATTAAGATATCAGAAACAGAATTTACTTTTCCCAGTCTGTTGTAGCAAATAAAAATGAGTGTTGTGCTATATATCATATATTGTTAGCCCTGAGAGTATCATGGCAATATTATTTAACCCGCTTTCACAAGTAATAAGGCACAGACACTTTTTCGATTTTATAATTGTCTTATTACCTTGGGCCAGACAGATATTTCTACCTATGCTGTCTCAATAAGCTCACCATTCATCTTCCAGCCCCCATCCAATGCCATCTGCTTTAACCATCCTTATCTGAACTACCTTCCATTCATAATCTCAAGATGCTTGTTTGTTTTTCATCTGGGCCTTTCTATGCCATTACTGGAGTCCTTCCTCGAAGCCCATCTAGTTTCTTCTTCACACTAAGGCATCGTGGTATCTTCCTTCCTGTTCTCTTCCTGTATTTCTCTTTCCTGTGATTTTCCTGTCCTCAAAAACTCAGGAACCTTAGCCATGCCTACCCCATTCTACCCTGACCAGATATAGACAGTTGAATGAACCAATCAGGTATGTCTTAGGTAGGTTTACACAACAAGGATAAGTTATCTCCAGGGAATAATCAGATCTTGAGGGCCAGCATTAAAACAAACCCCAACACCAGTCTCAATTTTTTTCTACATAAAATAAACAAAAAGCATTTTTAATACATTTTTAAAATAGCCAGGAATAAGTGTCAATATCCTTCGAATAGTCCATCTTGGTGCTACTGAAGGCAACACAGAGGCCCACTAAAGTCCATTTGATTTTATTTTAGCAAACTTGTCTCTAGCATCTTTAAAAAGAAAGAGGAGATTGTCTACAAATCCTCCAGAAAATTCCTTCATGTTTCTTTGACAGTTCTATTTTTCTGCTAGAAAAAGAAGAGGCTTCTTTCTGTCCCCAGAAAACACAAATGCTGGACACACAGCATGCATACACACACTACACACACATTTAAGAGTGATTCAGCCTTGAAACTTCAACTCAGACATCAATTACCCAGGTTTAATGTGGAGTAACATCTTGTTCTACTTTAGGTGGTTTATTATTCTATTTTCTTATTATCCCTTCTCACATATTCCCTTCTTCAGTCACACATGTCAGTACTTTGATTTTCCTGTTTATTTTTCTTCTCTCTTCCCTGCACTGCCTGGTTTTCTGAGTAGGCTCCTTGCTTGTCCATCACTGTATTCTCCGTGTTTATAGCTTATCTGGTAAATGAGAAAAAGCAGAGTAAATACCACTTATATGAATTACTGAATACAGAGGAAGAATTTTTTCTTAATCCTTACCTGATTTCTTTGAACTTTCTTTTCTCAAAGCATTGATTCAACTAAAAATTATGCTTGGCTTTTTACTGAAATATGGAACAATTTTATTCTATTTATAATTTTAAAACGAAGTGACATTAAATTTTTCATTATCTCAATGTTCTCTTGGTGTGTATTTGTTTGTGGTGCCCCACTTAACAAAAACAACTAATTTATAAAAGGAGATAAAAGCCCATAGCATGTATTGTGTTACTTTTATGAAATTTTTCAGAGTAATAAGTTAGTAAATAACCACACAAACAGCCGATAATGAATTTTGTTTGTTTGTTTTTAATCATTGTCTGGGGCTATACTGAGAAGAGAATGCTTATTATCATGTACCGAATGTTCAGCCCTTAGGTGTGGAGACTCTTGCTGTGGCTTAAATTTTGCTTTTGATGGAAGTTACCAATTCATCAGAGGCACTTGGATTCTTGTGTTCTGCGGAGTTGGCAGGCTTCCCAGATGCAATCTCATAGTGTTCTGTTAAGCTGGTGGGTGAGATTATGTCTCAGCCATCCATAAAGCATTTGAAAAATATCAGGTCTTGCAACTGACCTCTGTGGGACATTTCTCAATATGCGGCCCTACTTTGTCATGTAACAGTTGAGAATCCCTTTGGGACATAACTTTCTTTACAGATATATGGTGACTTACACATTACTAGTGAAAAGTGATGTGTACATCTGTATTAGAAGCCTTATGAAGACCTAAGTATTTTAGTTCTTGTTATCATGTAGAAATTAAATTCGAGGTGTCATCTTTCACATAGTCATATTACCTTATAGTTAAACACCTGTGTTTTTCAAGTAGTTGATAGTTAACAATTTTATTATAATATCTAGAAGCAAGCCAAATATCAAAATGATGTAAAGTAGTCTTTACTTAAAGATATTTTTCTTAGAGAATACCTTATGTGGTATGTCTTATTATTCTGCTGCACAATGTCCATCCTGTAGCTTTAGAACCTCATGTTGCCTCTCTCCCAGGACTTGCCACATTCGCTCTTCACACAATTTCGTTCCTGACCGATTACCTACTCTTCAAATGAAACCACTCTTCAAATGTAATCACGGTGTTTTCGTGTATCCTCTCATTTGTTCTTAACTGTTTCCTTTGCTGTTTTTATTTTGGGACTAGAAATACTTCTTTGTACATGGTAGTTCACCTTATAAATAGAATGGAATAAGGCAGTGCTTTAATTAGTAAATACACATGGAAAGAATTTACTACCAAACTCCTTTGTGATGTTATTTCCACATTTTGCTTTTCTGTGCTCACCAGAAATACACAAAGAACATCAGGTGTTCGTGTTTCTCACGACTGAACAGAATACAATATTTTCTTCAGTTCATGTTGAAAGCATTTGGTTTCTGTCCTTTAATGCACTCAGTTACTGAGTTGCCAGCCACTTTTCCTCTTTCCTCAGTGAATTAAGGACCTGCTCTGCATTTTCACTCTGTCTGTTCTCTGCAATATTCAAGATTACATGGTTTAACTTAGTTCCCTCACTGAATTCCTCAACTTCCTTGACTCCAGTAATTTAATTTCTACCACAACAACACAACACATCAAGTTCATACACATTGAAATCTTACAGTTCTATGTATTTGATCTATTCTAATGCCAATTATCTAACTATCACTACATTTATATAATTTGAAGCAGCTCTTAAAAGTTAAGTGTGCATATAGGGCTTGAGTCTTATCAGAGTGACTGCGATGGGCAGGGATTTTGACAAGAAAGATCTAAGGGCATGTTCTTACCAGTATGAGTATCAAAAAAGCTTCATAACTTTTCCTGAATCCACTCTTTCTTCTTACCCTAAATCCAGCCTCACACATTATCCAGCATCCTTTATTTATAGGATATATAGTTTGAACAATTTGGCACAAGTCAGCAAACCAAACAAATAAAGCTTCCTGCCAATTTGATACTTGGCTCCTTTACTTGAGTTCTCTTGTAGAATGTATAACTTATAACCTCATATTACAAATGCCAAATCTTTCTCATCTTAAAATCTAACCTCCATCTTTAAAATGTTTCATCTTCCATGATAACAGCCTATAGCCTCGTAAACTTGTTTGTGTATTTCCTAAAAAAGACACTCATATTAGTTTCTCAGATAATGCTAAACACATGGTATTTTGAAACTTTTCTTTAAAATTATCTGTTTATATTTTAGAAGTTGAAGTAATAATACTCTATTTAAAATTATAAACACTGATAAACTATAATTATTTATATTATGAATATTTTCATGGTTCTTCCTAGTGAATGCTAAGCAGCTTGAGAATCATGAAGTTAAATATCAAATGCTGAGCAAGTTCAAGCCAGACTAAATCAGAGTGTGGACAAGAAAGAGTAGGCAAAAAGACCACCCCTAAAAAAAGCTATCAGCAATTAACAGGTGTTGAAGGTGGGAAATCGATTATTTTCAGTGAAATGATCAACATTGGGTATGTCGATCATTCTCCAGGTCAGGCCTCATGAACAGAACTGATTAAAGGAAAATTCTCTCCCTCTGATGTGTGTTTGTGTGTATATTTTAAAGAGGGCAAAAGAAAACAAAATTGAGTAGGGAGGGAGAGAGGATGGTCTATGACAAACTGAAAATGAGGGAAGAATATGATTACATATTGTATAAAAATTTAAAAATAAAAAAACAAACAAACAAATCTCTCTTTGTTTTCTCTTACTTCTCTGTGTTCTTCCAAGCGAGAGAAAGCTTGCATTAAAACTCTTCGTTGTGTTGAATTTAATGAGGGAAGCGTTATTACCGACATTTTTCCTTCCCAGGCTCTGGTCACAATGGGTCTTGACAGAGGGTCTGCCCCTGAACTGGAGCCTCAGTGACTAGGCGGAACGGTCTTACCAATGAGACATGGGACCCTGCCTGCCTCTGCCTCTCTACTGTTGAGGTCAGAGGCACATTCCACGGCACCTGGGTTTCATGTAAGTGGTGAGGATCCAAACTCAGGTCCTATTCTATGAAGAAACTCCTCATCCACCATGAGAATGTTAATGATCTTCTCTTTGAAATAGAATTTGGAACATTTTATATTCATTACACAGTTTATCATGGAGAGAGGAACAAATGCAATGAATGCACACACTGGAGAAAACCTCAGCACCTAAAAAAAAAAAGTAAGAATTATCCAGTTGAAAGACAGGGAAACCTAGCTTTCAACCTTCCCAAAGCCTAGACTTTCCATATTTTGTATGCTAATGAGTAATCAAATCACAATCAGTATGCATTTTAAACCACAATGCAAATACTGAACTTCATTTGACGATGTAAATGTGTGATAATAATTATGGAAATTTCCTTGGGTGAAGGGCAGCAAAATATCATTAATGTGGTACTTATTTGTTTGGTCCTAAGTGCCTCCATCTGCCAAAATCATGCTAAGAAAACAGTTATCAGGGTTTCAGGGTTTTTTATTGGCATTGGTACACAACTGTATAAGAGCAAGCTTTGTGACCATTTTAAACTACGTAACAGTGCTTGCCTGTTTCGCTATGCTTTCCTATAATTCTTTCTGACGTCTGCATAATGGTGCATAGCTTAGGCTACTTTGTTTCAGTATTGGATCCTCAATATGGAACTGTCAAAAGATCTCACATTCAGATAAAAAGACTGATTCAGATGATCATGACCTCCTGGAATGGTT
Organism: Pachyuromys duprasi; assembly: GCA_028658305.1. Lineage (NCBI taxonomy): Eukaryota > Metazoa > Chordata > Mammalia > Rodentia > Muridae > Pachyuromys > Pachyuromys duprasi. The sequence goes on along the minus strand of CM053753.1, from coordinate 86,593,473 downwards.
TAGGCTGCTTGGTTACACTGTCAATGACTTTCCATTTGAAAGTTGAAGTGATCTGGTTTTCAATACTGCCTGATAAGAGTAGCCAGTTTCTGAAGGAGTTAAGTCTGGCTGTTCGGTGAGGCCCTGTTTTATCTCTGTAAGAGTCATTTCTTGCAGCTCTTCCACCTTGAATTAGAGGTGAGCAAGATAATCTTATCAACAGTTCAAAGGAAATCCAGACTCAGATTTCAAATTATGAGAAAGCACTGTATACTACACAGTGGTCTCTCATGCATAATTTTAAATTATTCCTACAACTCTGCTAAGCAAATGTACAGATATTTTTTTAGATGAAAGTCTGAAAGACATATGTTTTTATTATCCAGATTTGTTCTAATGGAAAAGTCACAATTTTTACTAGGAAATTACATTTTTTCTTATAAGTGATACTCATAATTCTGTAATATACAATTACAGAATTGTATATTAAACATTAGATAATTGCATGTATATGTATATATATTGTAATAACCTCTATTACAAGAACGTTTTACTTAAGCTTAACTTTTCTATGCATAATTCATATCTGTTTCTTTATGTATTTTAATATAGACTTATTTCTGCTATCAGAAATTCAATAATAAAGATATAATCTTTTATTCACACTATAGCAAATGTTTCCTCTCTTTTATAATAACGTTTATATTTTTGTGTGACAGTATTTTTGTAGGTAAATTTGTGTCATCTTTAAATTTTAGCTATTAATAAAAATACGGTTTGTAAACATTTTGTTCATATTTATTATTCCCAGATAATTTTAATTTTAGTTTATATAATACTAGAACATATCAAAATACAATACTGTAGATGTTACTTGTAATGCATATTATTATTTTAATGGTTTTGTTATATCTTTAATTTCTGCCAATATAAGATGATTATTGCTTTAATGTATGCAGGATTATTTAAAATTAGAGGATATTTTTCTAAACTCCCTTTATGAAGGTGCCACTACAGCCCATTTTGAGTTAATTGATAAATACAGGTGTGTTTAGCTGATAATAGTATTGAGTTAAAAATATTGCTTGATATTCAGATGGGAAAACATGTTAGGTACATAAATGGGAGAAAAGGGAAATAAGGCTGTTCAGAACTAAACTGTTCTGTAATCACTGTGAGATTTTCCTCATTGCTTTGTAATTTACAGACAATATTTGATATTTTACCCTATCATTTTTATAGAAAAAGATCCAGATTCTTCAAGTGGTAAAAAATAACAAAATATGTAGATAAGCTAATCCTATTTGCAGAGTATAGTAAAGATGAACTTGAGTCTTGAGCTAAAATCTCTGACTCAAAGTTTATACCATTATCATTCTCTGACATTCTCCAGTATGAGAAACAAAGGCATTCAGTGTTTCTGGTCTAGTGTGTATTATCATGCTTGATTATAAATGATATATCTATACGGAGAGATAGATATGATATATGGCTTCTGATAACACGGCGGCGTCTCATGAATTTAATAATACATTTTCCTGTAAAGGGAGATATAATTCAGCTGATTGATTTTTTCCCACGGGACAGAGTGAATAGAGGTGTCAGTGCTGCAAATTTAGACAGAGACATCTCAGAATCCAAATATTAAGTTTCTCCTAAAAGGCTATCAGCAGGAACACAATCTTTTCAGTAAATCTGGGTTGTTGCTAGAGCTGTGGGGAATGTTAACAGGGACATTAATAAAATACCTCATGGAGCAAATGATCATGGAGGTTTTACCAGGAATTAGAGAAATATGATGAAGCATAGTACTGCTAGAAATCACTCCCTGTTCCTTATTGCCAGCACCAAGGAGTATTTGAGGAGGACCCTATCATGTTTTGATGAGTTTGGATACAGCAGTCAAACCATTGTACATTCAGTTTAGGTCTCTTGTCATAAGTGCATCCAGCCTCAGGATCACAAGTATTGCCTTTTCATCCTATGATACTCACTATAATGTTGAGAATTTACTGTGCTTTTTTATCATATTTGATTCTTATTTTGTGTTTCATAGAACATTTATTTGTTCTATAAATTACTACATGTTACCTTAGGAAAACATACATTAACTTAATTTGGTCATAAAGTCCATAAGCTCATCAATGATAGGGAAATATACATCCATATAAAATGAGCTATACCATCTTTAATGCAGAAACACACAGAACAGAGTTGGGTAGCAGGCAGCATGCATTTGTTGCAAGGATGTAAAAAGTTTGGTCCCTGGGAACTATTTATTTAGTGCAACGTTGAGAAATTTTATTATATAAATATTAACCTAAACTACTCTATTTAAAGCAAACTTCCACAAGCAGAAAGAATAAGTCATGCATGTGCTTAAAAACAGACAAAAAAAATGATATCATTAAGATATTGCAGGGTCCCATGACGTCATAATGAGTAAACAGGGAATTCTACAATTATTTTTTTACACAGCTTTTGAAAGGTGCTATTTTGCATTGAAAGCAATAGGGTCACCACATTTGTAAATGTTGCCATATCTTACTTTCTTATTTTTACTTCTTTGAAGAGTGTGACACATCGATCTGCAATGTATACAATTTAGAATGAACGTACCTGAATCACGTGAGATGCTTTTGTATATGTTGCAAAGCCACAATCTACAGAGATCATTTTAATTTTGAAACCCATTATTTTTAATTTTTTAATTTTTATTTTTATATTAATTACAGTTTATTTACTTTGAATCCCAGATGTAGCCCCCTCCCTCATTCCCTCCCAGTCTCACCATCCTTCCCTAATCTCCTCCTGGCCCTTTGCTAGGTCCTCCTCCCCTTCCATCTGACCTTAGCTTATCAGGTTTCACCAATGTCCTCCTCTGTGGCCTAGCTAGGCTGATGCTCCCACTGGTGGTAGGGAGGTCAAAGAGCTAGCCATTGAGTGCATATCAGAAAAAGTCCCTGTTCCCCTTACTAGGGTACCCACTTGGATACTGAGCTGCCATAGGCTCCATCAGAGCAGGGGTTCAAGGTTATATCCATGCATGGTCCTTGGTTGGAGAATCAGTTTCAGACAAGCCCCTGTGGCCAGATATATTTGGTCCTTGTGGAGTTCCTGTCCTCTCCAGGTCTTATTAACTCCCCCTTCTTTCATATGATTCCCTACACTTTGCCCAAAGTTTGGATATGAGTCTCAGTATCTGCTTTGATACACTGCTAGATAGAGTCTTTTCACAGGCCCTCAATGGTAGGCACATGTCCTTACTATTGTTTTCTCCTACTTCCAATGTCCATCCCATTTGTCTTTCTAAATGAAGATTGATCATCTTACCCCAGGTCCACCTTCTTGTTTAGCTTCTTTGGGTGTACAGATTTTAGAATGTTTATCCTATCTTATAGATTTAGTATCCACTTATAAGTGAGTATATACTGTGTGTGTCTTTCTGCTTCTGGGACACTTCACTCAGGATGATCTTTTCTAGGTCCCACCATTTGCCTGCAAAATTCATGATTTCCTTGTTTTTAATTGCTGAGTAGTATTCCATTGTGTATATATGTACCACAATTTATATATCCATTCCTTGGTTGAGGGACAGCTAGATTGTTTCCAGGTTATAGTTATTACAAATAAAGCTGCTATGAACAAGGTTGAACAAATATCCTTGTTATGTACTTGAGCATATTTTGGAAATATACCTAGGAGTGGTATGTTGGATCTTGAGGAAACAATATTTCTAATTGTCTGAGGAAGCAACAGACTGATTTCCGTAGTGGTTGTGGAAGTTTACATTCCCACCAGCAGTGGAGGAGGGTTCCCCTTTCTCCACAATCTCTCCAGCATGTGCTGTCACTTGAGGTTTTGATCTTTGCCATTCTGATGGTTACAAGGTGAAATCTCAGGGTCATTTTGATTTGCATCTCCCTGATGGCTAAGGACTTTGAGCATTTCTTTAAGTGTTTCTCTGCCATTCTACATTCTTCTACAGAGAATTCTCTTTAGATCTGTACCTCATTTTTAGCTGAATTACTTGATTTGTTGCTTTTAAATTCTTGAGTTCCTTATATATTCTGGATATTAGCCCTCTATCAGATATAGGGTTGGTGAAGATCCCTGTTGTTTTGTTCTGACAACAGTGTCTTTTGCTTTATAGAAGTATTTCCATTTCATCAGGTCCCATTTATTGATTGTTGATCTTAGAGCCTGTGCTCTTTGTGTACTGTTCAGAAAGAAGTCCCCTGTGCCAATGAGTTGTAGGCTCTTCCCTACTTTTTCTTCTAAACAATTTAATGTATCTGATTTTATGTTGAGGTCTTTGATCCACTTGGATTTTAGTTTTGTGCAGGGTAATAGGTGCCTTTTATTCCTGATCTCTCCAAGACTTTAAACATGAATGGTTATTGGATTTTTTCAAATGCTTTTCGGCATCTAAGGAGATGATCATGTGGTTTTTCTCCTTCAATTTGTTTATACGGTGGATTACATTGATGGATTTCCATATATTGAACCACCATTGCATGCCTGGAATGAAGCCTACTTTTTCATGGTGGATATCTTTTATGTGTTCTTAGATTGGGATTGAAAGTATTTTATTGAGTATTTTGGCATCAATGTTAATAAGAGAGATAGGTCTGAAGTTTTCTTTTTTGTTGGGGTTGTGTGGCTTCATAGAATGAGTTTGGTAATGTTTCTTCTGTTTCCGTTTTATGGAATAGTTTGAAGAGAATTGGAGTTAGCTATTCTCTGAAGGTCTGGTAGAATTCTGCACTCAAATCATCTGGCCCTGGGCTTTTTTTGGAAAGGAGACTTTTGATGACCACTTCTATTTCCTTGGGGTGTATAGGACTAGCCAATATTTCTACCTGATCTTGATTTAATTTTGGTAGTTGGAATCTATCAAGAAAATTGTCCATTTCCTTTAGATTTTCAAATTTTGAGGCATATAGGATTTTGTAGTATGACCTAATGATTGTTTTGATTTCCCCAGTGTCTGTTGTTATGTCCCTCTTTTTATTTCTGATTTTGCTGATTTGGACATTTTTTCTCTATGCCTTTTAGTTAGTTTTGGTAAGGGTTTGTCTATCCTGTTGATTTTCTCAAAGAACCAGCTTGTGGTTCCATTAATTCTTGGAAATGTTTTAATTGCTTCAAATTTATTGATTTCTGCCCTGAGCTTGAATATTTCTAGCCATCTATTCCTCTTGGGTGTGGCTGCTGCTGCTTCTTTTTTTTAGAGCTTTCAGGTGAGCTATTTCGTTGCTTGTATGTGATGTTTCAAATTTCTTCTTGAAGGCACTTAGTGCTATGAATTTTCCTCTTAGCACTGCTTTCATTGTGTCCCATATGTTTGGGTATGTTGTGCCTTCATTTTCATTGAATTCTAGGAAGTCTTTAATTTCGTTGTTTATTTCTTCCCTAACCCATCTATCATTGATTAGGGTGTTCTTCGGTTTCTATGTATGTGTAGGCTTTTCGCTATTTCTGTTGTGGTAGAGGTCCAGCTTTAGACCATGGTGGTCATATAGGATACAAGGGATTATTTCAATCTTGTTGTACCTGCTGAGCTTGATTTATGACCAACTATATGGTCTTTTTGGAGAATGCTCCATGAGGTGCTGAAAAGAAGGTATACTCTTTTGAATTTAGATAAGTTTTGTAAACATTTATTAGTTCCATTTGATTTATGGCCACTGTAAGTGCTTTTTTCCCCCTTGTTTTGTTTCTGACTGGATGATCTCTCTCTTGTTGAGAGTAGAGTGTTGAAGTCTCCCACTATTAAGGTGTTGGAATCTATGTGTGATTTCAACTTTAGTAATGTTTAATTTACAAATGTAGGTGGTCTTGTATTTGAGGCATAGAAGTTCAAAATTGTGATGTCCTCCTGTTGGAATTTTCCTTGATGAGAAGGAAGTGCTCCTCCTCATCTTTTTTGATTAATTTTGGTTGAAAGTCTATTTTATTCGATATTAAAATAGCTACAGCAGCTTATTTTCTGGGTCCATTTGCTTGAAAATTATGTTTTCAGCCCTTTACTCTGAGGTAGTGTTCATCTTTGTTAAAAAGGTGTGTTTCTTGGATGCATCAGAATGTTGGATCCTGTTTCTGCAACCATTCTATTAGTCTGTGTCTTTTTATTGGAGAGTTGAGTCCATTGATGCTAATAGATAATAGTGATCAATGAATGTTAGTTCCTTTTATAGTGGATTTGGTGGTCTTACTGTGATTCATTGCTCAGTTTTTTTTGTTGTTTTTGTTTTGTAAATTTCTGTTGAGAAATTATCTGTATCCTATGTTTTATTGGGTATAGTTGTTTTCATTGGATTGGAGCTTTTCTTCTAGTATCTTCTGTAGGGCTGTTTTGCTTGTAGATATTGAGTAAATTTAGTTTTGTCATGGAATGTTTTCTTTTCTATATCTATGTTGATTGAAAGCTTTGCTGGGTATAGTAGTCTTGGTTGTCATCTGTCGTCCCTTAAAGTCTGCATGACATATGCTTAGGCCATTCTGGCTTTTACAGTTCCTGATGAGAAGTCTGGTGTGATTCTGATTGGTCTACCTTCATATGTACTTAACCCTTTTCCCTTGCTGCCTTTAGTATTTTTTCTTTGTCCTGTGGGTTTATTGTTTTGTCTATGATGTGATGTGAAGAGTTTCTTTTCCAGTCTAGTCTATTTGGTGTTCTATAGGCTTCTTTTATGTTTATGGACATCTCTTTCTTTAACTTGGGAAATTTTTCTTCTATGATTTTCTTTAAAATATTTTCCGGACCTTGGACACTGGAATCTTCTTTTTCATCTATTCCTGTTATTCTTAGGTTTTGCCTTTTCATGGCATCCTTGATTTCTTGGATGTTTTGTGTTTGGGACTTTTCCAATTTAACTTTTTCTTTGAGTGAGGAATCAATTTCAGCAAGTGTATCTTTAGCTCCTTAGATTCTCTCTTCCATCTCTTTTATTCTATTGGTGATGCTTACCTTTGTGTTTCCTGATCTTTTCTCTAAATTCTCCAGCTCCAGGGGTTTTCTGTTTGTCGTTTTTTTATAGGTTCTAATTATTTTTCATGCTTTGCACCATTTCCTTCATCTGTTTGAATGTGTATTCTTGTCTTTCTATAATGGCTCCTACCTATTTGTTCATTTCCTCTCTATGTGCCACTAATTGTGCCTCTACTTGGGTGTCTATATTTGTCTGTATTCTTTGAGATCTTTTTTCGTTTGTTCTTTGTCTCCACTTGTGTGCCTATTACTCTGAGAGATTTGTTTATTTCTTCTTTTTATTCGTGGAATAACTGCATAAGTATAGCTTTAAAGCCATTTTCCTGTGTTTCCGCTGAATTAAAATATCCATTGATTTTGGGGATTGCTGGAGGAGCCGTGATGTCCTGATTTCTGTTAGGTGTGTCCTTACACTGACCTGTGGCCATTTGCTAATCTGTAACCTTCACTGTTTGTTTCTGGAGACTGTACTTCAGACTGGAACTGTCTTTCTCTGGTGTCTAGAGTATCTTCAGGAAGATGAGAGAGATGCACTGGTTTGAGAGTGTGAGTTGATGCTTCAGTTGTATCTGAGGGAGAAAAAGCCACTGATGCAGAATCACTGTAGCTGGGGAGCAAGCATCTGCGTGAGCGTGGAAGTGTGTCTTGAAGGAGATAGTGTTAGAGAGTGTAGGTGTTGAGGATTTGGGGAATGGGAGCAAGCACAGGAGGGGATGTGGAAAATACATTTATGAAAAATTTGTTCTTGGTCTTTAAAAGTCCTTGCTAGATTGGTTGTAGGAGATCATTTTTTTTTAAGACTTAGGAACTATAAAATTAGTTGCATGTAATTATAACATATAAATTATTCATCAGAAAAATTAAATATGTAAATGTTATCAAATTAATTGATTACAGGAGAGAATTTCTTTGAATGGATGTAATAATTCTGTTATATTAGTTCTGGAAAGGAACTACCAGGATTTTGAACATATAAAGTTAAGTGAAATATTTGGCATTAAAATTAAGTGACATTGATCAGATTTCTTCCTAAACTAATTTGGTATCATGTCCTTTCTGAGAACATCCAGTTCATGTCTGCATATTTCTATTAACAAGGGGCATCTACCCAAACACAGCAACTAGACAATTACTTTAATGACTCCTTTGCATTAAGATTTTGCATCCTTTCCTGTGACTTTTTTCAACTATTAATGTCTACAAATGCTTCAGAACTCAGAACCTAAAAATATTTTCTTTACTCTTAAACATCTACTGAATTAATATTCAGAGACACAGAAATAGGAGATGTATACTAAACCAATGATCTTTGTTCCTATTTTGAGGATCTGGGCAATATGGGTAATGAGTGGTAGAGAAGCCTCTGTATCTACTAGAAATTCAGCAAGGCTTCACAAAGATGGTTCCCTGGACTGCTAGTCCATAAACTGATGATGTAAGGTTCATCATCCAGAGGTTCTATTTCCACCAGCCCCTTAGAAGACTCCCACATAGCTGTGTATCTATGCTCACATATATGTGCTCAGACGACAGGCTCTGAGGTGAAGCATAATACATTCAAGAGACAACTGTGAAATCAGTTAGAGAATTTTGGTACGAGACCGCCTTGAAATAAGATGGATTATTATGTGCTTTGTTACCAACATGTGCAGGCAACACACATCTGACCTGTGCTATGCTATAGAGACAGTTCATTTCAGTTTCATATCTCTTTCTTGCTCCTTTTCTGAGCCTCTTTTTTCCTTTCGTTTTTCTGCTTTCTTCTATTCTGATATGTTCATTGTTGTTCTCTTATTTCCTTTTATTATCATCCTTTAGAAGCTTGTTTGTTTGCTAATAAGGGGCAGAAAGGGGTGTAGTTGAATGGGAGGGCAGAATAGAGAAACTGGGATAGGGGAATGTTTAATCAAAATACATTATATGAGAAAAGTAAATTTGTTTTCAATAAAAGGAAAAGTAAAGACAACACAATTATTTTCACTATGTTTTACCTCTTTATTGGTCCAAAATAATAAAATCATTGCAAATATATTATTATTCAATTTTTCGTATTTTTTCTTACATTTCACTCTACTTTCTTTTAGCACAATTAAAGGAAAGAATGGAAATACCATTATATCAGTGATAAAATGAGAACTCTCAAGAAAAAATGAGAATGTTCATTTTCAATATGTCATGGCATTTAAATATTTTCTGTCTATCATCTATCATCTGTCTATCCTGTTATATAGAGAATAATAATGACAGAAATGGAACCATTATAATAATGAAAACCACAGTTGTTTTAATCACATTGCTATATAAAAAAGGCTAAAGATTCAGAAGAAATGTCTATTGTGTATGTGTTTTAGGAAGCAATTGTATCCTAAACTTTGTGGATATGTTCCAATAAATAAAAAGTAGGTCGATATATAAGTGATAAATAGATGATAGATTAGATACATAGATAGATAGACTGACAGAAAGACTAATAGATGATAAATCAATGGATGATAGATTGATAGAGAGAGAGATAGTAGGTGCATATATGAGTGGATGCATGCATAGATAGAAAGATAGAGAGATGGATAGATTCATATATAGATAGACAGACAGACAGACAGATAACAGAAAAAATAGCTGCTCAGAGGACACTGATGTCTGTCTCCTCTTAACTAGTCAGGCAGAGTTAATTTGTTTTTTTCCCCTACCATTTAGTTATGATTGGGTCCATAATCAATTGGTTGATGCTTATCCATCTTTTTACTCACCCCATCAATGCAAATGTTACTATACATTGGAAATATTTTCATATGTAAGCCCCAAGATGATGTTTAACCAACCTACTAGATATCATCTGATACAGACAACTTGACACATAATATTAGCCATCATCCTGGTTACAAATGTGACCTTTTATGGGCCATAACATGGTTACAATAAGGATCATAAAATGGATGGTTATCCAAAATGAATGCAATGAGGTCTAGATGTAATCACCTGGCTTCTCTTAGGAGAGAGACAGCGAAGGATTTTACATTCATAGAAAAGGTGTTATGAAAATGAGAGATACTTCTCATAGCTATTAGGAACATCCTATCACTTATTACCATTTTCTCAAAGGTCAAGAATGTATCTCATAAACTAAGCCATGCATGCATGAGTAACAGGTCCTTCCTCTGTATTTCCCTGTGTATTTGTATAAGATAAAGAAAAAAATCCTACTGCTAGCCATGAGTGAGCTCAGCCCCACACTACTATCAGGAAGCATACTGTTTTCTATATTATATTCATTTCTGTTTTGACCCTGCTATTCACATCATGTAGTCCAGAGATAGCCATTATCCCTTATCCTTACAAGTGATCAAGTTCATGTCTTGCTCAAGTTTATACCTTGTTATTATTTTCCTATTGTTGTTAATTTTTTGTTGTTGTTCCCTCTTGTCTCCTCCTCCCTCCAATTTTTTAGTCAAAATCTTTTTCTTCAAAAAAAAAGAGAAAAATGGTTCATGTTTGTAATTTTTTCCTTGCTTCATTTGTGCATTCACATATCACTCTTAAAGTATTTTGTAATAAAAATGCTAGAATTATTGAAACCTTCAGAAAATAATAAATTCTTTTTTGGTGGGTGGGTATTGACTCATTCCAATAGTTCCTGGACTGTGGTGGCTGTGAGAGTTTTGCCTTCATCAGATATTAAGGCAGAGTCTCATGTGCCAATTCATAAAAAAGGATACTTATATTCATTACATCAATATACTTGACTCTTCTTTTTCTAGCACATTGCTCTGAGCATGAGATTCTGCTCAATAGCACTTACAATAGAACTTAGCTAGCGGGAGTCATTGCTCTCAAACTTTGATGTGGTTTTCCAGCCAAGATTTGACTAGTATCATAAACCCTTTGTTGTCATTTCATCCTCTTCATCTTTAGAAACCACTTTCGTTGCTCATCCATAAGAAGCAACTCTTTACCAATTAAAGCTTCTGGTTGAGATTGCAGCTATCCAATCACATCTACAGACTCCAAATGTCTTCCCAGTAAATTACCACATTTGCAGTTTTTTCATCCACTAAAGAAAAACTGAATTAATTCAAAACCACATATGAGCAGTAGTATCAAATTTTCTGAGCCCCTCAGATTTGGTGATATTTTTTAAATAATTTTTATTTTTTCTATTAATTACAGGTTATTTACTTTGTATCCCAGCCATAGCCCCATCCCTCATTCCTTTCCAACCCCACCTTCCCTCCCTCATCTCCTCCCTGCCCCTCTCTAGGTCCACTGGTAGGAGAGGTCCTTCTACCCTTCCATCTGATCCTAATGTATCAGGTCTCATCAGGACTGGCTGCAATGTCCTCCTTTGTGGCCTAGCAAGGCTACTCTTCCCTTGGGGGGGGGGGCGGCAAAGAGTTTGCCACTGAGTTCATGTCAGAGACAGTCCCTGTTCCTCTTACAAAGGTACCCACTTGGATACTGAGTTACCATGGGCTACATCTGAGCAGGGGTTCTAGGTTATGTCAATGCATGGTCCTTGGTTGGAGAGTCAGTTTCAGAAATAACCCCTGTGCCCAGATATATTTGGTCCTTGTGGAGCTCCTGTCCTCTTCAGGTCTTACTAACTCCCCCTTCTTTTATATGATTCCCTTCACTCTGCCGAAGGTTTTTGGATAAGATATGTTGATATTTTGATGAGCTATGACTGTCTTTTGTGGCATTTGAAAGGACAAATTCTTCTAAAAATTCAATTCACTTTGAACAAATCCATTTGAGAATCACAGTCAGTGGCAGCTAACATCTTACAAAAAAATGTGTTTCATAAATAATATGACTTGGAACCTGAAATTGCTCCTTGATCCATTGTCTGTACAATAAACAGTGTGTTGGTGGCCCCCAAAATAACACTCTTCTTACCTCCTTCTGAGTATCCCAGTAACCAGCTTCATTGATAATGAGTACTAATATATTGAGAGGAATCTTTCCGTTTTCTGCACAGTTAATTTCAAGAGTGGGATTAAAATATTCAGTAACCCATGTTGTAAACAGATGGCCTGCCACCCAGGCTTTGTCATTCCATTTATAGAACAAGGCAGAACAGATTCAGTATAATTCTTCAAGGCCCTGGGGTTTTCAGAATGGAATATGAACACTGGCTTCAACGAAATGTCATCAACTGTGTTAGTCCCTAACAGGATAGGCTTGTCCTCTAAAAGTATTGCTTTCTTTTCTCACCTATCACAGTTCTAGATGCTATCTTCTTCCAAAATGAGGGTGTTTTCTGTGCTTTGAAGATATTTTATGTGTTAGAGCCACCATCATTAATGAGCTTAGCTAGAGCTCCTGGATGCCAATTGGAGCTTGCACATCATGTGCTGCTATGCACTGTATCATGTAGATGGCACCTTTCCCTATGCCTCAAGAGCCAGGCTCTCCTAGTTTCATCCCCCTTTTCTCTTCAGCCTTCTTCCTCTCTTTAGCCTCCATTGGACTGAAGAAGTTAGAGATCCTTTACAGGTTGGGTTTTAATGTTTGAGAAGCTATAGTGACTTTTCATGTTTTTAATATTAATTATAGTTTACTTTGTATCCCATCTGTAGCCCCCTCCTTCATCCCCTCCCAATCCCACCCTCCCTCATCTCCTCCCTGCCCCTCTTTAAGTCCACTGATAGGTGAGGTCCTCTTTCCCTTCCATCTGACCCTAGCTTATCAGGTCTCATCAGGACTGGCTGCAATGTCCTCCTCTGTGGCCTGGCAAGGCTGGTCCTGCCTGGGGGCAGAAGGGGGGAGGTCAAAGAGCTAGCCACTGAATTGATTTCAGAGAAAGTCCCTGTTCCCCTTACGAAGGTACCCACTTGGATACTGTGTTACAATGGGCTACATCTGAGCAGGGGTTCAAGGTTATATCCATGCATAGTCCTTGGTTCCAGAATCAGTCTCAGACAAGACCCCTGTGGCCAGATATATTTGGTCCTAGTGGATCTCCTGTTCTCTCCAGGTCTTACTAACTCTCCCTCCTTTCGTATGATTCCCTGTACTCTGTCCAAAGTTTGGATATGAGCCTCAGCATCTGCTTTGGTACACTGCTAAGTAGTCTTTCAGAGACCCTCTATGGTAGGCTCCTGTCTTTCTTCTTGTTTTCTCCTACTTTCAATGTCCATCCCTTTTATTTTTCTAAGTGAAGATTGATCATCTTACCCCAGGTACTCCCACTTGTTTAGCTTCCTTAGGTATGCAGATTTTAGCATGTTTGTACTATCTTATAAGTTTAGCACAACCGCTTTGGAAATCAATCTGTGCTTTTTCAGACAATTAGGAATAGTGCTTCCTCAAGATCCAGCTACACCACTCGTAGGCATATATCCAAAAGTTGCTCAAGTAGACAACAAGGACATTTGTTCAACCACGTTGATAGCAGCTTTATTTGTAATGGCCAGAACCTTGAAACAACCCAGATGTCATTCAGTTAAGGAACGGATACAGAAATTGTGGTACATTTACACAATGGAATACTACTCAGCAATTAAAAACAAGGAAATCATGAAATTTGCATGCAAATGGTGGGATGTGGAAACAATCATCTTGAGTGAGGTATTCCAGAAGCAGAAGGACACACATGGTACATACTCACTCCTAAGTGGATACTAGACTTTTATGATAAGATAAACATTAAAATCTGTTTTCACTTTGTATTTATAGTAAAATTTCCTCTTAACATACCATAAGTGTATTTACCCTTTCAAAATAATTTGTGTGTTAACTGAAGTAGCATTGTTAATTTCACTCAAATATGTTTTCCTTTCTATTTACAACTTAGGTAAATTTGGTGAAGGATCTTAGTTTTCCACTTATTTCAATTTTAGATGAACTTTTCTCACTAAATCTGATTGCTTTGGATGTAAGGCAAAATATGTGATATTCTTATTTAATTTTAATGCATAGATTTGAGTGCAACTATTAAGAATTGTTCTAATTTTCATTCGAGGTACAAGAGGACTCAAGAGAAAGAGAGAAGAGAGGAGGAAAGACAAGGAGGTAGGGGAAGAAGTGGGGGTGGTGGACAGAGAAGAGGGAAGAAGGGACAGAAAAGGAAGGGAGGAGAGAGAGAAGAGGAAAGAAGAGGAGAAAGAAGAGAGGAAGGGAGGGGAAAAGAGAGGGAACAGCTGTTTTTGATAATAGTTTGCACACAAGCAGTTTTAACACATTAACTGAGATAATGACAATTAAGAACTTTGAAGTGTTTTAGAATGATCAAAATGTGCAACAGATACATGAAATGATCACATAGTCTTGGAAAAAGTACCCTAGACAGTAGGCATCATGGGTGGAAGGTTGTCACCAATCTTCTATTGTAAGAAACATTTTAAAAGCCCCAGCACTAGGAATGAAGAAAACCCATTTTTATGGGTTGGTAAAAGGCATCCAAGTGATTTTCAAACTGTATAGACCACCGATGTAGCAATAGGTTGTCTCTCAGTGGTTGAGTGTGGGTGCCTATTGCTCAGGACACTGCGTACTTTGGGCAGAGCACTGACGATGCAACCTGTATCTGATCTGAAAGCCTCTTTACTGTGATCTAGCTTCCATGGTTCCAGGAAATACCACACAAGCTGTCAAGGGAGGTAAATATATATAATCCCATCCAACTACAAAACATATGAAACATGTCAATTACCCACATGGTAATATATGCATAAAGATATATAAGGGCTCTTCATATGTAATAAAAAGCTGTATAATTGGACTTGAGGCCCACTCAACAGGAGAAAAATCATGCCTGGTTCTGGAAACTTAGCCAGCTTCTTGCAAGTGAGGTCATTAATGGATATTGGAAAAGAGACTACCACTGCAGCATTGTTAGGCTAACATAATTTGTTACTAAAGTCTAAATATTATTTTTGTACCCTTAGAGTAGAAAAGATTATCAATGAAATTTCTCTTTACAGCAAATGGAGGCCATCACAAAAACCCACAATGTCACACAATGCAGAAAACCACAGATCATGGGGAGCCCAGCCCCTATGAATACATCTGTATCACAGCTCCTACATCTGTGTCTCAGAGAACATCACAACGGAAGGGGTGGAAACAGTGTAAGCACCAAAATACCAGAATGTCTGCTGTGGCAGTTCTCTTTCCTATAAATAGTGTATAAGTCTCAGCCTCTGCTTCAGAACCTCGTTCAGCAGAGTCTTTCAGAGGCCGGCTGTGGTAGGCTTTTGGTCCTGTTCCCTGTCTTCACCTGCTTCCAAAGTCTGTCGCATTTGTCCTTGTGGATGAGGATTGATGCATGTAATATTATAAAAAGGGGGGAGATAGAAAGACTTGGAGGGGACAGGAGCTCCAAAAGGAGACCAACAGAGCCAAAAAAAAAAAAACCTGAACCCTGGGAGCCCTGCAGAGACTGATACCCCAACCAATTACAATGCATGGAGAGGATCTAAAACCCGGGCTCATATGTAGCCCATAGAATCAGTTGCCAAGTGGGTCCTCTAGTAAGGGGAGCAGGGGCTTTCTCTGGCATGAAGTCAGTGACAGGCTCTCTGATCACCTCCCCCTGTGGAGTGCACCCTTGCCAGACCACAGAGGAAGACAATGCAACCAGTCCTGATGAGACTTGTTAGGCTAGGTCAAATAGAAGAGGAGGAGGACCACCCCATCAGTGGACTAGGGGAAGGGCATATGTGGAGAAGAGGGAGAGAGGGTGGGATGGGAGGAGACAAGGAGGGGGACACAACCACGATTCAAATTTAATAGATTGCAATAAATGATAATTTAATTTTTTTAAAGAAATAGTGCATAAACATGACCTGAACAATGGTTGTATTACTGTATCTGTTAGAGTGGAAAGGGGAAATTTTCTCCATGTAGTACTCCTAGAAGAACTACAAGCAACTAATGGCCACCGAAAGAAGAAATAGCTTTGCCCAGTGCCTAGCCCCCTTATTGGTTCTCAAGTACAGAGTGGTCAGCCCAAAAGCATGCACAAATAACAAAAACAGACTGAGCAAGATTATGTGTGTGTTTATGACACACACACATACAGCAAACATAAGAAAAACAGGATATCAATGTGAGTGGGGATTCATGGAAAGTGTTTGAAGGAGGGGGTAGAGGGAGAAAAAGAAGGAGAAATTGATGTAATTATATCTCAATTTAAAGTGCATTAACTGTATTATCTGTAAATTGACACAAACAATATAAACATGCCAGTAACAACAACAACAACAAAACAATTTAGGGTATGATGTCTGGCTTCACGCTCTGTCACTATGATTGTCCATTTGGACAGCATCTTCCACTGTACCTGGAGCCGAGCAAGTTCCAGCAACGTTCTGTTTTCGTCTCCTACAACACTGAAGTAATAGGTGCACAAGACCATTTTCTTTCTTTCCTTCCTTCCTTCCTTCTTTCTTTCTTTCTTTCTTTCTTTCTTTCTTTCTTTCTTTCTTTCTTTCTTTCTTTCTTTCTATTCATTTTGTATCCCTCCTGTATCCCCCTCCATCTTCTCCTCCTAGTCCCACACACCCTCCCTCTTCTCCCTTTATGCCCCTTCCCTAGTCCCTTGATAGAGGAAGACATCCTCCCCTTCTATCTGACCCTAGCCCATCAGGTCTCATCAGAGATGGCTACATCATCTTCTTCTATGGCCTGGCAAGACTGCACCTCCCAGGGGAAAGTGATCAGCAAGACCCTGAATCCATGTCAGACACAACCCCTGCTCCCCTTACTAGGAAACCCACTCGGAAACTGAGCAGTCTATGGGCTTGATCTGAGCAGGGAGTCTAGGTCCTTTCCATGCATGGTCTTTGGTTGGAGTATCTGTCTCTGCAGGTCCCCCTGTGCCCAGGTTTTTGGGCTCTGTTGGTCTCCTTGTGGGGTTTCTGTCCCCTCCAGGTCTTTATATGTCCCTCTTCTTCCATAAGGTTTCCTGCACTATGACCAAAGTTTTGCTATGATTCTCAGTATCTCCTTCAAAACTTTGGGGGGTAAAGTTTTTCAGAGGTCCCCTGTGGAAGGTTTCTGTCCTGTTCCTTTTCTTCTCCTGCTTCTGATGCCTATACTGTTTGTCCTTCTAAGTGAGGTTTCAGCCTCTTCCCCAGAGTCCTCCTTGTTTAGCTTTTATAGAAGTATAGATTTTAGTATGTTTATTCTATATTATATGTCTAATAACTGCTATGAGTGAATATATACCATGTGTGTCTTCCTGGGTTGCCTCACTCAAGACGATCTTTTCCAGTTCCATTTGCCTGCAAATTTCATGATTTTGTTATTAATTGCTGAGTAGTATTCCATCGTGTAAATGTACCACAATTTCTGTATCCGTTCCTCCATCGAGGGACATCTGGGTTGTTTCCAGGTTTTGGCTATTACAAATAAAGCTGCTAAAAACATGGTTGATCAAACCCTTATTGAATGGTGGGGCACCTTTTGGGTATATGCCCAAGAGTGATATAGCTTGATATTGAGCTAGCACCATTCCTAATTCTCTGAGAAAGCGCCAGTTTGATTTCCAAAGCGGTTGTTCAAGCTTACATTCCTACCAGCAATGGAGGAGGGACCCCTTTCTCCACAACCTCTCCAGCATGTGTCATCCTTTAGGATTTTGATCTTAGTTATTCTGAGGGGTGTGAGGTGGAATCTCAGGGTCATTTTGATTTGTATGCACAAGGTCATTTTCAACTGTTTACGTTTGTGCTGGGGGTTTGAATCAGATTCCCATGGCTGAACAATAAACAATCTTACTCACCTAACCATCTCTCTAAGCCCCTTAACATTTTTTTTAAAAACAGTTACTAGAAATATATAGTACAATATAATATTGTATAGAAAATTTAAGCACATGTTTATATATATTATATATAATCATATATATATGATTAAAGATTCTTTTAGATACTGTTTTGTAAAAGTGAAAGTGCATGAAAATTTTAGTGAGTTAATTGTATATATTTTACTGAGGAAGAGGGGGGAAAAAAGGAATGACTCCATAAATTTTAAGTTTAGCTTTTTATTTTACTCTCAAAAAATTTCCTGTATTTTGAATGTTGATTTTTCCCTATGTTGAAATCTACCTCTAGAATGGTACTATTTCACTATGGGACTGTAAGAGATGATTAAATAATAAGATCATAAGTGGGGTTGGTGGACTCATAAACATGGACCCAGATAGCTTCCTTGCCTCTTCTCCTGTGGGAAATAAACTGAGAAGGAGTCAGGAATCAAGTGTCAAACACGCGTCATACCCCAGCACTTTACTTGAGGACATGCCTGCCTCCAGAACCCTGAGTCTGTTGCTTTTAACCACTGTATTGTATTTTGTTTCAGTGATACAAATGGACTAGGACAAGCAGAGAAAAGCAGAGCAGCTAGTAAACTGTATTCGCGATAGCAATACAGTCACAAGTAATTTAATGGTGGATATATTCTAAACATGCTATTAAGCAATAAATTCATTGTATGAAAGCCATAGAGTCAGCTTACACCACCCTATGTGATTCAGCCTGCTATTTACAGTAGATATTATGGTATAGCTTATCGACCTTTGTATATAAACTGACACGTCTTGACAATATACTGTATATTGTAGGCAGGTGTACCACTTTGGTGTTTATGAAAATGAACATTTTAAGAGAACAATAGCATTTTACAAATGAAATGCTGCGGTTGAATAGAATGCTTGTAGAGAAGTACTGGCTCCACTGAGCTCCGAGAGATTAAGAGATGAGTAAGGCTGAAGGCCCAGGACCATACTGGTTTCTGAAAAACACTTCATAACATTATAGATTTAGCTCTTACTAAGTTGATTTTTAAATTAGTTTTCCATTGATAAATTTGGCTTAGTTTATGCTACCAATTTTACATAAGAAACCTTCAAAGTGTATAAAGGTTGTAGAGTGTTTTGTAATCACATATATTAAAAGACATTATATAACTAAATGTTAGTATTTTCGATAATATTTTAATTCATATGTGTATATATAAATGTGAGATATATGTATAGAAGTACTCATATATCTATATACACACATACATATTCAAGCCTTTGGGCTAAAATCTATGATCTAAACACTCACACTCAGAGCCTAGGCTACCCATGTTTAGAATAATCAATATCATTGTTTTCACCATTGCACCTTGTATGGCTGAAAGTTCTTCACAGACAGTGTCAGCCAGACAACCATCATCTCCCTCAAAAACAATCCTTTTTTTTCTGGAACCAGCCTCAGTGAGCATTTTGGTAAATATCAGTAAGTAGAATGACAAAATAACAGGAAACATATTATACTATGATAAACAATACAGACACTGGCAACATACCTAATTACTATCATTGGCAATGATTTTACATAGTACATAATTAGTTTTTCTGTATTCCCATATGTATAAATGGCAGGTAACTTACATTATGAGTATACTAGAGTCATACTTTGTACGGAGACCCTGTGAGAGACAGCTATGGCTTCCTTTAGTGGTGGGAACTACAGTCTTAAGCAACCATCATTGTTTATGAATCTGTTATTTTCCAAAACAATTTGTTATATGCCTACACTAATTTCTTAGCATTTTTATTACATAATTTTACATCTCTATACTCAGTATTTTTCTTACAGTCCAACAGTCTCAATTCAGTTTCTCTGAAAACCATAGAATTGAGATGAAAGCAAAGGCTGACCTATGTTAGAAGCTTTAGGTCTCATAATATTTGATATTTTAACCGAATATATTTATTTGTATATGTACATTATATTTGTAGCTGACGCTATAAGATTCATATGTAAATCCCTCTTTATCCTAACATAATATATTAATTATATTATATAATATATAATAACTCTATTTTAAACTATTTTGTTATGATCTGATAGATTAACTTTCACGGCCTATTTTTCTATTAATTTTTCTATGTATATATAAATGTTTAGATGGATATGTGTTATGTATGCAATAGCATATATAAAGTCTGTATATATTATGAATGTATACATGTATGTATATCAAACATTGCCTAAAACTGTAAATCAAATTTAGAACTAGAAACCAACTTGTATTTGAATTGGTATAAGTAGCACCCAAATAAGATAATCAGAGGACAATTATATCAATATTTAAATCTATAAATGGTGAAAGGAATGGAGTACATATATAATTTTTTCTCATTTGTGAATCACTCAGTATAATCATTTTAACAATGTGAAAAATTATAATATAATGCTATTTTTAAAACAATTTTCTAAAAGTGAACCTCTTATAATAAACTCTCTACCTCAACTACTGAAAAATTCCCATGCAAGGTATATCAAAATGTTTAGATGCTCTTTCACATATCAAATTGCAGTGACTAGGAAAACAAAACAAAACATAACTAGTGATGAAAGTGTTGTTATCACTGATGGTTTCGGTCTGTGCTATGTATTTTGAATGAGAGTTAAGGATCCTGGAAAGACATAGCACAGACCAAAACCATCAGTGATGACAACAGACTCTCGTTCAAGGAATTGGAAACAAGGCTCCCACATCTTTGTAAAAGAAGCCAGAGAACTTTATTTGGGTCAGAGCAATAGTGCAAGTGACAAGGAGAGAGACTCTGTCAAGACTGACAGCACCTTCATGAGTGAGGGTATTAAAACACCCAAATTAATTTCCAGGGCCTCCTTTTCTGAGGTTTAAAAGGAGGAGTGCTTATTAAGAGGTGTAGTTTGAACGGGTCTCTATCATGATTGATAAGCTGAGCCATACCTTCATTTTTCCTACTCTGGATATCTCTTCCCACAATACAAGTGATTGTAATCATAGGTGTAAGGTGTTAAGTTGCCATAAAGGATTTTGATTGGACACATTTTTACTTATTGTCCATGCGCCCCAAAGCAGTTCATGCTGGAGTGACTTTTCTTCTTCATTTCAAGATGACATTTGAATAGAAATTGTCCACGGGGAGGAAACATACATTATTTTCAGGGATGAGCATATGTGTAGTGCAACGAGGGAGCTGGAGAGTTTTGAGGTTGCAAGGTGAATTGTTTGGCGAGGCATGTGGGTGTACATCATATGTTCAAGTGAAGGAACTTGGCCGCCACATTTATTATTATGGGGGGAAGGATGAGGGTGTGCATAGCCAAAATCAAAACAGGTCCCCGCATAAGCTATCTCCTAAACTTGCTTATATTATTTAGGTGGAATTTGTGATTTTCTGTGTATAAAACTCTGTCGTTGCATTATGGGCTTTGTCTATTTTATTTTTCATGTGTGTATCTTCTTATTTCTCCCTTGCCTAATTGTTCTGTTAAAATTATCATTACTATAGAGAACAAACATGGTGAGAGTAAGCATTCTGGTCTTGTTAGTAAAACCGAAAATACTTCAAGATTTTTCCTGTTCAATATTCGAATGTCTGTAGATCAATCACACATGGCCTTAATTGTAATCTTTTATTGTTTAATCACATACAAGGAAATAATGCTATAGCCAAGAATAATTTTTAAAATATTTTGTCTTTGATAATTTCTAAAAGATTTCTAAATAATGAATTTTGTATGTGAACAGGAATTACAAAGATCAGCACCTTATGAAAAATATATCCAAGTACCAGAAAATAAAAATGAATTCAGCAAAGGATGGCTGAAACAGACACCAAGGTGCTACCTCTCTATATACAAACGTCATAAACAGAAGCAAACTGGTGAAATTCTGGTACTTTCCTATAAATAGAGAAGTTGGTCCATTATACAATATAATTCTCTTCACAGACTTGGCACATTAAACTTTGCTGGTGGAATTAGGCTATGACTTTTAAACACCTTTGAATCTGGAAGCAAACTGATGTGGTCCAAAGACAGTTGATTTTTCTTATTTAGACAAGTGAATTGGTATAAAACAGTAAGTGTGGAAATGTTGCCAGACATACTTCAAGCTTAAGCCAACTCCCTGGACATGAAAGTAATATTGCTCCTGAGACTGTGAATCCTTTATCTTATGTTTGTTGGATACAAACAGTAATATCTACAGTGACAGAAAGTTGGTCACACACTTAAGACAAAGAAAACTTTATTTTTGCATAATGGGGCTCAACAAAAAAAAATCAGAATCTTTACAAAAATGTGAAGAAACAACGCAATGAAAACAAGAACCGTGAGAATTACAGCTTAAGAATGTAGTGTTTGGAGGATGCATAGGTTTATAAGAGAACCTCCGTTACAACGGAAGCTTCTAGTAACAACTGGCATTGTTTGGAAATTTAGACTGTGCACATTGCTCGTGCACAGTTTATAAATTTGACAGTCATCACAGACACTCTGTGAATCTTGGTAAGATTTTGCTTTGTATTTCCCTCTTAGTACTTGCTCCTAGTCTTGTACTACTTGGCCATGTCTGATCAGGACTACAGACCCATTCTGGCTGGCATACAAAGTTGTTGTTTTTGTGACTAACACCAATGTTAATATCAGTCAGTATATCAAAAAGAAACTTATCTTTGTCTTGAGACGTATATAAAATTTATATTTTCAATCCTCTTTGAAGATTAGTTTCAACCCTTCTTTCCTATATGCTACAAATACATAAATAAGCTATATTTATTTTCCATGAGGATATCATAAGGTCAAAAAAGTTAAAGACAAAAGCTATATTCCTCCCTTCTTTTTGATCCACTGAAAGCCCCAAAATGATATTAATATTGATTTTAACAAAAAAGGACAGACAACAGACATTTCAAGCAAATATATACGTTTTAAGTGATTTATCATTGATATATGATAAATGTGAAGACAATACTAGAAAATGTAATCATAAATCAGGCCTGAAAATAAAGCATCAGAAATTTAATTTTGCAATGATTCAGTTCATAACTAGACCAAACTTTTTCTCTGCAATTGTTCCTACAACATCAACAATCAGTACAACTATTAGAGTCACCTATCCGATTGTGACTGTACTTATCAAACCTAGACATTGCCGACATTTTCAGCCATCTGTTGGTAAATATAATAACAGCCATAATAAATGCATTCTTCTCTTTAGAAGCTGTGTGTGCTAGAATCGTGTGTTTAACAGGGGACTACTATGACAGATTGAACTGTATTCCTATTCAAACCTTCCTAAGTGGTAAGATGATCCTAGATTACCTGGATAGTCTCAGTACAACCGCAGAGATCTTTACCAGTTGATGAAAGGGGATGACTATCAGAGCCAAAGAAATGGCAAAGCAGGAAGAAAGGAGCTGAAGATGGAGAAAGAAAGGTATGGGTGAAGGAGTGTGAACTTCTATTATGAGAAAGCAAAGAAGACATCAAAAGGTGTCCTCCAGACACTTTGATTTCAGAGTTACACCTACTTAGAACTCCTCATACTTAGAATTAATAATAATGAATCTTAATTGTTCTAAAATGTTACTTCTGTTATTGCCCCAACAGCAATAAAATTCTCACGATGACCTTTAGTTAACTTTGTGAGGACACAGTGCTAACAGCCGCAGTACGGTTTCTATAAAACAAATGTGCTGTATGAGGAATCCAAAACAGAGTCCTCACAAATCTCTGAAAAAAAAAATCTTATTAGTGAGGGAACTAAGATGCATGGAAACCAACTTTCTATTGAGAAATAACAACAACGATTGGTGCAACTCTGTTAATAAATCATTTCAGTCTGAACACTTTCAGCTGTTACCACCTTTCAGACCATAAGAACCCTCTTAGCTCAGAATAATAACTGTTGTTTTAAATGATTTACTCAAATCACTGCATTGATAAGTACTAAACAATGAGGCATGTAATTATTATTTTTTCCAGAAATTAGCAACAAAATTTAGCATTTAATAAATTATTATAAAATATGACAAAAATCTGGGAGGATAGAAATTGAAATAAATATATACCCATATTTTTAATGAAATGGACTTTAAATTTATAGAATATTAATTAGGATAGCCTCAAGCTATCATTTCACATATATAGTAAATTACTAGACAGTTCAGATTCACAGCATAAATACTATTTTTGTAATATTCCATATACCTCTTTCATGAGAAAAAGAAATATTCCTCCCTAGCTATTAGAAAGTCAGTGCCTCTCTTTGAGAGAGCTTTTCTACACTGATTATATAAAATCACCATAATGCACTGTTATTTTCTACAGAGCATGCCTCACAGCCCTCTGGTTGTTGGTGGCCTTATTACTTGGTAAAACTGCAAACCTGGTTTTATAATATCTATTGCTCTGTGTTTTCCCTTTACACTGTGTGTCCCTTGGCAGGTTTTCTGAAGTGCTCAAGGAGCAAGGGGGGAGACTCAGGCGGCCTGTTTAATACAGCTTGCTACAATGAATAGCCAAGCACTCCCGTTCCAACATCACTGTTCTCTGACAGTCACCCCAATAGCTCAGCAGGCATTTCTAGTACCATCTTGCCAGGTATATGATTTACACTTGATAAGTAATTTGGATCTTGGCCTCTCATTTCCTAAGCTGTCAAAATGTGGGCTTCCCAGAAAGGCAGCTTGCTCAGATCCTAGAGGGTGAGGAGTGATCCCATCCTTCAACTGACCATTAAAAAACAGCCGCATCTGGTACACTCAGTCTCTCTCTATGTGCCTGTAAGAATCTGGAGGGCAAAGGGTGAGGAAGAACAGAGTGAAAAATTAATGAAAATTTAATAGGAGAATAAGCCTTTTGATTCTAGCCAAACATAATACAACAATAATATAACATGACCAGAAATAACTTCTTTGTCCTAAGAAATAAAATAAAAATTTAGAATGAGATTAACTTTTAATTAAATTCCTATTCCTATAATTGAATCTGTAAACTTAACGAATATGCTTGTGCTAGTTAAATTTTTTTCTATTTGCTTTTTTAAATTGTTTATTATTTATTATAATATATTCAGTTTGTATCCCACTGTAGTCCCCTCATCTCCTCCAAAGTCCTCCCTATTCTCCTCCCATGCCCCTCTCACAGTCCCCTAATAGAGGAGGTCCTCCTCCCCTTCCATCTGACCTTAGCTTATCAGGTCTCATCAGAACTGGCTGCTTTGTCTTCCTCTGGGGCCTGGCAAGGCTACACCCCCAGGGGGAGGTGATCAAAGAGCCAGCCACTGAGTTCATGCCAGAGACAGCCCCTGCTCCCCTTACTAGGGAAGTCACAAGGAAACTGAATCTATGGGCTACATCTGAGCAGTGGCTTTAGTGTATCTCTATGCATTGTCCTTGGTTGGGGCTTCAGTCTCTTCAGGGCCCTCAGGGCCCAGTTGTTTTGTTTTGTTTTGGTTTTTTGGTCTTTGGTCTTTGGATCTATTTGTTTTTTTAAGAAAAGACATCTATTTTATAAGCATACATTAAAAATACCTTTGACTCTCACAAAGGGGTCTAAATCAATCAACTTATATGGCTACTCAAATTCAGTTAAAATTTCGTTAGTGTTTTTGAAATTAGCCAAATGTTTCTGAGATTTATTTTGAAAAGTAAACAATCAAACAAAATGGCACAAACTACCACATCAATGTGCAGAGGAAGGGAAAGAATGGCCTGAGCAGCTGGTGAGGTATGTCATACACAACTTAAAATCTATCTCACCACTGCCTAACTTATATGTCATTAAATGGATATGAGGTAAGAGATCAGAATCTGACTCAAAATTTTAAGAACTGCCATCATAGCTATGTTCTTACAAACCATTATAAAAGGAATAGTTTGAATATAGAGCAGAGATAGCTGGTCAGCATTTAGGAAAATAATAAATTATGTATATATACGTATTTCTGTAAAAATCAAGATAATCTCCTATATATTGAAAAGTAAGCACAGAAAGTTTATATTTTAACATCACTTCTTGATTTACTATTTCCAATATAACTTGTAGGTTTTTTTTAATTTCTGATTTTACAGTGTAAAGAATATAGTTTTTAGTATAATTATGCTACATTTATGTATTTAATTCATTCTTATATCAAAATTTTTTATCTAACTATGGTGATATTATCCAGAAATTTCAGCAGGTAGGAGTTTGAGGCAGGAGAATCAAAGTTTCAGGTACTGTGTACAAGGAGTAAGACCAACTCTACCTTATACTCACTTCTTTCCCACAATCAAGGAAAGCCAACTAATGCACTTTTAGGATAATTTTTAGGTACACTATAATGATGTAACAAATAATGCTCTTGAAAGTCCCAGATATTTGGAAATATTAGCTTTCTTTTATCAGTGATTTTTCTAAGACATTACACATAACAGACCAAAATGTTAACATCCTTATGATATCCTTGCTTTAAAATTATTTACTGAAAATAAATGTAAGATTAAAAGGTTTTTTGTCACTGAATGGGTTTTGTTTTCCTTTAGCAATTAAAAATAATTCTTCTGAAAAAATATACCTTTGATTCTTATCATCTATATTTAGTTGTTTGTCGAGGGTGAAATGCATTATTCAAATGCAAATGTTTCATAAGTGGGATATATTTAAAATATAAGAAACAGTCTTTGTCTACAGGACTCAGAAAGAGCTATGATGTTCACATGATACTATGATGTCTAAGAAGCAGATAATCTCTGCTGCAAATAAACAAAAACATTCTTATGCAGTATTTTCTATTTATATATGTTTGGTTTAAAAATATCTGTTCTTAAGACCTTAGATTATTGTACAATTATCATAGATATTTTGAAAGCATATAATTCTGAAAATTACTTCTGCTCACCTTTATTTGGGAAATGAATAATAAAGACCGGAACCGTTGCGGAATTTGCATATATCTTAACTTTACCAGACTAGCTGGTAAGAGAGCAGCAGCTAAACTGTGATGTCTCAGTGTGACTTTCCCATTGTACAGCAGGGCACGCGCCAAGTCAATGCACAATTGGTGTTCTGACTGCATAGGTCTTACTATGCCTTTCCGTTAAAATGGGTTATATCCCAGAGGGTCATGAAAGTAAAACAGAGTCTAATTTCTTATTTATCCGTAAACATTTGCAGAGTCACATCTGAGTCGTACAAGAAGCTTCACAGCTGTGTGAGGATTTTGTTTATGTATGTCTGTTTCTTTGTGTGAATAAAACATCCTGTAGGAATTCTCCATCCTTATATGCTGTGACATTTTTCCAACATATTTATTGATCACCCCTCCCATTCCTCCCAAGTCCATCCTCTCCTCTCGTGCCCTACTCCCCCGTTCTGTCAAAAATAGGAGATACCAAGTACAATTTGTGTTGCCCATATACTCACTGGAGCATGGTCAATGCCCAGCAATTCCCGGGAGCCCCTGTGACATTTACCTCCCTTGGTTTTCATCTAGGAATCCTAGCCTAGGTTCTTGATGATATGATGGCTGATTTTCTACACATTGTCTATGATGTACCCCTTGCCATGCATCGGCATTTGCCCTGGATGGTCCCATGTTCCTTCCCTCTGTTTTGATGACCAGGACACAACTACTCCCTACAGAAACCCTTGGATAGATAGTTCCTGTCTGTTAAGGAAAAAAAAAGAAAAAGAGAATGTACTGAAAACTCATGCCCATCTTCTCTTTTTGCCTTGGAACGAGTTTCAGAAATTGAAATACAAAGATCTTCATCAAGTTGTCCAATTTATAGCCTACTGCATGATTAGATTTTTACTTTATTATATAATACATAGAATGGGTATTTATAATATATAAATATTAATTATTTGGATTACGATTGTCTTTGACCCAGAACCATTTATCAGGATAAAATGAAATTAAAAAGGGAGAAATAATTACCAATAAAGATGATAAAAATGAAACAAGCAAAATCTCAAAAAGTAGAAAAAGTATAGATCATCATAGTTCATATTGCAGAAAAACAAAAAATAAGTTTGATACTGCTATTAAAAGAATTTATAAAATACATGTCCAGTATGACAAGCCTACTAAGGAAGACTGTATTTCCAACAGGATGGATGCTTACATTAGCCCTTTCTTTGTTTTGTTTATTCGTTAAGTGATAATAGAGGTAATTTTCTATTGAATTAAAATAAGCTGTTGGCACTCCTTCACGGATCATAGTCCTCTTTAATAACGAGGCTATTATTGTTAACTGGGAAGACTGATTCCACCCGACCACAAAACTGATACATCCCTCGGTGCTCATGTACAGCGGTTAAATGGGATTTAGTGAATTGTTAACAAACTGGCATAATTTGTAGAAATGTATTTTACTGCCACTCTTGAGATTTAAAGAAACCAAAGTTTAATTTTAATCCCCAGTATATCAGATATTATGATTTTATCAGCAACTAATCTAAGAATTACTGCGCAAGGTTGAAATAGTAAGTTTGTGCTTCATAATGAAGACCCTAATGATGATCAAAGATACACTAAAGTGGGGCTAAAAGAGTACAGTGAGCTTCCTCCAATGAAAGTAATCAACATTTTGCTAAGAACATTATTGTAGAAAAAGAACCTGTATCTGAAAGAGAATGAGACAAGCTGTCCTTTAATGTGTCCTGTGAATATAGACTGTCATCATTTCATGGCTTAGGACAATATGGCAATTTTCATGATATTGTAATTTCAAGTATTTTATCCTAAAACTAATATGTATGAATATGAGACAATAAGGTGGCTCTGAAAAAAGAATAGAGTATTATGGGGGGAGGAAGTGTCATAGTAAGTTTGTTCAGGGGCTAAAAGTGTTAGCTGTCCAAACCTGACAATCTGAGACAGATTCCAAATCACAAGATAGAGCAGGAAGGAACTACTAAAAGCTACCATCTGAAGTCCACATGGCACTGAACACACACATATACAACATCGTACCATCACATACACATGAAGACTATCATACACACCAACATCGCACACATGTGCACACACAGACATACAAAATCATACCACTACACCATCACACTATCATACACACACACACACACACGAAAGCCATTACACGCTCACATCATACCATACACACACAAAAACATCACAAACACACACAAAAACACAAGAATTTTCACACCATTAAATCATCACACACATGCACACACACACACACACACAATCATTATCATCATCATCATAGCACAATAAATGATGAAAATGGTGCTATGTGGTGGTTCACCTTTGCAATCTTGGTACTCCCTGGCCGATGGAGGCAGAACACTGAGTTTGTGGCCACACCAAGGTACATGATGAAAACCTGTCTCAAACAGAAACAACAACAAAAAGGCAAAGCAAGTCTTCTTTCTTTGTTTGTTTAGTTAACAGGATAAAATAATTTATTCGGGTCTCTGTTCTTATTACTTTTACAGATGTGTGAATATCTCTTCTTTTCCTGCTAAGAACAGTTAAATCCTTGTGATTACCTAGCTCCTGTCCTCAACTTCCTATGTAACATGTGGAACTTCATTCTGAACACAAGCTGCCCTTGTCTCTCTGAACTACACTTCCTGCTTCATCAAATTTAAACAAAG
The DNA here is from genome assembly GCA_028658305.1 of Pachyuromys duprasi. Lineage (NCBI taxonomy): Eukaryota > Metazoa > Chordata > Mammalia > Rodentia > Muridae > Pachyuromys > Pachyuromys duprasi. The sequence goes on along the minus strand of CM053753.1, from coordinate 86,564,112 downwards.
TTAATTTACATTTTTACAAATCAACAAACAACTTAACATTTTATAAGAGTTATACTGAATATTCTATGACATTATTGTCATTTACTCTTTTTGCTTGGCTTATTTTTACTAAAAATTGAAAAGCAATAAACTGTTTTCAGTTTTATTTCTGTTTGCACACCATTCACAATGACTAAAGAGGGTGATTGTAACTGAAGAGAAAATTATGCCCTCCTAATGCTCTCAAAAAGGGATGCTGCAAAGTTCAAGGTCATGTAAATTTAGTTTAACCTTCCAAATGTTCCATATCATGCTAATCTAGGAGACAAAGTTCTTTGATGTTTACTAAAATTAATTTGTTCCTATGGAAGCAACAAAACTAAGCAATAGCTAAAGACTATCTTTTTTTATAATCCAAATTAAGATATGTTTACATTATTTCAGAAACAATGTTAGGTGTTTCAAAAGGCTGTTAAAAAAGGCAGAAGTTGCATGGATCTCATGTGAAACATCAAATTCTCTATAAATATCACATTCGTTTATTCATATTGCCCAGCAATGAATAAAGTTCTAAAAAATGATACTACCACAAAAGAGGTCATGGATTTGTATGTTATGGTTACATGATTAATGCTCCAGGAAGGGAAAAAAGAAATTAAGATCATACCTCTGATTCAAAAAGTTTGATGGCAAACTCCCTAAAGTCTCTTTGTGTTTGAGTGCACTGTGCTTTTTGGACTCTATGTTGAAAATGGGGTCCAGCAACACAGATATTGTCCTACGTAAAATAAATGTAAGTATACTGAATTTCCCATAAGGACAATTGAGATTTTCCTTTATTTTTATTTTTATCTATACAAGTATACACTCACCATAATTACTATTTGGGGAGTAAACATTTATTATTAAAGTATTTTATAAATGACATCTTGTACATAGTCCACTAAATGGATTTTAGATTTTATGTTGTCTTTTATTTTTCCACTTTTCACATTCCATGTTAAAACCATAAATTAAGTGAAAAATGTAGGAGTCACATAAACCTGTGAATAAAAGCATAAAATGTGCAGATACTAAATTAAAACTTTTCAAAACTCTATGAACTAGTATTGGTTAGATGTTACTAATATTATTCATATGGTGAAGATGAAAAAGAAAATTGGCTCTTTTTTCCCAGAAATCCCTACTGATTCTATATTCTCAAGATAAGTCTTATATATATGCATAGACTTATGCAGAAACATTTTTACCCCTACTCTTATTATTCCTTTGAGATGGGAACATTTCCCGGTCTCTGTATACTCTTGCACTGATGGTGGTACTTTACAATAACAACTTAGAACAGTGTAAACATTCTATAGAACCAAAAATATGACATCTTACCTTTGTAGTTTTGGATTTTTTTTACAATAGAATCTATCATGTATTTGAGTATTTGTGCTCTCCGTGAGTGTCTGCGCGCGTGTGTTTGTGTGTGTGTGTGTGTGTGTGTAAACTTTAGAAGGAAATATTTAGAATTATTCAACATTAATACATAGCAAGGAAACATGGGTGTCTTCTATTGACTATCAGCTGAGATTGTAGTTAAATAGTGAAGTTCCTGGCTTACAAAAAGTAACTAGGAGCTACCGTTTGCAAATTGATTATTTTCTTATTGATTGGTGCATTGTTCTTTCCAAGTTTTACTTCTTGCTGAGATACTTCATTGGATTTTTGAGAATACATGTCTGTGCTAGGGTCTTGGTTGAGCCAATTTCTTGGCTTGTTCCCTATTCACCAAAGACAATTAGTCACGATTTTTCCTTCTTACATACACTGATTTATCTGTATTTCTATGGTAGGTTTTAATTTAAGTAAAATGTCCTGAAATTTTACATTTATGATTGAACAAAATGGCTATAGTTATATTTTAAAGTCACAATCTATATTTCTTGGTGATTTTTATTAATGAGAGCAAAAAAAAAAAAAGAAGAAGGACTAGGAGGTAGTATTTTTCAAGAAATTCCTTGGATATTGATAGTAAAAATGGCAGCAGGTAAGGGCCAGAACAACAGTGTACCAGGTCAAACCACCTGCTGCTGGCCTGCTGATCTGAGTTTGATTCTCAGAACTCATGTGGATGAAGGAAAGAGCTGACTACTAAAAGTCCTCTAAGTATAATGTGTGCAACTGCAGCACCACAGAACTAGGACATTTGCTCAACCAAGTTCATAGCAGCTGTTTGGAATAGCTAGATTCTGGAAACAACCCAGATGTCCCTCAACTGAGGAATGGATATAGAAATTGTGGTATATTTACACAATGGGATACTACTCAGAAATTAAAAACAAGGAAATCATGAAATTTGCAGGCAAATGGTGGAAATTAGAAAAGATCATCCTGAGTGAGGTATCCCAGAAGCAGAAATACATACAGGGTATATACTCACTTATAAGTGGATATTAGCCCTATATTATAGGATAAAATATTAAAATCTGTACACCTAAGGAAAGCTGGGCAAGAAGAAGGACCCTGGGTAAAATGCTCAATCCAGACTCAGATAGGCAAATGGGACGGACATCAGAGGAGAGAGAAAACAGGAAACATGACACAAGCCTACCACAGAGGTTCTCTGAAAGACTCTACCCAGCAGGGTATCAAAGCACATGCTGAGACTCATAGCCAAACTTTGGGCCGGGTGAAGGGAATCTTATGAAAGAAGGGGGAGATGAAAGAGTTGGAGGGAATAGGCGCTCCACAAAGAGAGCAACAGAACCAAATAATCTGGGCACAGTGGTCTTTTCTGAGACTGATACTCCAACCAAGGAATATTCATGGAGAGAACCTAGAACCCCTGCACAAATAAAACCGTGACAAATCAGTGACCAAGTGGGTGTCCTAGTAAGGGGAATAGGGGCTGTCTTGAACATGAACCCAGTGGCTGGCTCTTTGATCACCTCCTCCTGAGCAGGGAGCAGGCTTACTAGGCCACAGAGGAAGACAATGCAGCTAGTCCTGATGAGACCTGATAGACTAAAGTCAGAGGGAAGGAGAGGAGAACTTCCCCTATCAGTGGATTTGGGGAGGGGCATGGGAGAAGAAAAGGGAGGGATGGTGAGATTGGGAGGGAACGAAGGAGGGGGCTACAGCTGGGATAGAAAGCTAATACAATTTAATCAATATAAATGGTGGGAAGTGGAAGAGATCATCCTGACTGAGTTATCCCAGAAGCAGAAAGAAACACACAGTATATACTCACTCATATAGATATATAATATAGGATAAACCTACTAAAATCTGTACACCTAAGAAACAAATAAAGAGGGAGGACTCTGACTAAAATGCTCAATCCCCAGCCAGAAATGCAAACAGGATGGACATTAGGAGAAGGAGAACACAGGAAACAAGTTAGGAGCCTGCCACAGAGGGCCTCTGAAAGGCTCTGCCCTGGAGACTATCAAAGCAGATGCTGAGGCTTATGGCCAACCTTTGGGCAGAGTGCAGGGAATCTTATGAAAGAAGTGGGAAATAGTAGGATCTGGAGAGGACAGGAGCTCCACAAGGAGAGCAACAAAACCAAAAATTTTGAGCACAGGGGTCTTTCCTGAGACTGATACTTCAACCAAGTATATGGAGATAACCTAGAACCCCTGCACAGATGTAGCCCATGGCAGTTCAGTGTCCAAATGGGTTCCATAGTAATGGGAACAAGCCCCATCTCTGACATGAACTGATTGGCCTGCTCTTTGATCACCTCCTCCTGAGGGGGGAGCGCCTTACCAGGCCACAGGGGAAGACAATGTAGCCACTCCTGATGAGACCTAATAGACTAAGATCAGAAGGAAGGAAAAGAAGACCTCCCCTATCAGTAGACTTGGGGAGGGGCATGCATGGAGAAGAAGGAGGAAGGGAAGAATCGGGAGGGGAGGGAGGACGGAGCTACAGGGGGGATAAAAAGTGAATAAAGTGTAATTCATAAAAAATAAATTTTAATTAAACAAATAATTAATAAAAAAGAAAAATGAAAATAAGTTGTCTTTTAACCTTAATGTGTACAACTATTTTACCCCACTGTGCACACAAAAATACATAAATAAATTAATTTTTCATCAAAATATAAGTGGCTCAGTGTTAATATTTTGATAACCCAAATACAAAACACAAGAAACAGATAAGCCCATTAAGTCAGGTCTTTGTTCTTTCGACAGGTGTCTGTGTTACATATGGGTTCTTTTTTTCATATAACTCTTTTCATCTGTTAGTGGGGCTGTGAAAATATATAGATGAATCTTTAATTAAATATTGAAGTTGATTGATTTGGAGCATAATTTATTTCATTGCAAGTTAACATTATAAGCCTGCTGCAAATTTAGATCATATTATAATGAGTTTCTACTTTATTAGTGTATGAGATCAAATATGGAATCATAAATTAAAGAATACAAGATGACATCATCTTGGTTTTAATAGACATTTTACTCAGGTAGAATTTCACAGGTTTATAGGATACATATGCATATGATTATTTACAAGTAATACGCAAACTTAGAAGGCAGAATGCTAACACCTATAACTTGAAAAATGCCAATACTAACTCTTAATTTTATAAATCAGTCTATTGGGTACTTGTTAGCTACAAAACATGTTCAGTAGCCTTAGAAAAAAAGAACTCAAAGACACTTATTTACATGTATTGTAGATGAGAATATAAAACCTGTCTATAAATCAGGTTTTGAATTTTAGTATAATTGTGCTTTTCAAAGCAGATAATTAAATTGCTATGTCTTTGGGGAAAGGTCAGCCCATTGGGATAGCACAGATTAATCTCTTTAGGGCATTTGCTCTTAATAACCATGAACCATTGTTTCATAAGCTTGAAGGCTTGGCAAGAGTCCATCCAGCTGAAAATACTTTCAAAATGACAGGAATTCACTACAAAATGTTCTAATAGTTTTATTTAATCACCAATTAACCTGCAAATGTACCTTTTCGTTACTGTGTGCTGTTACCCTACACTGTGATCAGATATCAGCCTCCTGGGGTTCTTTGTACTTCTCTGTGTTTAGTTTGATATCAATGAACTGAGCTGCACAAAATGGCAAGAGATAGAAACTTGGGTTAATAAAAAATAAAACATCTCATTCAATAAATTAATTTTTAAAATATATGTCACTTGGTTTGTGGATTTATTTTACCTTCTATGCTGTACCATTAAAAATTATTAAGGATATTTTTATATAACTTAAATAAATAAGAATCATCTCTTTTAAGATATAAGGATATTTCAGCCTCTTCTCTAGAGTCCTACTTGTTTAGCTCCTTTAAGACTATAGATTTCATACATTTATCCTATACTATATAGCTAATATCCACTTATGAGTGAGTAAATACCATATGTTTCTTTCTGGCTCTGGGTTTCCTCACTCAGGATGATCTTTTCTAATTCTCACCATTTGCCTGGAAATTTCATGATTTCCTTATTCTTAATTGCTGAGTAGTATTCCATTATGTATCTATTTTTCAGTTGAGAAACATGTAGGTTGTTTTCAGATTCTGGCCATTATGAATAAAGATGCAATGAACATAGTTGAGCAAATTTCCTTGTTTATATAGTTTAGCATCTTTCAGATATGCCCAGGATTGGTATAGCTGGATCTTGAGGTACTGCTATTAAGACATTGTAAGTAGGGAAAGACAAGGAACAGGACAGGAGCCTTCCACAGGGGCCTCTGCTACCCATCTGAGTATGAAAAGAGATACTAAGACTCATAACCAAACTTTGGGCAGAGAGCAGGGAACCTTATAGAAGAAGAGGAAGATAAAAAGGCCTGGAGGAGACAGAAACTGCACAAGGAGACCAACAGAGCCAAAAAGAAAAAAGAAAAACCGACAACCAACCAACCAAACAAACAAACAAACAAAACAAACCTGGGCACAGGGGACCTGCAGATACTGATACTTCAAGCAAGGACCATGCATAGAGAGGACTTAGACCCCTTTCTCAGTTTCTTTGTCAGTTCACGGGTAGGGGAACAGGAGCTGTCTCTGAAATGAACTCAGTGGCCTGCTCTTTGATCATCTTACCCAGGGGTGCACCCTTGCCAGACAACAGAGGAAGATGATGCAGCCAGTTCTGATGAGACCTGATAGACTAGTGTCAGACAGAAGGGAAGGAGGTCCTCCCCTCTCAGAGGACTAGGGAAGGAGCATAGGGTAAGAAGAGGGAAGGTGGGTGGGTCTGGAAGATGGAAGGGGCTACAGCAGGAATAAAAAGTGAACAAACTGAAAGAAAGAAAGAAGAAGGAAGGAAGGAAGGAAGGAAGGAAGGAAGGAAGGAAAAATATAAGGATATGACTATGAGTGTCCTCCCAAGTAAAACAAAAATCTTGAGAAAAATGTGTCTTAAATCTTCCTTAAGGAAGTAAAAGAAAGGACAAAAGCCTATTTGATGCTGAATTAGACAGTATAAATATTCTCAAGTTGGATTGCCCAGAATCTAACTTGTATCTCCTAAATGAAAAGGAGAAACTTGATGATAAGTTATAAGATGTGTCAGTTTCTAGAAGAACAATAATAAACAGGTTTTTATTGCCTTACTATTCTACCATTCTGCAAAATTCTACCAATATAGCCTCAAACTGCTAATAGAAGTTATGAGTCACACTTGGACAACTTCTTTATATGGGATATTGTTAGCTAATATTTAATCCTTGTTTTCCCAAAGTTAGTTTATCAGTTTTGCTTAAGGTAGGGTTCCTTTAAAAAAAATGATACGGATTTTCCTTCTCTATTACTAAGCTATGCTTTCTTGTAATGATTTTTGAAAATTCTAAAAATATCATATCCATTTGTCTTTTTACTCTTTTTTGTAAGGGATTATGAATTATTTTTTATTTATTTTATATCAATCAGAGGTTAGGTACTTTGCATCCCTGGCATAGCCCCTTTCTTCTTTCCCTCCCACTCTTCCCATTCCTCCCTCATCTCTTCCCTGCCCACTCCAAGTCCACCTACAGGGGAGGATCTCCTCCCATTCCATCTGACCCCAGTTCATCTTGTTTCCTCAGGGTTGGCTACAGTGTCCTCCCCTGGGATCTAGCCAGGCTATTACTCCCTGGCGTGTATGGGGGAGAGTCAAAGAGCCAGCCATCGAGTTCATGACTGAAACATTCCCTGTTCCCCTTACTAGGGTCTTCAGTTGGACACGGAGCTACCATGGGCCACTTCTGAGCTTGGGTTCTAGGACATATCCATACATGGTCCTTGGTTGGAGAAACTGTCTCATATAAGACCCCTGTGCCCTGCTCAGTTTGGTCTTTGTGGAGCTCTTGTTCTCCACAAGTCTTATAACTTCCCCTATTTTTATTATTGTTTCCTGCCCTCTGACGAAGGCTTGGTTGTGAGTCTTAATATCTGCTTTGCTATATTGCTATATTGATTCTTTCAGAGGCCCTCTTTGGTACGCTCCTGTCCTGTTGCTTATTTTATCCTCCATTCAATGTCCATCCCATTTGTTCATCTAAAAAAGCATTGATAATACCAACCTGGGTCCTCCTTTTTGTCTATCTTCCCTAGGTGTATAGATTTCAGCATGACCTTCTTATCCTATAGGAATATGTAAGTGAGTATATACCATATGTTTCTTTCTGCTTTTGGGATACCTCACTTAGGATGATCATTTCCAGGTCCCACCATTTGCCTGCGAATTTCATGATTTCCTCCTTTTTAATTGCTGAGTAGTATTCTATTTTGTAAAAGTACCACAATTTCTGTATCCATTCCTCAACTGAGGGACATCTGGGTTGTTTCCAGGTTCTGGCTATTACAAATAAAGCAGCTACAAACATAGTTGAGCAAATGGCCTTGTTGTGTACTTGAGCATCTTTTGGATATATGCCTAAGAGTGGCATAGCTAGGTCTTGAGGAATCACTATTCCTAATTGTCTAAGAAAGCGCCAAATTGAATTCCAGAGTGGTGTACAAGTTGCATTCCCACTAGCAATGAAGGAGGGTTCCTCTTTCTCCACAACCTCTCCAGCATGCATTGTCACTACAGTTTTTGATCTTAGCCATTCTGATGGGTGTAAGGTGAAATCTCAGGGTCATTTTGATTTTCATCTCCCTGATGGCTAAGGGCTTGAACATTTCTTTAAGTGTTTTTCTGCCATTCTATAATCCTCAACAGTCAGTTCTTTTTTTAGCTCCATACCCTATTTTTTAATTGGATTACTTGGCTTCTTGCTTTTGAACTTCTTGAGTTCTTTATATATACTGGATATTAGCCCTCTGTCAGAAGTAGGATTGCTAATGATCCTTTCCCAGTCTGTAGGCTTTCGTTTTGTTTTGATGACAGTGTCCTTTGCTTTACAGAAGCTTTTCAGTTTCATGAGGTCCCATTTATTGATTGTTGATCTTAAAGCCTGTGCTGTTGGTGTTCTATTCTGGAAGTAGTCTCCTGCGCCAATGAGTTCTAGGGTCTTCCCTACTTTTTCTTCTAACTGGTTTAGTGTGTCTGGTTTTATGTTGAGGTCTTTGATCCACTTGGACTTTAGCTTTGTACAGGGCGATAAATATGGATCTATTTTCATTTTTCTGCATATAGATATCCAGTTGGACCAGCACCATTTGTTGAAGATGCTGTCTTTTTTCCATTGAATGGTTTTGGCTTCTTTGTCAAAAATCAAGTTTCCATAGGTGTGTGGGTTCACTTCTGGGTCTTCTATTCGGTTCCATTGATCCACTATTCTATTTCTATGCCAATACCATGCAGTTTTTATTACTATTGCTCTGTAGTACAGCTTGAAGTGAGGGATGGAGATATCATCATACCTCCAGATGATCTGTTTTTGTAGAGGATCATTTTGGAGATTTTGGTTTTTTTGTTTCTCCATATGAAGTTGAGAATTTTTCTTTCGAGGTCTGTGAAGAATTGTGAAGGTATTTTGATGGGAATTGCATTGAATCTGTAGATTGCTTTTGGCAGTATGGTCATTTTCACT
>CM053753.1:86537922-86554655 GCA_028658305.1 Pachyuromys duprasi | reverse complement strand
ATAGCTCGGTGTTGGACTGAAGACCCTAGTGAGGGAAACAGGGACTGTTTCAGTCATGAACTTGATGGCTGACTCTTTGACCCTCCCCCATACAAGCTGGGGAGTGACAGACTGGCTAGATCCCAGGGGAGGACATTGCAGCCAGCCCTGAGGAGACAGGATGAGCTGGGGTTGGATGGAAGGGGAGGAGGTCCTCCCCCCGTTGGTGGACTTGGAGAGGGTGGGGAAGAGATGAGGGAGGGAGGGGGGAGGGAATAAAGGAGGGGGCTACGTCTGGGATGCAAAGTACCTAACCTGTGATTGATATAAAAATAAAAAATTAAAAAAAATCATTAGGTAGACTGTGGTAGTAAGATAACGAGTTTTTGAAAGGTGTTTTTATTCCTAACTTAATCTTTGATCTCATTTGTTTGTTCAGATGTTTTATTGCATATTAATGCAGTGTGCTCATTTTTCTAAGGACCATGTCTTCTGTATTCAGGTCTGTGAGAAGTTGCAATGTTTCCTTTTCCTTTACATTTTTTTTAACTCTTCTCTACTTTTCTTAGTTCATCTAAAATTTTTTCCAGTTTGTTTTCTTACTTAAAAACAAGCGTGTCTTGATCTCATTCATCTTTTTTCTTGCTTTGGCAGACTCTAACTCATGAATATTTTTTCTCTGGTTATTCGTCTTTTTGCTAACTTCAGGTTTAGTTTGTTATTAATTTTCTGGCTCTTTGTGACATAAGCAATCTGATTTATTATATCATCATAGATAAAATAAAATAATTACAAATAAATTTATCCAAGGGAATAAAATATCAAAATACTGAAATATATAAAATACTGAGAATGAAAAATAATGACCCCTGAAAAAGGAAAATATCATTTTGGATAGACTGAATATAAAACAAACCAACTATCTAATCTATAGAGAAAAGTAATCCTTACTAAGATTACAATGGTGCTTTTAAGTTCACATTCTAAAAGACCCCAAAGTTATTTGAGCAAGACCAAAGCTGGAAGCTTTATATTTCCTGATTTCATAGTATAAGAAAGAGTGAAATGTACACATATTATGATATTGACATCAAAATAGTCAGGTAGGCAAATGAGAAAAAATAGCCCAAAATCCATACTTAATTGGTTGTTCAAGGAGCCAAAACACCAGAAGGTATTGAAACAATCTCTAAAAGAAGTCGTGTTAGAAAATGTAATTTTGACATATACAAAAAATGATATTTCATGTCTCCAATCCAAAGATTAGATATTGATTATCTCAAGTTTCAGGTAAACCCAGACTTCATAGTGTATTTTAGGACAACACAGACACAGAATACACAGACAACACAGAATAAAACCTCGTCTTGAAAACAAAGAAAAACAGAAGAGAAAGAGAGTTTTTAAAAGTTCTTCTGTGGGGGCTACAGCTGGGATACAAAGCACATAACCTGTGATTAATATAAAAATAAATTTTAAAAGTTCTTCTGTGATTCCTCCATCTCCCAAAATCACTTATGAATTTGCTAAAAACTATATGATTGCTGTATCCTGTATAACCTGACTTCTGGGCATTATATCAAAAAGAAAGGAAATTAATATTTAGAAGAAATATCTATACTTCATGTTTATTTCAGTGTTAGTTGTAATAACCAAATATGAATTAAAATACAGTGGCTTTTGAGAAATGAATGGATGAGAAAACGAAACTATTCAACCTTAAAAATGAAGCAGGAGTGGTGGTCACTTTGGATATGTGTCTTTATAACTAAAGCTCACACTGTTCTTGCAAAGGATCAGAGTTCAGAGTTTGATTCCCAGCACCTACATTGGACATTTCACAATAGCCCTTTACTCCAGTTCTAGGAGAATCTGATACCTCTGGCCTTTACAGGCACCTGCACCCATGTAATAAACACACCCACACATACACTAACACATACCCACATGCACACTTAAATACACTTAAATTAAATCTTTAAAACAAATGAAGCAGTGACTAGAGACACTGATCTGCAGTTAAAATAGCTGTCCTTTTTCAGAGGGCCTGAGTGAGTTTGGTTCTCAGTCTCCATGTATGAGAGGTCATAATTGCCTGTAATGCCAGCTACAGAGAATATGACACCTTTGACTGGCTTCCTTGAGTACTCAGAGCTCTTTGTCTCTCTCTCTCCCTCTCTCTTTTACACACATGCACATACACACAAAGTAAAACTTTAAGGATGGAATTACTACTGTGTGGTACAATATGGATGAACCTGAAAGCCAAGACTATAAACGAAAAACCCAAAACATAAATACTGCATGCTTTCACTTGTAGGTACAAACGTAAAAGTTGAACTCACAGCAGAAGTAGCGCAGTAATTGCCATGGGCTTGAAGTGGGGGAAATGTGGTGATGTTGGTTAATGTAACATTTCAGTCAAGCAGAATGAAAAAGTTCCATTCTCATAGAAGGATTCCACGTAAAATTAATCATATTTTTTACAGGGGCTGCATACTGAGAAATCCATCATAATTTGACAATGCTATAAGGACAAATTTCACACTCCTAACCCAACCTACCAAATATATTAGCTGAGCAACATGGTGAACTGTGGAGTTTTTGTTGATTATGTGTCCTCGTACAGAAACAGTGGCCCTATACACTGAGTATTGACGCACATGTGTGTAGCAGGGTGGAGAATTGAAATCATTGTTCAGTGTGTGTTTTCTGTCAAACCCATGCTACTTCAGAAACATCAAATTAACTATCTATTTATGCAGATAGATTTCACATCATCCTAGAACAGATACTAGAATATATGATGTTTCTAAAATTTGCTGAGGCTATTACTTAATAACCTGACTACATACATAGGCACAGGAAGGACTGCTATAGCAGGCAAAAAGATTGTTGGTTAATTTTTGATTGTGATATCTCACCATGTGTGGAAATTATGAAATGTAAAGTTTTATACTTTAAACATATATAACGTTTGTGTTGATTTTATTTCAATAAATTTAGGAAGAGGAAAAACTACCAGGCACAGAGGGGCGGGGAATCACTATAAACATGAACATTGAGGGGTGTTCAGCTGTGCCTAGCCAAGAAGGAAGACCATTGTCTTGTTCCAGACTTTCTCAATGAAGAGTGAAGCAGAAGAATATACTCTTGATCCTTATTCTTATTAAATATACTCATTCAATTTCAAATATGGACATGAACATTCTTTAATTCAATAATATATGTTTCCTTTGGGAAAAGTTTACATTATGTATAAATTAAGAATAATTTTAAAATCAATATGTAGCTAAAATGCATTTATTTTATTTCTTGTTTTTTTGCCAACAAACTTCTAAAAGTGTTTATATAAGGGGGATGTATTTCAATTTGTCTTACAAATTAGATTATGTCTTTTCTTCCTTTTCAATATTTTTCTGTTACTCATTAGGTTGTAGTTATGTTAAAGAATCTCTTCTTTTTGGTTCCTGAATGTGAGCTTAAACCCGCTTTAGAATTTCTAAGTTTGGGATGAGTTGCTTTGTGCTTTATTATTACTGGCTCATTTCACCTTCTTTGCTTAGCCAGCCAAGTCTTTGATTTCAATTGGAATATTGGCCACTCTGGATCCCATTATTTTGTGGTATCATTTGTATCAATTCCTTAGCTCTCGAGGTTGTTTGTACTAAATGCACTGGAAGCATAGAAATCTTCAGCAACTTGAACTGAAGGAGAGTTAATTTACAAGGCTGAACTGTCCCTGTAGTTCCCACTGTAATTGCTGCTGATTATTTTTATGTTGTAATGAAGCAATAATGATCAAAACACAAGACATTTCTTAGGGATTCATGACTGGCTGGCTTTGCCTCGGGCCATTAACCCTGTCATTAATTCCCCTGAAAATGCATTGTGTTAAGGTCATTACTGTTAATAACAGGCTGCATGAAAACATTCGCAAACACTCTAGAGTAAAACTGTTGATTATTTTCTGCTTGTACAACTTTTGTTATTGAAAAACTTGAGTGGGAAAAGCGATAAAGAAAAGAAAATGAATTATTGTTCAGAGAAGGGGGATATGTAGTTAATGCATGCAATTTATCATACTATGTATGATGCATGTGTAGATATTTATCTATATAAATGTTATAAATAAACACAGCACTAAACATCTTATGTTTTTAGCTGTAGACCACACACTCATATTCTCCTAATTTATGAAAATATCGTCTATCAGTGTAAGATTTTAAAGATTTCCACTTTTGTTCACAGTTGTTTTCTTATGGAAAAATACCAAACACATGTATTTTTATTTTTATTTTTTGGTATACACCAGTTTCTTCTTAATACCACTGAGATGATAAATATGAATAAAGTCTTCTCTAAGGGCTAAGATGGATCAGCTGCTCTTGTAGAAGACTTGGGTTCTAGTCCCAACATTCACATGATCTTTTGTAACCACTCATGACTCCCGATTCGGGGAATCTGATGTCTTCTGATCTCTGTGGTATATACACATACTTGCAGGTGAAATACCTAAGAATATAAAATGACATAAAAGCAAGGTATATACACATACTTGCAGGTGAAATACCTAAGAATATAAAATGACATAAAAAATCTAATTTTTTTTCTTTGAAAAGAATTTTCCTATTTAGATATATTCAAAATATCTACATTTTCCCCTTATAGCCATAGTCCCTTAATATGATGACATAGGCAGAGCTGTTATTATCACACTTACAAAACATCTTCTTTTCTAAATACCATGCACATGTATCCATGAGTACACATAACATGGGTAGAAAAACTAGTCTCAAAAAATAAAAATAAAATGCACTCAATAACCAGCGGATGCCGATTGAAGCCCCGTCAACATTAAGCTTCCTAGAGGGGAAACCATACCCATTAGGAAAGAGAAAGGAGGCCAGAAGTAACTAAGCATCAGACTGAAAGCTGGTCAAAACCCAAAAGCCCTGTCTTCAGTGAAAATGACATGTATTAACGGCTGATTCCAGTGGCTTCTGAAGTTCAAGTTCAGAGAAACATAACTCCCAATAATCAGAAAGCCCAGGTATTTCATAATATTGGAACTACCACTGGCAGTTACTATTTCATGTTTCTCTCTTATTATTTACATATTTACAAGGATATAACAAGGAAATAAACAGAAGAAATAACAAGAAAAATAAACAAAAGGGAAAGGTTGGGCTAGTGAAAGTCTCCAGGTATTTGGATGCAAGTAATGGACTTCATGAGCAATGATACTATAACTTAAACCATCAGGGTCTATCTGAATATAAATTATTAAAAATTAGTAATATCAAAGTAGCTTGGAGAAGGCACTTTTACCCTTAGATGTGTTGAGAACTGGGGCCAGTCAGGCACTTGGGAATTAGAGGGCAGGTCCATCCTAAATTTTCAGATGAAAAGACAAGTACCCAGCAAGCTGTTCGGCTGAGATAAATCAACTGCAGAACAGCAGGAGCATTAAATAGTACTCTCTTGGTTTCAGCCTAGAAAAACAACTGCTATTATCTTTCTGAAGGCCTCCCTCCACCCTTGAAGAACTGCAGGTAATGATTTTCAGTGATGGTGAATTTTATGTATAACCCTCCCCTGACCATAGTGCCAAGATTACTTAGACAAATGTTATCCTCACTTTTACCATGAGGCACCTTTCTGAACAACGTTAACATTTTAAGTCATTTGACATGAAATAGCGCATATTACTTTCCATATCACAGCTGAGCCTTGGCCAAATAGTCCAGGCTTTGAAAGGACCAAGATTGAGTTCTGTGAGAAGCAGTGCGTCAGCCAGCAGCCGTTAAATACTAACTGCAGGTTTGCTGCAATCCTTAGGTCTCCAGCCTTCTTCCTCTGCATTTCTCTTTCATTTACTAAATCTCCATAATTGTGTGACTGAATGCTTTGGAATAATTTTCTTTACACATACTGTCAGTTCTGGTTCTCTGGGGCAACTGGCCAATACAGATGGGAAATAAAAGTGGAAACAGGAAATTGTCTTTTGGGGCGTTTTTATTAGTGTTTCCCTTTTCCAATGGGAAAATTAAAAAAAAAAAACATTTAATACACCTACAATCTGCTTTATTTAAAAAGAAAAAAAAAACTCTTAAAGCAACCAAACATACAAAACTAGAATCACACCTCGTTTGAGTTTTAAAAAAAATACCCAATAAAGGTTTTGCTTTTTCTGGAAAAAATTTTCAGCAGAATATACATAAATGAATTTGTGCACATGTGTATGTATGGAAATCATAATTAGGCAAAGCTGAAAGCAGATGAAATGCATTTTTGAGACAAAAAAATAACAAATAGCCAGGGTGGTTTCAAACATACCAAGTACTGAAAGCTTGTCTTGAGTTCCTCTGCTCTCTACAGTGTGCATCTCCTAAGTGCTGAGATTATAGGCAGGCGGTATTCCTCAAAAACTTCTATCCTCTGTGAAATTTCTTTTTGGAAAAAAAAAGTATTTTAACAACATATCATCTTTTCTGGAGACCTCATATTATTTTAATTATGTCTCATTTGTTTACACAGGTATGCACACGCACACACACCTTCAGGTTTATATCATGCCAGACCACTTGTAAAGAACTTCATTTTATATATTATTGCTTTTAACATATTAACCATCTATACACTATAAATAGTTCTGCATTTGCTTAATGTTTCTTCGTTGTTCTGTTTCTGTCTTAATATTAGCAAAGGTTTCTTTCCAAGCAGGGCATTGTGGGTAAAGGAATCTAATAGTGGTGTGCAGAAAAGAGACAGAAGTCTTTATCCCTGAACTTGTAATGCACAGAGTTGAGAATGGCAAGCACAAAGAATAGCAATTTTACATTCTTCTGAGTTTTGGTTATAAGCACACCACCTTTCTAATAATGCACTTGGCATCCAGAAATCCTTTTCTGCACATATTATGGAACATACACCTTCTCAAAACAATCCACTTAGCAACCTATGGTTAACATAAGACCTATATGAATCAAGTTGTATATACAATTCTTCTTAATGATGGATATAAGTTAACAACCAATGATAATGACCCTTTTCCATTCAGATACGTAGAACATATCAGCTAAGTAATAATTGATGAATTTATTGATTCATTCATTCATTTCTTAATCATGTGAACCACTGTCATTCTTGACACATAAATTATCTATTCTTTTTGCTTTGAGTAAACTTTCTTTGCTACTCTGAAACTGTATTTAAACTTTTGTTTCAGTTCTTTGAATAAAAAGACAAGACCCTGGAAAAACCCAACCCAGACCCTGACACTAGTTTTAGAAAAATTCTGTCGATCCACAGAAATGATACCATCATCATGATTACTCTGTCTCCATTTTCTATAGTAACAATGTATTATCATTTGACTGGGTCTCTAATAATAAAATATTCTTTCAAATAGTGAAAAGAATGTATGAAAGACACCACTTAGAAAAAGAATACTGAGGGTCCTTTATGGGGGAATGCTTCAAACCATGCTTGCCCACACAAAACATGACTAAAATATTTAAGGGCATGCCCTGACGCTCTTAGCATTCAGGGTCTATGGATAAAGATGGGACACAGGGCTGCATTTATAGAGAACCACATTTTATACTGCTACCTGACACATTTCCTCTGAAATCTCTTTCACTGTAGAATTTAAGAATCGATGGTAGAACTGACATTGCTTTGGAATAAGTACAGAGAGCAAACGCTGGCAGATGGATTGCTTCCCTGCAATTATTCACAGAATGAAAAATAGCTTGCTCATCCTCATTATTTTATTTTGTATCATGCTTTCTGAGAGAGCTCAATTTTATGATTTTATCAGGAGTTATGATAATTATCAATTAAAACTGAAGTATTATTCAAGATAATTGAGGAATGAAAATGAAATGTTTCTTTCTGAATAGTGCCAAAAGCAAAAATTTTACATAAATAGCATTATCAATCTTTAGCTTATGATTCAAATGCATGTCTTCTGAAAACAATTTTCACAATTTATTCTTGTTTAAATTTTGTATTAATCTATATATTTTATGTGCAATGGGGTTCTGCTTGCATACATACTTGTATACTATGTGGAACTGGAGTTAAAAATGGTTATGAGCCACCACACAGATGCTGGGAACTAAACTGGTGTATGCTACAAGAGCAGCCAGTATTCTTACCTCTGAGCCACCTATAGAGCCCTTCACAAGTTATTCATTCGATTGTCATTCATTTCAGAAGTTAACAAATGTCTAGCACTATTTCAGGATTATACTAATTTTCTTCTAGATTTGTGTATTTATATAAGATGATATTAAAATATATTTGAAATATACTGTTTTACTATTTTAGACACTATTCAGTAGAACACTGCTTTCTAGTACAAAATCCTGACTGGACAGGAATGCAACTTGTTTGGCTTGCCAGAAAATTGATACATGGATGTGGAGGCCGGCAAAATAGCTAACTCAATGGACTGAGTTACCTCCAGGAGGATGGGACGTCAGCAGCCACTGCCATTGTCATGCCAGTACAAAGCACTCATGGAAATTCAGTAAGTTGGCAGTAGGGATGAAGGAGTTCACAAATCGAGCTGGAGTCAAAGACTGATGGTGAGGTGGAGAATCTATGGCTCTTGCTGCTTTTGTACCACATGTGCTTAAGTAGTTGTCCTTGGACGCTATCATGGAGATGCTGGGCAGCAATGGGCTTCTCAAATGATGTTTGTTTTTTGTTTTGTTTTGTTTTCCTGGAAGACCTTTAGCTTTGTGGAAGAGTAGTAATTCCCCCATTGATGGAGGGAGAACATCAGTGTTGCCATTTCTAAACCATCTTGGTTTAGAAGGCAAGATGCTGGCCCTAGTGTTAGGGTCCGGATCTGGCTGCAGAAGAGATCCCAGACTCACCTAGTACGCAAACAGCAGAGATTATTTTGTGTAGAACTCCAGCATGCTGGAGTCACCACCTTGAAAAAATGGCGAAGACCACAAAGCAGGGTTGCAGGCCGTATTTATAGATGGTCAGAGGAATTCCAAGGATGAATAGCTGATCTTTACTTTGATTGGAACCAGCCAAGGAGTATGGGGACAATCCTGATTGGCTAGGAGCTTAGAGACTTTCCCAAGCAGCTATAATGTAACCATGTCTGGCCCGGCCGGACTTTGCAGCTGATGATGATTGGCTGCCCTTTCCCTGTGGTTTCTCTTTTTAGAAACCAAAACCCAAACTGAAACTCAAGCCTAGTCAGATAAAGTTAAGACTAAAGCCTGTCATTTAGTCAGACTGCCCTGATGGTGGTGGGCTGGAATTACACCCTCTCACTAGTTCTGGACCCCTATATCTGAATTCTAATACAATACGATGTGACCAAGTCAGGGTGGAAGATGAGAGAAATATTGCTGCCATTACAAAAGATGACCTGGAAACCTCCCTGGCAGGAGAGCCACTGCGCTCAAGAGTGAGACTTTGAGCTGAAGGACTTGAAGATATCTCCTGGGTCCACCACTCCACCACTTAGCAACTTAGCAACTGTGTTCCTCTGAGCACCCACCTGGCAACTTTGGGCCTCTTTAAAAACCAGTTTGTGGGGATGCTGAGGTTAAATGACTTATATGCAGTTCTAAGCCCAAGAAACAGAATCTCCAGGCAGTAAAGCAGGGACAAGGGGAGGGCAGACAACATACAGGGTAGATGATCTAGTGCAACAACAGATGAATTAGACAAAGAAAAAACTTTGGAAAGCAGGGTAGGGAAAACAGTCCAGAGTCTGCTCAGAGAGTTCTGCTCCAATTGGATAGTGTGCTCCTCCTACTGAGTATAGTTGTTGGTGGCTGGAAACATGGAGTAAGATAGAAAGCTGTTATCTGACTGGGTTTGTCTTCACCATTTTAATTCTTAGCAGGAAACTTAGGTTTTGTGAATAAAAATGAAGATCAGATTATGTCAACTAAAGAGAATTAAACAAAGTATTTTCCCAGCAGGCACCAGCATGTAACAATGCCTTCCTGTGGTGCCCAGACAATGCTTTGGCTAAAAGGCTTTACCTTTCAAGCTGAAATCCCGATTGAAAGGGTTCTCTTTATATATCCGTGATGAAGCAATGCATGGGCTTGATCTTCCACAAAGGCAGGGAATGCAGGAAGCATTCTCTAAATTGTCTCTCATGTGGGCTCAGTTATCAGGTCTGTCTTCATGTGCTATCCTCTCCAGTCTATGGCTCAAACTGGATTCTTACCTTATAGAATACTGTATGGTTCTGATTCAAAGTTTTCCCCTTCTAGCTAGAGGGGAAGAGGTATTCTGTAAGTCAAATTTCAGGTTATAGTCCAATGACACTTGTTCTGAACTACAAACATTAGCTATGAATGCCAGGTTGACGGCTCAGCATGGGTATTTTAAACAAGGCTGCTTCCTCTTGATGGTTCAGTGCAGAGAAGCTGGGATTTTCCCAGCCCTGTTCCACCCTCTGCAGGTGCATCTGCTGAGCATCCTGGGCTAGATCTCTTCCCCTCCTTTTCTTCCTTTCTCCCTCTCCTCCCTCTCTTCCTCTCATTCTCCTTCCTCTCCCTCTCCCCCTCCTCACTTTCACCCTCCCAATTCTTTCCCTCCTCCTTTCATCCTCTCCTTTCCTATTACCATCCCCTCCTCCCCTTCCACTCTTAAACTTCCCAAGTACATACGTATAGTGTGAAGTATCTGAAGTTTTCTATCTTATTCCATGTTTCCAGCCACCAACAACTATAGTCAGTAGGAGGAGCACACTTTCCAGTTGGAGTAGAACTCTCTGAGCAGACTCTGGACTGTTTTCCCTACCCTACTTTCCAAAGTTTTTCCTTTGTCTAATTCATCTGTTATTACCCTAGATCATCTACCCTGTATGTTGGCTGCCCTCCCATTGTCCCTATTTTACTGCCTGGAGATTCTGATGGTCTGAGCATGGGTGTCATCTGCCATTTCCTGTGCTCTAAGATAATAGTCTTTAAAATTCAAATGTAAGCAGAGAGTAGATAAATGTCAAATAAACATAAACAAACAGAGGTTCAGAACAAAATAAAATGAATGGATAGTTGAGGAAGCAGTAAAGGTCAACTTCATGATGGGTTTCAGTGAATGGAAATACTTTGATTTAAATAGACAGGAAAGTAATTGGGAAATTGGTTAAATAAAAAGAAATCACAGCATTAATTATTTTCCTGATACTAAGATTTGAGTGAAATTCTTTGATATTACATACAGTATGCAAGTAAGAAAACAGTCCTATAATATCTGACTTTAAGTCTTTCACAGAGTGCTGTGATATTTTCTTTCTTATTTTCGACTTATTTTAAAACCATCTCTTACCTGGCTTTAACACCAAAACAAACAAAAAAATATTCTTAGTAATTCATTTTATTGTGTGGATCCTCTAGATTGGATACTATAATACTTTGTTTTCTTTAACTTTTTCTATCTCCCCCAAATCCCCCCGTTTTCATAATGCACATGTTAAAAGGAAATGAATGACCTGGCCATGGCTGTGGCTTTATTTGAGGATCAGTTTCCCATTTTCCTTGGTTCTTATACACCTGGACTCTTAGGCCTACGTCTTGCATTCTACAAATCTTTCATTCACACAGGATAAAGTGTGGTTTCTAGCTGGAAAAACAAATTAAAAGCTGAACGGAGAAAGTCCAGTCACAAAGTTTAGTTTTAGTGTAAACAGATTCCTGAATCCCAGTGTTGTTTGTAAGTACGTTGTTAAGCACAGTGGCAGAGCCGCTCCGCCGGGTTCTGACAGAGAGCTGCTTTGCTGTGTTCAGGCACCTGGAAGACAGCCCAGTCAGATTTTTATTTATTTATTTATTTTAGGGATAGTATTGAATTAAATATTTGTTCTCAACTTTAAGATTTACAGTCCAGTATCTACATGCAGAATTGGAAGAACACTGTTCCTAAGAGTCCCCCTGTACTCTTTTATGACCTCTTCTTCATTATTGTTAAACAAACACACATGCACATGCACACACCCCGATCATAATCCATTTAGTCTTGTTAATAGTTAGATGTATTTAGAATTAACCCTTTGGACTCTATAACCTACCAGGGAGCTCTTCCCAGGAGAACATTGATTCTCTCTTTCAGAAGCCGTTGATTGCCTAGCTCTTCATCTTAGAGTGGGACCTTGTGAAATTTTACCCATCCATGTTCACAAGCCAAATGTAGTTGGCACTGAACAGCTCAATTGCTGAGAATTTATAGAGTGCAGCTTCCCCGTCACATATAGAATAGACTTCCTAGAAGGTGAAGTCCTTTCTATATTTAAAATAAATGTAAACTTTTAGAGATGTGATTCACAACGTAATAATATACAGGCAGATAGTAAAATTGTTACTATTAAGAAGTACATCTTACATGAGTACATGTTTATTGATAAGGCAAGACTTAACTGAAACCCCTCAGAGAGTATTATAAGAAAGGAGACAAAGGAAATTACCCTAATTTTGATAATGGCTGCACCTGTCTTTCTTCCCACTAACAGTACAGGAGTGCATTCCTCCGTTCTCCAGTTCTTGCTGTTTCTTGTGAGCTCTCCACAGCAGATATTCTAGAAGGCTTGATGGAATATCACTGTTGTCTTTGTTTGCCTTGCCCTGAGGCTCAGTGCTGTTGAACACCTTTCCATATATTTGGAGGCCATTTCTGCATCTGAAGCAGAGAGACATGCATTCTGGTTCCTTTTCCAATATGCAGAGAGCTTTTTAGATTTTGAAATTGTATTCTTTGCTGTACATATGCTTTTAAGTTTGGTGTCTCATTTATACTTGCTTTGCAATGAATCCTTTTGTTTTAATATTCAAAGAACAATTACCAAGGCCAAAGATTTTACCCCTGAGGGTCCTAGAGTACCAAGTCTTACACTCAGGTCTGTATGCATTTTGAATTGTTGTTTGTATATGTTGTCAGATAAGGTTTGGATTTATTCTTTTGTGGATGGGGAAATCCAGTTTCGACAGGATGGGCTATGAAGAGAGTATCTGTGTCTACATTGTGTTTCTTTAGTGTCCTTGTCTAAAACTAATTGACAGTGTATTTCTGGATTTATTTCTGATTTTTATTTGTTATTTTTTTCTGGCCTTTCTCTTTTTCATTTCCCTTTATTCCATTCTAATTTAGTTTAAAGAAAGCACACAATCTCAATGGACTGCATGCTAAAATCACATTCCCAAAAGAGGCTACATTCCCAAATACTTTGAGATTAAGACTTGAATCGTATCTTCCCATCTGTGTGTTTGTGTCTCTATGTCTCTCTGTCTCTGTCTTTCTGTCTCCCTGTGTGTGTCTCTCTCTGTGTGTCTCAATTACAAATAACTTTGTTTTTCCTTTCCAAACAACCCATTCTCAACTCCGCACACAGAAATCTATAAGCAAATCATTCATCTTTCCATAAGAGTCAGGCATCAGGATAATATAGACTGTCTTTTATCTCAGACAGGGGTATCACATAAGTCAGTTAGCTTAGTCATATTTAAAAAATAAATAAAAGAAAAAAATAAAAGAAAACGGTTTTCAGATCCCTGTCCTATGCGGAAACATTTACCAGACAATTGTGCTGGGATTTGAAGAAACATAGATCAATTCAAACTTGGTCTTTGTAACCTCAGGCTTTGAGGTACACACCTTTATGGATCATCTGTGCTTATAGGATATTCTAGTTCCTTTTATGCTGCTGTTATAAAACACTCTGAACAAAAACCACTGAAAGGAGAAAGGGGTTTATTTCATCTTACAGGGTCTAGTCTATTATTGATGAAAGTCAGGTCAGGAAATTAAGCAGGAGCTTGAAGCACAAAACCATGGAGGAGCGCTGCTTGCTCCCAGGCTCAAGGTTAAGCTTGTTTTCTTATCCAAACCAGGAACACCTATCCAGAGTTGGTACCATCCACAGCCCAGTAGACTGGTGCCTCATACACCAAGTGAAAATCAAGACATTCCCTGACAGATGTGTGCATAGGGCAGTCTCAGCAGTCCTTCAACTGAGACTCCTTCTGAGATATCTCTAGGCTGTGGAAAGCTGGCAATCACAGCCAACTAGAACATAGCAAAGAAACAGTCTCAGTTTATTCGATACCTCCAGTCACGAAGGGAACAGCCACAAGTCATGATGCTTGCATAGCCCTAGATAACATACCAGTTTACCCAATCATGCTCAGTTCTAATTGAAAATGACCAAAGGATATATATTGGTTTTGTCATTTCTGGAGTTCAGGAACTCAATCCCTAGGTTGCTAAGGTCAAAATTTTGTTGTACAGAAAAAAAAGTCATAGTATCATGAGAAATAATCTTTCTAATTTTTAACACCTTTAAAGAACATAGTGAATGGTTATGGGAAGGCTTAAATTCCTCATCTAAAAGTGTGGTGCCATGGAAACTGAGCAACAGTGGAAGTACAAAGTTTGATATCTGACCTCTTACCTCTGAGTGAATTTGGTAATGAAGTAACTAACTAACGTGTATCTTCTGAAAGTAGATCAGAAATCTACAACTACACCATCCTGTGCATGCCTGACATTTTCTGAAAATAGAACATAGAGACCACCGATGACAGCTGTCACATCTTACACAGAGAAGTAGACAAGACAGATGTTGAGAGACACAACTCTGATGATTACATTGCTGCTGTTATATCAGAAGTTCTTGCCCAGTGATATTTCTATACTTTACTGTCTGTTCTCTGTTTAACTGAAATATAGAAATAGTTTTCCATGTTTCTTTTGATCTTCATTCCTGAAGGCATTACTATCTAAAATTTTGGTTAAATAAAATTTTTGTGCTTTACTCATCGATCTTTTATTATAGTGGCATTAGCTATGAACTCTGCAAGGAATAAGGAAAGTATATTATTTTTCTCCCTTATGCTTAATGAATTTTAATTCCTGTATCTCCCCACAAACATGATTAAGAAATAAGATTCCTTCAGTAACATTTTACAATGTCCTGCTTCAGGCTAAGATTTTATGGTGTATTGAGATTTATTTTCTTAAAAGTTTTTGCTGATGATATTCCAAGAAGTTTCCCTCAATAATATGAATTTGTTTATACAGTTTCTTTTCTCCTTCACTTCAATTAGTTAGCTATATTTGCACAGGTTTTGTGAGCAAGACCTGCAAAATTGACTTTTTCCAGCCTAGCCAACTCAACATTTTTCAAATCAAAAGACTACAACACAGCCCAGAATGAGAGTAAGCATTTTCTCTCTTTTCTTAATTTTTATTTTTAAGGAGATTCCATGTAATCCCTGTGTGAAGAAACCTGGAGGCAAAATAATATCATTTAAAATATGCAAAACTTCTCCACTTAACAGGATAGGCCCTTATTGTAAGACATACAAAAGAAGGGCATAGCAAAATTAAAGAACAAATATCTCTGAATTTAGCTGAAGATCTAACGGTCTCCTACTATGGCTAAAAATATAATTCTCAGATTACACACAATTTAAAAGACAGGTGTACAAACGAAGACAAAGTGGTCTCATTTCTTTAAAATGGAAAATTGATGGTAATATTATTGCTATAAAAGGATTAAATTATTAGATATAGTTACCCACATTTGAAAGCATATGATGCATCAGAGATTACTTCTTAATTGATTTTTATGTATTTATCTTGTGTGTGTATGTGGCGTGTGTTTATATGGTACATGTGTTTATATGGTACATATGTATGTGCAGGTACACATGAATACGTGTACACACGGCATGTGTAGACAAAGGCCCAACCTGATGTGTCATTACTCAGGGACTGTGTACTTCATATTATTGAGACAAGGTTTCTTATTTGGCCTGGAGCTTCATGGATAGGTTAGATTGGCTGTCCATTGAGCCGATGGGAATCTATCCATTTAAAGCTACCATGGCTAACAATTTTAAATATATTTGGGAATCAAACTCAGGTCTTCTGCTTATATGATTATCACCTTACCAACTGAGCTATCTCTCCTGCCCCTGGAATTCCTTCTTTTCACTATAGAAAGGAGGAGAGATGAAAAAAGAAGAATTCTTCCAAACAGACACCCAGTTAAAATTTGCTATGCTATTCAATGATCTACAAATAAACATAAGACTTAAAAAGTGATGCTTATTCCTTCTAATCTCTATAACTTTTTGTTGGAAGTCAACCCTCAACTACCAGAAGCTGGACTTAATGCTTAGTAAGAATGTTATAGTACACTTTAGATGATCAATAACATAATTAAGATTGAGTCACTGTCTTTTCAAGTTTACATTACCTGCTACACAAAATCAGGATGAAATGTGCTTTCACTAGTAAAACTGTTGTATGATGGTCAAAACAAGCAGACATTCAGACAGATAGCTTCTCAATAATTAAACTTACATATTTCAAGCTTTTCACAATGTAGCTAAGCATGTGTGCTTGTGGAATACAGGAGAATATCCTAGCACTATTGATATAAACTGCCCTGATTTGCGGCATATCTTTTGTAGTCTCTCTAAAACATTTTCTCTACTGTAAATGGCATTATTTCTATTTTCAGCCTTGCATGTTTGCCAAATGACTAATATAGCTTTCAGTTCTTTTATGTAAGTGATATTTTGAGTATTGGAAAACAATATAGTTTTCCAATATATAACAAAACAAAACATAACAAAAGCATTATAATGGTTATAGGATGCAAATTTTAAAGCTCATCCACTGTACAGTCATGTTCTAAGCTTTTTATATCTTTAAAATAACTGGGGTGTGTGACAAAATCCCTGGCCTTGCATTTTTTT
>CM053753.1:86508738-86537422 GCA_028658305.1 Pachyuromys duprasi | reverse complement strand
TCTGACACTAGCTTATCAGGTCTCATCAGGACTGACTGCAATGTCCTCTTCTGTGGCCTAGCAAGGCTGCTCCTCTTTCGGGGAAGAGGGAGGTCAAAGAGCCTGCCATTGAGTTCATATCAGAGACAGTCTCTGTTCCCCTTACTAGGGTACCTACTTGGATGCTGAGCTGCCATGGGCTACTTCTGAGCAAGGGTTCTAGGTTATATCCATGCATGGTCCTTGGCTGGATAGTCAGTTTCAGAAAAGTCCCCTGTGCCCAGATATATTTGGTCCTTGTGGAGCTCCTGTCCTCTCCAGTTCATACTAACTCCCCCTTTTTTCATATGGTTCCCTGTACTCTGCCCAAGGTTTGGTTATGAGTCTCAGTTTCTGCTTTGATACACTGCTAGGTAGAGTCTTTCAGAGGCCCTCTGCAGTAGGCTGCTGTCCTGTTACTTGTTTTCTCCTTCTTTCAATGTCCATCCCATTTGTCTTCCTAAGTGAGGATTGATCACCTTACCCCGGGTCCTCTTTATGTTTATCTTCTTTAGATGTACAGATTTTAGTATGTTTATCCTATCTTATAATTCTAGTATCCACTTATAAGTGAGTATATTCTGTGTGTGTCTTTCTGCTTCTGGGATACCTCACCCAAGATCATATTTTCTAGATCCCACCATTTGTCTGAAAATTTCATGATTTCCATGGACGATTATAACTTTTTGCTGATCTGTTCAGACTACATGTCAATCTTGGTTATAGACTCAATTATATCTTATTAATGATGGTCAATTTCAACTCTCCAATAGTACATAAAGGTGTTCTATTAATACCCATATTGCTTTCTTAATTAATTTCCTGTGATAAAATTTACAAATGGAGATATTCTCCATGGTATGCTGACTCTACATAATAGACTGTCCTTCTCTGGGAACCATGCAACTCTTAACAAGCTTGGTTATGCTCACTGGCTTTCTGCTATTAAAAATGTTTAATTTAACCATAAATTTTACTGACAACACATTTTAATTTTGAGGCTGATCAAACTAAGATTCCAATTTTAATAACAATAAAACTGGTTACAAAATCCTTCATAATTCAGTCATTACAAAAGAATCAAATGATAGGGATTATGATTCCACTATTAAAATATTTTAATTGATTTTTGACAGTATAAAGTAGAATGTTACATTTAAATTGAAAAACTTGGGGAAACAAAAAATAGATAATTAAAAAAGAGTAATGGTAGTGAATTGATCAGGGTTTTTATTTAAGGATAATTTTCTTACTTTTCATGTCTGTGTATGTATTTCAAGGAAAATTAAAATCTGCCAAAAATGTTACTCATTGCTTATGCAGGATAATAGTTTTGTGAGATATAGAAAAATGGGGAAAATCTCAGCTTGAATATTAACAATCACATTAATTTTTAAATATGTTTATGTCAAATTAAAATTTTTCATTTTTTACAGTCTGCAGCATAGTCAAAGAATAGGACTTTTCAAAATTGTGATTAATATTATTCTTAATCATAAAGTAATCTAATAAGAAATATACTCTGTTTTAAATGCACAATGATTCATAAGTCCGCTGCTAATAATATATTAAGCAAGCATGTATGAATTTTGGAACCTTAAAGCAGAGCATACCTAATTTTGTAAGAAAAACTTCTATTTCCTATCCTTCATTAAAGGGCTAGAAGTTAAACTTGATTCTATTGACAAAAGCTCTTTTAGAGAGAAGATGAATGCTATACATTTTTCAAGATACCACCTGGTCCTTCCCAAAAAGAGACTGGCATTTTCTTTATTCCTATGTTTTGGTTCGACTCTTTGTTCTGTATGTTCTGGTTTGACTGTGAGAATGATATGCTAGTCTATTTTGTCATTTTAAAAAGTATTTTCTTAAATTGAAGGCATGGCAGTCTAATGCAATGAACTGAATGTCTCTATCCTCTCTTCCCTTCACAGGTTAAATCTTCATCCCAAAGGTGACAATGTTAGAGGAAAGGGTAGAGGTCGTTGAGCCTGATTGGGTCATGAAGGAAGAGAGCTCAAGAACAAGATTTGCCTTTCAGAGGCCATTTGTGGTAGGCCCCTGTCCTATTCCCTGTTTTCTCCCTCTTCTGATGTCCATCTTCTTTGCCTTTCTGAATGGCGGTTTAGCATCTTAGCCAGAGTCCTCCTTCTTGATTAGTTTCTTTAGATTTTAGTATATCATGAACTGATTGGCCTGCTCTTTGATCATCTCCCCCAAGGGGGAAGCAACCTTACCAGGCCACAGAGGAAGACAATGCAGCCACTCCTGATGAGACATAATAGACTAGGATCAGAAGGAAGGAGAGTAAGACCTCCCCTCTCAGTGGACTTGAGGAGGGACATGGTTGGGGAAGGGGGAAAGAAGATGGGACTGGGAGGGGAGAAGGGAGGGATCTACAGGGGGTATACAAAGTGAATAAACTGTAATTAATAAAAATAAAATTAAAAATAATAAAGCCCCCCCCAACAAAAGAATTAGATTTGCTACAAAAAGAAAGCAGTAAGAAACACCCTTCCTCCTGTTGTCATGTGAGGTTAAACAGAAAGCTCTCCCTTTGGAATAAAGCAGGCTGACACTAGACATCAAATCCCCCCACACCATAATTTAGGTTTCACAGGTTCCAAAGTTATGAGAATTAACCTTCTGTTTCTTATAATCTGCACAGTTCATATGAGTTCACCATTGCAGTCTGCCTGAGCTTGATTTTCTATTACTGTGGTAAAACACTGGCCCAAATCAACCAAGGTAAAAAAGATTTTATTTCAATTTACAGATTGTAGTCTTATAGTCAGGGAGCTAAGGAACTCAAGGAAGAAACCTGGTGGCAGGTACTGGAGCAGAGATTGTAGAGGTACTCTGTTTACTGTCTTGCTCTCCCAGGCTTACTCAGGTTGCTTTTTAACACAACCCAGGACAAGCTGACCAGAGTGGTACTCCCGCCAATGGGCGGGGACTCACTCCATCCACCATTCAGCCAGAAAATGCCCTATAGATGGTTCATTCTGATGAAGGCATTTTCTCAGCTGTGATTCTCTCCTCCCAAATGACGAGTTTATGGCAGGTTCACATAAACTGAAAAATGCATACATAACCTTAATGGCAAGTTCCTGTGTATTTTAACTTTCAGAAAACCCATCATAACTAGTCAGTGTGATGATAAATCTTAACAAATCCAACCTTTATTGTGTTAGATTTAACTTGTGCTTCCAACTTTCTCAACATTGTCTATGTTTTGGTCTATTTCAGGCAATGAATCTAACATTTCTATCACCCTGAGCTGCAATATAAAATGCAGAGTCTCTACTTATGTGGCCTAATGTATGTTCTTTCACCCATCATTCCACAACTTTAATGTGCATTTCCACAAGACACCCTTATATTCACAACAAAAGTGAGAAAGCTCAAGTAATTATTTGGGAGTATAAAGTTATATCCTCATGGGTCATGGTTTGTCCAGTAGTAAAGAAAATTTATGAGTGTTTTAGTCTTAAATACCACTAAATACTCACCATTAATGTCTTTTGAATTGAATGATAAATGGGGACATGGAATCTGAGAGCACAACATTAATATGAATTCAATTAATAAATTATAGTTAATCAAGTTTTCTAACATGGTTCTGAAGGGAAGGATATGGTCACAGAGAGTGCCCCTATGCTCTCTCTCTTTCTCTGCCTCTGTGTATGTGTGTTTGTATGTATGTGTTCTTGCACTTATTCTTGAGTGAATAATAGAGTACATAGATAGCACTTGTATGAAAGTCAGAAGACAATCTTATGTGAGACAGGTCTCTGTTGTTTTTCTACTGCTAGAGCCTGTCCATTGTTCACATGTCTTTGCCTTCCATCTCTCACTCTGAGCTTGGAAGTTAAAGATGTTCATTTATTCAGCTTTTATGCAGGTTCTCGAGATTCAAGCTTTGGTACTCATGCTTATGAAGTAATCTCGCAGTCCTGTTCTTACTTTCTTCCAAAGCAGGTAAAGATATTATAATAAAAATCTCACAAAGAAAAATTCAGATGTACTGAGCTTCATTCTACACTTTTTGAATTGATAAGGACAATTTGACAATGTTTAATCCAATTAATTGCATAAAATAGATGTCCTTACGGTAGGCCAATGGTCTAGGTGAAATGATGAGTTTAAAACAGAGACAGGAAGAGTTAGAAGTTGACACATTTGAATTCCTGAGGCAGGACCAGACACCTGTTCATGGGGGGATTTAATATTCTTCTTTTACTAACCACAAGAGTGACTCTAAACAAAGTTTGAAGCGATTTCTATGTGATATATCAGAGATGATATGGGGACACACTGGCTTCTGCAAACATGAATTAATTTCAGTCCATAGAATTTCCTAGTGTGTTCTGCTTCTATCTATTGTCTTTATAGACTAAAATAGTAAGTTAGTATTTTCTACTATAAAACAGTTTCTGGTATAACCAAACATGTCTGTTTTCATGGGCTGCATGGGTAAGTATACTATTCGGCAGAATGTTTCTACACTATAGGTCTGTTTGAAGGCTGCACATTGATTATTTGACTGAATAACCCAGTCAAATAATTTCCTTTTCACCTCTGGCTCTGCTTTATTCAAATCCTGAGGTACTCTCTTCAATTATTATAGAGGGGCAATCATATATTTTTATCTTTCAACATGTTATCAGTTTCATGTAGTTTTTATAATAATAACACAAAAGAAACATGGCTTCTTTTATAGATGTATTAGGATTTCAGGCTCCTATGTATTTTGAAGGTCAGAAAAACTTACAAGAACTACACAGATATTAGCAATCACATTAATTATTTCCAGGACCACACTTACAGAATGAAGCAGCACATTCCATTCTCTCTCTCTCTCTCTCTCTCTCTCTCTCTCTCTCTCTCTCTCTCTCTCTCTCTCTCTCTCTCACGCACGCGTGAGCCTAGAAATTAGAAACCTGGCTAAAATGTTTCATTTGGCCAGATCCCTACGTACTGATTGCATTGAAATTAAGCTGTGAGTAAGTAATAAAACTGAGGTTTTTAAAGCTATTAATTAATAAATATGCAAAAAATCCCATGTTAAGATATAGTATTTATGTAACAAAATCTTGAGATATGATGATATTTCTAGTAATAGAAAATTAGCGGGTATATAAAAACAGAAGTCTGATGTTTTGAAATAATAACTGACTTGATAGCGTGTTTGTTGTATATTATGAAAATAAGCAATTCTAATGGTCTTCTATATCTCTAGAAAAGGACAAAAAGAGCTCTTTACAACATGGTGAAACAAAAGACATACTCAAAAAATGTCTTGCCAGTGTGAAAGGATTTAAAGGTAATATGGAAATAAAGTACACAGTCGTAAGCTCTGTTTAGGGCTCAAAAAGACAACTTGCTTCTGAAGCCCAGCACAAAATATGAACATGAGAAGAATATTGATCAATGAGAACTTATTAGAATTCAGATTCACATTTTATTTAAATCAAGGAAATAGCCAATGCTCTCATTGATAAATATTTTGATCTGCTTATGGTATTCTAGATTAAAGGGTCGGTGAGAAAAATAATTTCAGAAAGATAATCTCAAATAGAAAATATAATGTGCTCTAAGGAAATTTACAAAGCATTCGGCTTCTCATCTACAATAGACAATGCTCAGGTTTCTATCACAATACTGAGAACACATAGGAGTGGTCAACAGAAAGAGCAGTTCTCTTGATGGAGATAAAAGGTTTACTGCGGTGTCACATATGAGTAGCCAATTCTAGGGAACACATAATTACATTACTCTGTTTTCTATGCTCCAACATGTTAACAGTTTCATAAAGTTTTTATAATAATGACCAAAAAAAATCAGAAATCCACAAACTCTTCACATACATTAGTGGGAGCATGTGTGTGGCTGGGCAGAGGAGAGCAGAAGAACAGCAGGCCTGTGTACAGGTGCTCTCTGAGTACACACGAAATTTAGCATTGCAGAAAGCCAGAGGATTTTCCAAATGGTTTCATATACTGATCACAGGAATGTTTGATCAGACCCAGAGTTGGGCAATGATGGTATTTCAAAAGATGTGAGATAACTCAAGATAATTTGGCCCTGGCTCTGGAACGTGAAATCTTCTCCATGATCACTGAGGTTTTCATCAGTCAGTCCTTATAGACTATTCATGTAGCTGGTGTTTCTTTCCCAGAACTTCAGATCACAGTCATGGTACATGAAAACACAATTGTTAGAGAATTTTTTTCTATGGGTTTTGACCTGTGGAGTTGCTACAATCTAATAGTTAAGAATAATTAAAAAGAGAGGGCTCCGTGTTTAGGAGCACTGGCTTCTCTTCTAAAGGACCCAGGTTCAATTTCTAGCACCCACATGGCATCTTACCACGTTCTGTGCCTCCAACATCTCACATCCTTTTCTGGCCTCTTCTGACATTGTCTACATGGTGCACAGGAATACATGCAGGCAAAATACCCAGTGCTCTTGAATGTCAACATGTGCTACCAACTTGTGTTCATTTCCTGCCAACTAGATTCTTAATCCTCTTCTGTCTTTGTTCTCAGGACCCGATGCTAGGTTTCTATACTTTCAGTTCCACCAGCTACTTCCTATGTGACACTTCTGTCCTGCAGATTGCCTTAACAACATTCATAACCTGGTGGCTTTTGTCCTGGCTGGAATGCCAATTGCCCTCATATTGTTCTTCCTAATCTTTTCCTATATATTCATCAGTAAACACATTTTAAAATCCCTAGATTTTCAACACCATATGCCTTTTCTAGCTCTTTGGAATCAGAAAGCAAAAGAAACTTTCAACTATCTGTTTCAATGGTTTTATACATTAAAAATGAATGAAATAAAACTGAGACATAATTAACATGTTATTGTAACCTGAATAATAAAATTGGCTATAATCATCAATTATACTTGGTATGATTTATGACATTTATCTCATTGAATATTTAAATCATATTAGGTATACAGATATGTTCTATGCTCATTTTTCTGTGCTGGTATTCTTAATCTCTAGAACCAAACTGCCTTCCCAGGTCTAGAATATTAAAATCAACTTTACTTAAAAAGTTAAATTCTTATAAATGGTAATTTTATGTACTAAACACTTTATATGACTGAATGGCATTAGACATAAATCTAATTATTTTTAAATATTTGATATTGGCAAAGTGTTTCTTTGTTCTTAACTATTTGGCATTGGGAAAATAAAAACACAGAACATAAGTGCTTTTACTTTATTTTAATAATTTAGGTGTCTGTATGAGTGGGGTTCCATGGAAGCCAGCAAGGGGCAGTAGATTCCCTGGAGCAACAATTACAGTGGTTGTGATATTCAACACATGGGTGCTGGGAACTAAACTCTGGTTTTCCAGAAGAGCAACAAATGTTTTTAATCAGGGAATCATCTATCTGGGCAACAGAACAATATTATAAACTATAATCTCGGTTGTAATCAAAGAAGTATAAAATCAGAATAAATTTGAAGTTGAAATTAGAGTTCCAGGAAGGAGAAGCATCATTTACAATAAAACTTGGATGATGAATGAGAAAAAACAGAGAATCAAAGTTTTGTGATATGTGTTCTGAGGTATGCAAAAAAAAATGAAGTAATATTGGAAAAGTTCATTTACGCATTAGTGTTATGATAATTGAAAAGCAGTTACTTGTTTGTCATTGTGGTAAAAATAATTCAACTCCAGGCTTTAGTCCTAATGTCCACTCCTAATCTTTTTAGTTAGTAATTGATGAAATAATCAACATGTTTTGTTTTCGGGAAATTTTTATATATTTAGTATAACTTGTAATTATACATTTCTTTGGGGGATGGTTTTTGGTTTTTTGAGATAGGATTTCTCTATAGCTTTTACTGCCCTGGATGTGCATTGTAGACAAGGCTGGCCTTGACCTCTCAGAAGTCCACCTGCCTCTGCTTCCCTGAGTACTGGGATTCCAAGCATATGCCACTGTACCTGGCAATTATACATTTTCTAATTAACATTTTAAAGTGTTAAAATGGTTTGGAAAGAATAATTTTATAGAAAGAACAAGAACCTTGAGCCGATAGACTGCTCATGGTCATTTTTAATTTAGAGTAATCTATGGGGTCACATTCCAAGATGGGAAAGAAGCAGGCTGTGAAAGAACTCAGGAAACAAAAAGGTTACATTTGCTAAAGTCTTTTCAGTGATGGCTCCGCACACAGTAGAAGAGTAGGGTTTCCTAAAGGAGCAGAAGGCTATGGAGAAGGCTGGGTAGGAACATAAGTGCAGCTCTTCCCACAGTATCCCTTGTTCAGGAAAGGGGCTGCTCACACATCTTTCTTTTACCATCTCAGATTTGGTGTTGTGTTCATCTGCTTCACTCTTCCCTTTCTTCCCCCTTTTAAGTAGGATGTTTAAATTGGTTACCAATCTGCATGACTTACAAATATAATGTAATTGCACATTGTCTGCCCATGTCCGTCTCTGAAAAATATTTGACATCAGTGGAAAAAAGAAATAAAAACCACTTTTCTGATTAATTTCACCTTAAATGTATTTCGACAAATTTTAACAGAACTCAATAATACTGGGATATCATAGCTATTTCCTTTAGATGCTCAGTTTCACACTCAATAAAAATAATTATCCCCCCTTCACTCCAACACATAAAATGTTATCTTGTCCAATTACTGTCCAATTATGGGGAATTGATACAAACCCAAAATTCCTTTAACTCCTCCTTGTACAAGCTAACTAAAAATTATCTTTCTTTCTTTCACTTTCTTCTATTTGTGAATGAATTGATCTTCTTTGTATCGAGGGTAGGTATCCCAATGCAGGTAGGTAGAAGAAGGTCTAGGAGACCTGAAGCTATGGAGGCCACCACTTCATGAAGTACCGGGATATGTTTAGATAATGAACAAAATGCTAAGACTTTAAGTGTTCTGTCTAGGAAAAGAGAGTCCTAGGACAGGCAACACTGATACAGAAAGAGGAGAATAACTTGTGTTGGGTTTCACTAGGAAGAAATTTCATTTAATAATTCTTTTTACTATTTTTTAAAATAAAGAGCCTCACATTAATAAAACTATTAATTTAGAAGGTATTTTCTTTTGTTTCTTCTTTAATTTTGGATAGAAATAGTGTAAAAAGAGTTATACAGAACCTAGAAAGCTTTGGACATACAATGGGATAAGATTCTGAAACATGTAAATGAGTGACAGGTAAAATGAAATCAAGATGAGAGAAAAACAAAGTACTGACCCATGTTAAAAAAAATTGAAAATATTTTTACAGATTAATTTTTCTCCAGCACAGCATTTTTTATTCTTTTCTCTATGTAGGTATGACTGTCATAAATCCTCCAGAGAGATAAACATATCCATATATTTCATTGTTTCCCAAGAGGGTGACAGATAAAAATAAACATTTTTCAGTTCTTTCATGTTGCAATTTGTTTCTGGTTTTTTTTCCAAAACCTCTAGAAAAACATGTATCCCAAAGAACACTCGTGTTTACAAGGACAAAACAGAGTTAAATGAGGGTAGAGTCTACTAGGAACAATGAATAAAGGAATTTGGTTGCATTTCTCCTCCTTCTTAGCTATATTTTTCTTTGTAACCTTATTGCTTCTCAGCCTCATCTATATTAATTGAATGATCTGGAGTTGGACAGAATTTCTGCCAAAGAAATATTGGTAGGAAATTGTAGAGTGGTTCAGTGGTTAAGAGTACTTGCTACTCCACAGAGAACCAAAGTTTGACTCCCAGGCAGCACAAAGGAGTTTCTAACCATCTGCTTCCAACTCTCTTTCTGCTTCACCTTCTGGGTGCTGTAAATCAACTGTTACCATTTTTCATACTACAACCTCATGCAGGATGTTTATGGATATGTTCTCCAGTGACGACTGCAAGTTGAACAAATACTTGTTTACAAAATCCAATCTATGAATCTTACCATTACATCACCTCCTTCTAATGTTATCTATTCTCACCTTACATTAACTTTCTTATCTCCAGATGGACTACTGGGAAATTTTTTCATGGCTTTACTGCTTCTAATCTCTGTCCTTTCACCCATCACCCATGCTAGCCAGGAATTAAGGCTAACACAGGCATGATGAAAAAAGAAGGTTGCTTCCCCAAGATCCAGCTATACCACTCCTACGCATATATCCAAAAGATGCTCAAGTATACAACAAGGACATTTGCTCAACCATGTTTGTAGCAGTTTATTTATAATAGCCAGAAGCTGGAAACAACCCAGATACCCCTCAGTTGAGGAACAGATACAGAAATCGTGGTGCATCTATGCAATGGAATTTTACTCAAAGATAAAAAAAAAAAAAAAAAAACAAGGAAATCATGAAATTTGCAGGTAATGATGGGAACTAGAAAAGATCATCCTGAGTGAGGTATCCCAGAAGCAGAAAGACACACAGAGTATGTACTCACTCATAAGTGGATATTAGACATATAATATAGGATAAACATACTAAAATGCGTTCACCTAAGGAAGCTAGCCAGAAAGGAGGACTCAGGCTAAGATGCTAAATCCCCATTCCAAAAGGGAGGATAGGAGCTCCACAAAGACCAAATATATCAGGGCACAGGGGTCTTCTATGAGACTGTTTCTCCAACCAAAGGCCATGCATAGATACAACCTAAAGCCCCTGCTCAGATGTAGTCCATGGTAGCTCAGTATCCAAGTGGGTCCCCTAGTAAGGGGGACAAAGATTATTTTTGACATGAACTCAATGACTGGCTCATTGATCTCCCCCCACCCCGAGGGAGGAGCAACCTTGCTAGGCCACAGAAAAGGACATTGCAGCCAGTCCTGAAGATATCTGATAAGCTAGGTCAGATGGAAGGGGAGGAGGACCTCCCCTATCAGTGGCCTTGGAAGGGGCCAGGGAGGGTGGGATTGGGAGGAAAAACCGGAGGGGGCAACAGTTGGGATACAAGTGAATGACCTATGATTAAAATACAAAATAAAAATTAAATTTAAAAAAAGTTTGCATGAAAGAAAAGAAAATTATGAGATCTCTAAATAAGGAAAACCACAGAACAACATAGACACGAAATACACATAAATGTACAAAATTTCCTGTCAACTTTGAGAAACAACCACTAATAGAGAGGTTACTTCTGGGGGGAAAATAAGTACTAATTTGAGTTTTATTGATATGAAGAAATGCTGTATTTTATTCCACATAATTATTAATTATTTAATTACTTTAACAGAGTATCAATGTGAATTTTTATTTATGTCATAAAGCAAAACAATATCTGAGTATCTATAAAGCAACAAACATATAAAAAAAGTTCCATTTGTAACACATGGTAGACTTTCTCTTGTTCTGGCATTAAGTGGTGAGAAGGCAAAAATGAACAACAGGAAGCGCTATCAGAAAGAGCTGAGAAAGTCAAAGCACATTTGCAACTGGAAAATATCTGAATTCATCACCCAGCCTAACAGATCAAACAGAATTAAATATCAAAGGCTACATCAAAGTCTCCCTCTGAGTGCTGATTTGCAAGCAGCATTAATGCCTTATAAATGAAGTTGACATACTTTTCAAAGTTGTTTTTATTTTCCTGTAAGCTGCTAAGTTTAAAATGGAGACAGACAATGAGATAAAGACATTGTATTTATAGTTAACAACCTTAATATCAGAAGTTAAAGTGGGAGGTTTGGCTGCTTCACTATTGAATATAAAGGCCATAGTTGGATTCATGAGTCCTAGCAGGAAAGGAACAAAATGAGATGGGACCAAAAGTCTGAGCCCAAGCCTTTAGAAAGTGCTATAAAAGAGATTGAAAGGATATAATAGAAGCACAGATAAAGAATGTAGACTGTGAAACCAAGGAACTCAAAGGAAGAAAACACTGCACACAGAGCTGGGGGATCAGCAACAGCAGATTTTATACTTATGCCAAAGTTTACTGTCTAATAAATCCTCAACTGGGAAGTAGTTACTACTAATGTCACAGTGAAAACTTATTCTAAATATATATTTCCCTTTTAGAAAAATAAATTAAATTATGCTGCACTGTATGAGTAAATGTGCATTTTATATCAAACATAATGAGCAAAAGATGAACAGATGAAAAATATATACTGAAACACAAATACTTGGTAAGTACATAAAGAGATACCAAGTGCACTAGTAATCAGAGAAGTGCAAATTAAAGTGAAATCATTCACCATTTCATAACCATAGTAATTGGCAGAAGTTAGGAAGTTCAATAGTGGTAATTATTAGAAGGAAGATGGAAGACCAAACTAGCTTAATCTTGCTCAAGAGCACTTCATCAGTACTTACTTACTCAGAAAGCAACTACATATACCTTATGAGTTTATATTCCACTTCCCAGTTATCAAAAGCAAAATTTTCTCTCAAGGACATTGAAGAGGCATCTGTGATGATTGCCTTATTCAAGAGATACTGAAGATGCTATGGAACAAGACTCTACTTGCAACAGTACAATGTTTGCATGCCCTGGTGAAACATGTACTGAAACTTTACCAGAAGTCAGCCTTTGGCCTTCACATGCATGTACACATGGATACACCACACATAGACACGCACACACATTCAAACACACACTAATAAGTTGATGAGATACGAGTGAAGGAGAGCCCTCATGATGAGAAAAACACCCAGATGTGCATTATGTTGAGAAAATGGCTGCCTTTGACATATCTTAAAGAGATGACAGCTTAGTGAAAACAAAAATATTCCTCTCTCAGTAGATTAATGGGAACAGACATACTAGGAATCACAGCCCCGGACATAGAAAAATATTTATCAGCTACTGGTTATTAAAGTTTAAATTCATCAAGGGCATTAAATAATTAATGTCATGAGGAACAAGACGGCGGCCCCCGGAGGACACTGTGTCTGAGGAGCAGGACAGCAGTGCCAACACAGTGACTAGGAGACTGATCTCTGGGACCTAAAACACCAGCTTTTGTAATTGCCAGGTGAGAGGAATTTCTACAGTGTAGAAATCAGTTGGGACTGACCTCAGGTCACCCAGTCAATCCCTGCAAAAGGTCCTGGGGACAGGCGGGCTCACAGCCGGTGGCCCAGATCAGAGCACACAGCCTCTGCAGCAAACCCAGCCACCATCCCAGACCTGGACTGTACAGCCTTCAGCCCAGAATGAGGCACCCAGCCTCTGGGCCAGAGTAGAGCCCTCAGTTGCCTGCCTAGAGAGGAGCACACAGCCTCGGGCCCAGCTCTACTACAGAGCAGCAGTAATAAAAACTGCATGGCACTGGTATAGAAAAAGAATGGTGGATCAAAGGAACTGAATAGAAGAGCCAGAAGTAAACCCACACACTTATGGACACCTGATTTTTGACAAAGATGCCAAAACCATACAATGGAAAAATGATAGCATCTTCAACAAATGGTGCTGGACTAACTGGATGGCTACATGTAGAAAAATGCAAATATATCCAGACTTATCACCCTGCACAAAACTAAAGTCCAAGTGGATCAAAGACCTCAATATAAAACCAGAAACACTAAACCTGTCAGAAGAAAACGTGGGGAAGAACCTGGAACTCATTGGCACAGGAGACAAGTTCCTGAACAGAACACCAACAGCACAGATTCTAAGGGCAACAATCAATAAATGGGACCTCATTAAACTGAAAAGCTTCTGTAAATCAAGGACACTATTGTCAGAACAAAACTACTACCTACAGATTGGGAAAGGATCTTCATCAACCCTATATCCGACAGAGGGCTAATCTCCAATATATATAAAGAACTAAAGTTAAACAGCAACAAATCAAGTAATCCAGTTAAAAAATGGGGAAAAGAGCTAAACAGAGAATTTCCGATAGAGGACTATCGAATGGCAGAGAAACACTTAAAGAAATGTTCAATGTCC
The DNA here is from genome assembly GCA_028658305.1 of Pachyuromys duprasi. Classification (NCBI taxonomy): domain Eukaryota; kingdom Metazoa; phylum Chordata; class Mammalia; order Rodentia; family Muridae; genus Pachyuromys; species Pachyuromys duprasi. Next base: position 86,523,513 of record CM053753.1, on the reverse strand, counting down.
TTAGTCATCAGGGAAATGCAAAAACGACCCTGAGATTTCACCTTACACCTATCAGAATGGCCAAAATCAAAAACTCAAGTGACAACACATGCTGGAGAGGTTGTGGAGAAAGGGGAACCCTCCTCCACTGCTGGTGGGAATGTAAACTTGTACAACCACTCTGGAAATCAATCTGGTGTTTTCTCAGATAATTAGGAATAGCACTTCCTCAAGATCCAGCTATACCACTCCTAGGCATATATCCCAAAGAGGTTCAAGTACACAATAAGGACATTTGTTCAACCATGTTTTTAGCAGCTTTATTTGTAATAGCAAGAAGCTAGAAACAATCCAGATGCCCCTCAACTGAGGAATGGATACAGAAAGTATGGTACATCTACACAATGGAATACTACTCAGCAATAAGAAAAAAGGAAATCATGAAATTTGCAGGTAAATGATAAGAACTGGAAAAGATCATCCTGACAGAGCTATCCCATAAGCAGAAAGACACACACAGTATATACTCACTCATATAGACATATAATATAGGATGAACCTACTAAAATCTGTACACCTAAGGAAACTAATCAAGAGAGAGGACTCTGGCTAAAATGCTCAATCCCCAGCCAGAAAGGCAAAGAGGATGGATATCAGAAGAAGGAGAAAACAAGGAACAAGTTAGGAGCCTGTCACAGAGGGCCTCTGAAAGGCTCTGCCCTGCAGACTGTCAAAGAAGATGCTGAGACTTTTGGCCAACCTTTGGGCAGAGTGCAGGAAATCTCATGAAAGAAGTGGGAAATAGTAAGATCTGAAGAAGACAGAAGCTCCACAAGGAGAGCAACAAAACCAAAACAATCTGAGCACAGGGGCCTTCCCTGTGACTGATACTCCAACCAAGTAGCATGCATGGAGATAACCTAGAACTCCTGCACAGATGTAGCCCATGGCAGTTCAGTCTCCAAGTTGGTTCCATAGTAATGGGAACAGGGACTGAATCTGACACCAACTGATTGGCCTGCTCTTTGATCACCTCCCCCTGAGTGGGGAGCAGCCTTACCAGGCCACAGAAGAAGACAGTGCAGCCACTCCTGATGAGACCTGATAGACTAGGATCAAAAGGAAGGAAAAGACCTCCCCTACCAGTAGACTTAGAGAGGGGCATGTTTGGAGAAGGAGGAAGAAGGAAGGGGTTGGGAGGGAGGAGGGAGCTACAGGGGGGATACAAAGTGAATAAAGTGTAATTAATTTAAAAAATTTTTAAAGAAGAAATAATAATAATTCAGTTTTTTTAAATAAACAGTTCTTCTTGATGTAGACAAATGAGAAAGCTCTGTATGTGTGTCACATGCTTGGTACCCCTGCCATATGAAGGAGCCACTGCTCAGTGACGTAATTGCTTTTTCCCAGCCTGTCTCTGCTCTTCCTTCTTAGATATGTGACATCTCTCAAAAGACTTCACCCTGTCTATGATTTGATTCATGTCAGGATAGGCCATCTGTTTGTCTTTCCCCTTAGAGAAACCGTTTATGTGAGCTGCTTGAGGAATTTCAACCTGGCCCCCGACTGGAAACAACCACCATATCAGTAATTTGTGTCTATCTATCTTCCCTGCTGATCCTATGACTTCTGTTCTCTCAAACAGTGCACACATACACATACACAGAGAGAGAGAGAGACAGGCAGACTGACAGACAGACAGTGACAGACAAAGAGACAGTTTAGGTATGTTTTACATTTCTGCTTCTCTTTTTCTGGTTCTAGGCCTGGATCAGAAACTTCAGTGACATTTACCATCAAACTAGTGACCTGTGTACTCCAATAGCGATGTCTTTACAGACCCCACACACAAAACGAGGTCTTCTATTACCTTACTTTATGCACCATGGTATCGTTCTTCTTGAAAAAAAAAAAAGTACTTTTAAATTTACATATTTAGAATACCTTCTGAATTTTCTGGTCAAGTGGAACAAAAATAAAATTATCAAGTTGACAAAACTGTCTTGGTGAGGAAAAAAAGAAAAGCTGGAAGTGATTTTTGTGGTTAGTCCAAGCTCCACAGCACTCTTTGGGGAAAAGCATGACCTCTGTGTTATAGATCCAGAACACGATGCCATGCTGGAATTGCAGCAAGACAGAGAAGACAGGAGGAGGAAGGGCAAAGGGAAGGTGAAAGCCACAGCTTTCAAATACAGCTTTCGACTGCTTGAAACTTACACACTGCTTGAAATAAAACTATGTGGGTCAGATAGAAGGGGTGGAGGACCTCCCTTATCAGTGGACTAGGGAAGGGGCATGGGGGGAGAAAAGAGGGGGTGGATGGGCCTGGGAGTAGATGGTTGGGGCTACAGCCGGGATACTAAGTGAATAAATTGTAATAAATAAATAAATAAATAAAATTAAAAAAAAGAAATAAAATTATGCTTAGTAAATTCTAGTATTCACATAAACCTTAATAATTTATTAATAGCTGCTTTTGCTTCAATCCAGATCTCAAAATAGTATTGACACCAGAAAATTTGCTATTAAGTAAAGATGCATATGGCTCCAGAGCCGATTATAATAAAGAAGCATTGATTTTTGTTGTTGCTGTTGAGATGAGGATCAAGGTAAAAATCAATCAATGTTTACTCATTTCAACAGCTTCTTAAAATTTTCTGCATCAAAACCCTGTACTTCACTTTGCTCCTTTTAATGAAAATCATCTGGGAAACTACAGCATCTCAGAGAAAAGTAAGGGATTGATTCCTTATGGCTTTCGTCCATGCCTCTCTGGCCACCCCCCTCCCTCCAAAGGCAAAGCCCTGTCCAGCTACCTTGATCCAAAATTAGTGCTTCTTCAATAGAAGAGGCATCTCTTCAAATGTATGTGAATTAAAATAGAGATATTTCATTCTTCCTAGACAACTTAGAAAACGAAAGGAAAACAGAGTCCCACTGAATGAACAGCAAAGACTAAAGCCTTGTTTCCATAAACATCCAAAACCTCAAAAGGGTTTAATAAACTTTAAAGGTACATTATTTCACTACAAGACAAGCCTTGTAAGAATCAACTATGCAATACTGATAAACTCTGCTCACTCAATCACAAAGACTATAATGTTTAATTTGTGAAATTAAATACAACTATCTCAGAAAGCTAGAAACAGAGACAGTCAGGATCCAGTTATTCCACTCTGGAGTATACATCCATAGGATTCTCCATCCTACTACAGAGACACTTATTCAACCATGTTCCTTGTTTCACTATTCAAAAGAGCCAGAAACTGGAAACAGACAAGGTATCCATCAATGGATGAATAGATAAGAAAAATACAGTACATTTACACAATTAATTATTACTCAGTTGTTAAAAATTGAAATCATGAAATTCACAGGCAAATGGATGCTCATAGAAAAAAATATATATCCTGATAAGGTAAGCCAAACTAGACTGTCTCTCTCTGTCTCTGTCTCTCTTTCTCTGATTTCCTTTTTCCCTCCCAAGCCACTCCCCAACCCACACTCTCCCCAAACCTGATCCATTCCTCTTTGCTCCCTACTCCATCTCCAACCCTGTTTCTTCCCTCTATCCACCTCCAATGTCTATTTTATTTCCCGTTCTAAGTAAGATTCAGGCATGCTCCCTTGAGCCCTTCTTGTTATTTAGCTTCTTTGGCTCTGTGGATTGTATCATGGTTATACTGTATTTTATGGCTAATATCTGCTTATAAGTGACTACATAATATGCATATTTAGATTACCTACTCAGAATGATATTTTCTAGTTCCATCCATTTGCCAGCAAATTTCATGATTTTCTTGTTTTTTTTAGCTGACTAGCATTCCATTGTGTAAATATATCACTATTTCTATGTGCACTCCTTGGTTGAGAGACCTCTAGCTTGTGTCCAGTTTCTGGCTACTACTAATAAAGCTGCTATGAAGATAGTTGAGCAAGAGTCATTATGGTATGGTGGAACATCTTTTGAGTATATGGCTAGGAGTGGTATAGCTTGATCCTGATGTGGTACTATTTCCAATTTTCTGAGAAACAACCAAAAGGATTTCCAAAGTCACTGTACAAGTTTGTACTACCAGCAATGGAAGAATGTTCCCCTTTCTCCATATCCTCACCAGCATTTGCCATTCTAACCGGTGTAAGATAAAATCTCAGGGTCATTTTGATTTGCATTTTCCTGATGACTAAGGATAACGAATATTTCTTTAAGTGCTTCTTGGCCAGTAGAGTTTTCTCTGTTGAGAATTCTCGGTTTAGCTTTGTACCCTGTTTTTAAATTGGGTTTTTGCTTTCTTGGTGTTTAATTACTTGAGTTCTTTATATGTTTTGAATATTATCCCTCTTTTGAATGTAGAGTTGATGAGGATCTTTTCTGAATGTAGGTTGACATTTTGTTCTATAAAAGTGTCCTTTCCCTGAAAGAAGCTCTTTAGTTTCATGAGGTCTCATTTATTAATTGTTGATATTAGAGCATGAGCCATTGGTGTTCTCTTCAGGAAGTTGTCTCCTATACCAATGTGTTCAAAGCTATTCCTCACTTTTTCTTCTATTAAATTTAGTGTATCTAGTTTATGTAAATTGTTTTGTGTAAGTTGGACATTTTTCCTATGTTAATCCTACATATCCATGAGAATGGGAGAACGTCCCATCTTTTGATATCCCCTTCAATGTTTTATTTTCTTCAGAGAGTTGAAATTCTTATCATATAGGTCCTTCACTTGCTTGGTTAGAAAGTAATCTTATAAAAAATCTTAAAAGAATCACAAACCTAAAGTTTTACCTAAAAAAAAAAAACAATCGATTATTTCTACTTTAAATCCTCAAGGTAAGCATCTATTTATTAACAAATTTTAATAAATTGTGTCAGAAAGCTGAGGGCAAAAATAAATATAAAAAAAAACAATCATCACCTTGATCACCAGCTCAGCTTTAATAAGAGAGTCATGTCAGCCAGTGCTAATTTGGGCTATTGTTCTTGCCCCCTGAACTCAAAAAGTCCCTAACTCAGCTCTTAAGAGTATACCTTGAGGTTTTGATCTTGGCCATTCAAATGGGTGTAAAGTGAAATCTCAGGGTCATTTTGACGTGCATCTCTCTGATGACTAATGACATTGAGCATTTCTTTAAGCGTTGCTCTGCCTTTCGGTGTTCCTCTACAGAGAATTCTCTGTTTAGCTTGCTACCCCATTTTTTAATTGGTTACTTGATATTTTGCTGTTTAACTTCTTAAGTTCTTTATATATTCTGAGTATTAGTCCTCTGTCAGATATGGGGTTGATGAAGATCCTTTCCCAGTCTGTAGGCTGTCATTTTATTCTGACAACAGTGGCCTTTGCATTACAGAAGCTGTTCAGTTTCATGAGGTCCCATTTATTGATTGTAGAGCTTAGAGCCTGTGCTGTTGGTGTTCTGTTCAGGAAGTTGTCTCCTGTGCCGATGAGTTCAAGTCTCTCCCCTACTTTTTCTTTTAACAGTTCTAGTGTGTCCATTTTTATATTGAGATCTTTGATCCACTTGGACTTTAGTTTTGTGCAGGGTGATAAGTATGGATATATGTGCATTTTTCTGCATGTAGATATCCAGTTATACCAGTACCATTTGTTGAAAATACTATCTTTTTCTCTTGTATTGTTTTAGTATCTTTGTCAAAATCTAGGTGTCCATACGTGTTTGGGTTTATTTCTGGGTCTTCTATTGAAGGGGAGGAGGACCTCCCCTATCGTTGGACTGAGGGAAGGGGGTAGAAGAAGAAGAGGGAGGGTGAGATTAGGAAGAGATCGGGAGGGGACTACAGCTGGGATAAAAAGTGAAAAAACTGTAATAAATAAAAATTAACAAAAGAGTATACCTTTCAGAACTTCTAATTGTTCCACAAGATTTTTTACATCAGAACCACTGACAAAAACCTCTTAACCTAAATTTACCAAGTGATCTATTTTTCCAAAATCTTTCTAAAGGTGGTGGTCATTACTAGCCATCTGCATCAGTCCTTCCGGCTTTCAGATTCTCTGTTGAGTAGTTGGCTATAATTATGATAGGTCTGCCTTTATATGTTATGTGGCCTTTTTCCCTTGCTACTTTTAATATTCTTTCTTTGATCTATACATATAGTATTTTGATTATTATATGGCAAGAGAATTTTCTTTCCTTAGGTTGTGGAATTATTCTATTATGATTTTGCTGAAACATTTTCTGCAGACTCTGAAAGACCACACATGTCAGTCCAGGCTACCATACCTAGCAAAACTTTTAATCACAATATATGGAAAAAACAAGATATTCCAGGACAAGCCAATTTAAACATATCGATTCACAAACCCAACCCTACAGAAGATAATAGAAAAAAAGACACCAACCCAAGGAACTTAACTACATTCAAGAAAACACAGGAAATAAATCACTTCACTGCAGCAAGACCAAACACACACACACACCAAACACCAACATCAAAATAACAGGAGCTACCAATCAGTAATCATTAAAATCTCTCAACATCAATGGATTCAATTGGATGCAAAAACAGGATCCATCATTCTGCTGCACACAATAAACAAACCTCAGCAACAAAGATAGACATTAACAGAGTAAAAAGCTGTAAAAAGTGTTTCCAAGCAAATGGACCAAAGAAGCAAACTGACTTAGCCATTCTAATATTTAAAAGAATAGACTTTCAACCAAAATTAATAAAAGGCACAGGGAGTATACTTCATACTTATCAAACGAAAATTCCACCAAGGTGATGTGTCAGTTCTGAATATCTGTGTCCCAAATGCAAGGGCACCCACATTTGTAAAAGAAACACTGTTAAAGTTTGACTCACACACTGAACCCCACACAGTAATAATGGGAGACTTCAACACCCCACTATCAACTCTGAACAGATCACTGTGACAGAAGCTAAATAGAGAAACAGTGAAACTAACAGACGTAATAAATCACATAGACCTAATAGATATTTACAGAACATTTCACTCCCACAGAAAAGACTGTACTTTCTTCTCAGCACCTCAGGAAATCTTCTGCAATATTGACAGCATAGCTGGCCCCAAAGCAAGTCTCAAAAAAAGGTAAAATAACTCCCTGTAACTTATCAGACCACAGACTGAACTTCAACAACAACAGAAACAGCAGAAAGCCTACAAATTCATGGAAACTGAACAACTCTCTACTCAATGACCACTGGATCTAGGAAGAAATAAAGTAGTTAAAGGCTTTCTAGAAATCAATGAAAATAAAGAAACAACATACCCAAACTTATGTGACAATGAACACAATGATAAGATGAAAGTTTATAGTACTAAGTGCCTTCATAAAAAATTGGAGTTCTTATACTAGAAACTTAATAAGACACCTGAAAGCATTAGAAGAAAAATTAGCAAACACACCCAAGAGCAGTATACTGCAGGAAATAACCAAACTCAGTGCTGAAATCTATAAATTAGAAACAAAGGGAAAAATACAAAAAAAAAGAGCTTGTTCTTTGCAAAATAGACGTACCCTTAGCCAAACTAACTAAAAGGCAGAGAGACAGTATCCATATTTAAAAAATCAGAAATGAAAAGTAAGGCATAACAACAGAAATTAAGGAAATTCAAAGAATCATTAGGTCTTATTTCAAAAGCCTGTACTCCACTTTCCAAACTTAAATCAAGATCAGATAAATAATTTACATAGTTGTATAATCTCTAAGAAATAGAAGCATTAAAAGCCTCCCAACCAATAAAGGCCCAGGGTCAAATGTGAATTGCATTCAATATGCAAGTTGCTTTTGATAAGATGGCCTTTATTACTATGTTCAATGAGCATGAGAGATCTTCAATATTTTTTCTTCAAAGACTTGAAGTTCTTGTCATACAGGTCTTTTACTTGCTTGGTTAGAGTCACACCAAGATATTTTGTATTATTTTTGGCTATTGTGAAAGGTGTTATTTCCCTAATTTCTTTTTCATCATGTATCATCATCGTAAAAAGGAGGGTTACTGATTTTTTGAGTTAATTTTGTAACCAGCCATATTGAGAAAGTTGTAAGAATTCTCTGGTAGAATTTTGGGGGTGACTGTGTATATTATCATATCATTTGGGAATAGCCATATATTGACTTCTTCCTTTCCAATTTGTATTCCCTTGATCTCCTTTAGTTGTTTTATTGCTTTAGAGAGAACTTTAAATATTTATTAAATAAAGATTGGGAAACCATGTCTTTTCCCTGATTTTAGTGGAATTGCTTTAAATTTATCTCCATTTTATTTAATGTAGGTTATTGGCTTGCTGTACATTGCCTTTATTGTGTTTAATTGTTGCGGGATGTGCAAGTAGAACAGTAAAACAGCTTTAGGACTCATGGAATGTGGTCCTCTGGGTAGTATAACTACAATAGGTGTGGCTCAGAGAGGCAGAACCCTGAGGACTATGTGTCCTGAGGATTTTACGCTGTTATGAAGCATCACTCTGCCTGTTGAGATTATAGCCAGTTTATAAATTGTGCACAAACTTTAAGGAATATTCCAGCCCCTCACTGGGCAGTGTCATTGTCATGGACAATAATAAAAGATATGGAAGAAAGAATCTCCAGTGTAGAAGATACAATTGAAGAAACACTATGTAGGCCAAAGAAAATGTTAAATCTAAGAAGTTTCAGACACAAAATATCTAGAAAATCTGGACACTATGAAAATATCAAACCTAAGATTACAGAAATAAAAGAGGATTCTTTCTTCCATATCTTTTATTCTGTTGGTGATGTTTGTTTGTAGTTTTTGTTATCTTCCCTTGGGTTTCCATCTCAGGATTCCTTCATTTTGTGTTTACTTCCTGCTTCTATTTGTACTTTCAAGTCTTGAACAGTTTTATTTATTTCCTTTACCTATTTCATTATATTTTCCTGTATTTCTTTAAGGGATTTATTCATTTCATCTTCAAAGGTTTCTATCACCTTTGTAAGATTGGATGTAAGGTAATTTGTTTGTGCTTTGGATGAGTTAGGGTATCCAGTGCTTGCTGTAGTAGGATAGCTGAGCCCCGGTGGTGCCATATTGCCCTGGCTCTTGTTGATTGTGTTCTTAATCTGGCCTTTAACCACCTGGTTGTCCTGACTGTTGGCTGGATGTTTCTGATACCTGCAGGCCTCTGTGCATGGGCAGGCAGAGCCACAGTCCTGATGATGGAGCTCAGTGGAGAAAGTGCAAGTTACTGCTGGCAGGGAACTTCTAACCTGGATGTTCCTAGGGAATGGCAGGCCTTCTCAGGAAGGCAGACAGAGCCATGATCCAGACGATGGTTCTCAGGGGACAGTATGCAGCTCTCACCTCTGCTGCCTATGCCCCAGGGGGAACTGGCAGGCAGGGGATTCTGCAAAGCACTCTTATGTACAGGCTCCTTGACCAGCAGTGGGTGTCCAGAACAAAATAAACTCAAAGCATTCTTGGTGTCATAATTCTTTACTACCACAGTTTTTTAACCTTTACCATCTTGTAGAGATAGATCGATAGATCGGTAGATCAGTAGATCGATAGGTAGATAGATGATAGATTAGTGATTTCCGGGTGTGGGGATTTTTGGAGGGAGGATTCTGTGAGTTAGAACATGTGTATATCTATATCTATGTGTTTCTGCGCTCTTTGATTCTTTTTCTTTTTTCTGTTTATTTTGTTTTATTATAGTGTCATAGTTACTGTCTGTGAAGACATACTCTGGCCACATCAAGTCTTATAAAGTAATTTATTTTGAGCTTTCTTATAATAAGTAATACTATTAAATTAGTATTGTGAGTGACTTAGCTGACATACAAATAGCTAAGTATCTGTGTCATCATCTTGAACATGCCAATACAGTGTTAGAAAATTCATTTCTGAAAGTCTTTTCATGAAGGAATATCTATTTAATTATTCAAAAATAGGATAGTAAACTGAATTTTATCTTATCTCCATTAAATTCGAACTCAATTTTCATAGGAATGGCTTCCAATAAGAATAAAAGTCACCTCATAGGCTAGGGTCAGATAGTAAGGGAGGAGGACCTCCCCTATCAGTGGATTAGAGGAGGGACAGAGGGGGCAGAGAGAGGGTGAGTGGTACTGGGAGGAGATGAGGGAGAGGACTATATCAGGGATACAAAGTGAAATAAATTTTAATGAATAATAATTTTTAAATGTCTAAGGTATATGTAAAAACAAAAAACAAATAAAAGTCAAAGAAAAATATAAACAGAAGATAATCTTCAGTTTTATCACTTGTAGTGGAAGTATTCTATGTGTCAAATTTTTATGTATATGTACTGTGACCACACAGATAAAGTCCCCCATAGTAGCATGGACCATGTAGTAACAGGTGATAATAATCAATCTTTGTCACATTCATAGCAATCGGCCATGTATTGATCATCTACACAATTAGAGGCAGAAACTTGACTCTAATTATTTCTTCATGGTGCTCAGTTTTATGGGCACACAAAAGCTGTGGCAATAGAATCTGTCTTTCAATGCATAATGAAGGATCTATTGACAAATCTCTATTCATGATTTTCAGCTCTCAAAAAAAAGGGGGGTGAGTGTGGGGGTAAGTTACAAGAAATATTTATATTCAGTATAAAAATCTCTTTATAGTTTGAGGATAAAGAAAGCTGTAATTGGATTTTGTATTAGGTATTACATTTTTAAAAGAGTATGGAACTTGTATTTTGCAAATTAACTTAACATGTCAGGCACGAACTTTTGGGAAAGGAAGAATCAGAGTGCCATTGTTGACAGAATATAAAAACTACTTTTTAATGAAATTTTGTACAGACAAGCAACACAGTGTCTTGTTTTCTCTGTCTTTTAGATGCCTTTATTGTTGCTGCTAAGTGAAGAAACATCACATTGGTCCTTCATTTAAAAACACTTTGTTGAGTGGTAATAATAAGAATACATGAATACTGAGGAGGAAAGAACTGTCAGTAGCAGGTTATATCCTGAAATAGGTAATAGAGTAGGAGAGTAGAGAGGAGAATGTATATTTTTTTTATTACATGCAATGGACTAAACAGGCTAAAATCATCTCTGAATGTTTTATGAAAGAGAAATAGAAAGAACAAAACTAATTTGCATAATTCACCAATATAAATTGTCCAATGGATATCATGAGTACCCACCTAGAAGTTACCCTTCGAAAGCTAAGAACTGTGCATCACTTAAAAGGAAACTAAGAGACTTCTTTGCTCCAGCTTTGCAACGATTTCTAAAAAATTCAAGCCTTCAACAGCATCTTTAGTTTTAAAATTTACATTAAGAATTGAAAATATAATGTGGTAACACTCCCAAGATTTTGAATGTTATTCATCACATTCTGAATTTTTGCTACATCAAATGGAACAGCCGGCAGGTGACTTTGGTGGGTAAGCTCTGCTGAGGGTACTATTACATCATTATTTTCAAAAATAATCAGATTGTAGTTATTCGCATGATTTTCTATTTATCCCTTCTTGACAATGCCCAGAAAACTGTTTTTTGTTACTATCAATACAAACATGCAACCAGTTCTCAGTGTGTCTGAAAAGCTTTGATTATGTATCTATTGTGTTTTTAAGGTCATGGGATGTTTTCTCTTCTTCTTATGTCATGCATATGGATATTTCATGAAAAATGAAAGAATCTATTCTAAAATATATGTGATATATTCAACTCTGTAAGAGACTCTTCTACTTTAGTATCCATTAGAAATTGATCTGTACCTTATTCTATCTTTCACACTTCCCATCATTCGGCAAAACAAAAGAAGCAGACTTAACACCACAGGAATTACAATGTTGCTTCTATTACTAATTTCGGTAATGACTAAACAGTCATACATGATATTCAATGGGACTTTTAATCTGAAGTTATATTAACTGTGATAAAGATATTGTTTTATTCTAATATCCTAAAGCAACCGTGTAAATCTGAAATTAATTCTTATTATGCTTTGATAGTGTTACACACACAAACACACACAGAGATACACACATACACATAAAACTAAATTAAACCTAAAGGCAAGTGACACTTCGTTGCACTAGAGAGCATTGGTTGAGTTATGAATCAGGACCACGGAACTGGAAGACAGAAAGGAATGTTAAAAAGTAGCCCCTGCATTTTCTTATCTGCTTTTAGTGTTATTTTAACCTATTGATATTTAAATAACCATGTGATTTATTCTCAGTTCTGCTAAGCTCACAAAAGATGAGGTGATATTAACAGGAATCCATAACAAAGCCAAAAGTAGGACACTGAGTTTCAGCTATCGTTGGCTGAATCACTCAACAGTAACAACAATATAAAAATATTTAACAGTCGATTGTTGAAGACTTTGCCTGGAAATTATTCAAGTAAAGACAAATGATAGGAAAAGAATAATGTTGCAACAAGATGTATTCCTGTTATACACTCTGGGTCTGCCATACTCTGGAATAAGAGATAAAGATGATTCAATTATATCTGAAAGAATATCTGACCAATAATCCAAAGAAAGCCTCAATATACTACTCTAAGGTCAGCTGTTCTGCCACTAAGTAAATAGATATTGACAAAAAAAAAAATCAGGGCTTAAAAGGATTGCTTGAATTCTCTTTTATGGCATTATCTATAATGATTTTGGGGGGAAGGGGAGGCAAAAGTTAGGAAAGAAGAAAATAATCTGTAAATGTTTCAACTGCAGTGTGAATTTATGACTTTAAGAGAAGTTATACGCCTCCCCAGCAGTGGGCAGAGACACCTTGTTGGTGCTGGTGTTCTTATATCAGTCAGGGACAGAGCAGATGACAGTCCTTTGTTCAGATTAACTTGATTCCTGGCTTGGTGGCCAAAGCTGTTTTATCTCAAGGACAAATAAAAACCAAATCAAGTCTAATCCAGACAGCTGAAGCACAGGAGGAGGACAGAGACCTGAGGACCACCATGGCACCCACAGACCTGTGTTCTTACCCATGGGACAGGTGGGCACAGGCACCCGCTTGCTGCCACACCATGCAGCATGGAAGAAGGATGCCAACCACAGGCCTGCAAGCTCACGGCCAGTCTGCAGTGCGAGCCACCACAACGGTAAGTATGCTGTGGACAGAAGGGAGGGAAAGAGAAGGGAGCAGCTTGAGTATTTTAAGGAGAGATGGGACTGGAGACTCAAGAGTAGAGAGGTATACCCTGTTGTGAGGGGAATAGTTAAGGTACCAGAGATAAAGGACGTATATGTTAATGGTTAGATGTTTAAATATTCATTAAAAATACTAAAGTATAAACTTTTGCACCTACGAGTAAACTTGAGGTTTGCAAGACACCTGAGGGATTGGCAAAATGATGGCTAATTTTCACCAATTTGAGTAGACTAAGAGATATCGACATAAAATGCTATCTCAGGATGTGTCTATGCAAGCAGTCGTAGTTCATTAGCTCTGTCCTCTCTGAACTCAGTAAAGTGGACCAGTATCTCCAATGTATATGGTCCTCACCCTGCTTGTCTTCCTCTCCAAAGACTCGAATATAAGGAGTTAGAGAGATTTTTCTCTATTTTTATGCCTCATTTCTGAACTAGGACACTTTATTTCTTCTGCCCTCAGACATGTATTTGTGTCATCAGCTTTGTTGTTCAGTGTGCAGAAAGCAGATCACAACAGGTTCAGTGTTCAGAATCCCACAAGCCAATCCCTCGTTAAAAGTCCCTCTGAAGTATCTGCATCTAGCAAATATCCGATATTTATCTACTTAATCACTTATTTATTATTTATTATTTTACTTTGGTGAACTCCAAGCAAAATAATAGTAAAGAAAATGGTATTGCAGCATGAAGACTGATGATATGCTGATACTTAGAAGGATAAAATAGTGGAGAAATCCCAGTGATGGAGTTATAAAATAATGTAGCACAATAATAAGCAAAGATAAAAATGTCCAGTGGGATTTAAGTTTTAGGAAATTTGTGTTGATATGGAACCACAACTTGTGCTAGTACATTCTGTTGCTCCGATAAAGTACTCTGCCAAGTCCACCTAACAAAGAAAGAGTTTTTGTAGATTTCCTATTTTGGAGGGATTGAGTCCTTTACGAATGAGAAGGCACAGCAAAACTCAGAGAAAGCATGGTGGCAGCAGCAGAAGGTGGTTGATCCCATCCTAACCACAAACAAAAAGGAGAGGAGTTGGGGGGAGAAAGCTTGGAGCTTTCACTCAGTGACATACCCCTTCCAGCAACCTGAATAGTGCTCTCAATTAGAAATCAAGTGTCCAAATTCATGAGACTATTTGGAACATGAAACATTCATATTACCCCTGTCCACTCGTTCGCATAAGGCCATAACAACTACATGGCATAAATTTAATTTCATTTAACTTCCAATTTTGTCATAGCTTTTAAGAGTCTCAGCACTATTCAAAAGTCTAAAAGCTTTTTCTTACAATAATTGCACTCCCTAGATGCAGTCTAGCAACATGGCAGTCTCACAGCCCTGGTTTCACCACCATATTGGTTCAAGGTCAGTGTGGTCTACAGAGCTAGTCCAGGACAGCCAAGGTTACACAGAGAAACTTTGTCTCAAAAACAAAACAACAAACAAACAAACAAACAAACAAACAAAAGAACTATGGCCTCTTTGTAGCATGACTTGACTATAACCTTAAGCTTCCTATTGTTATGTTTCTCTCCAAAATGCACATTTTTCATTCTTTCTTCCTCACTCTTACTTTTCCTGTGAGTAATCAGTAATAACCATGCTGCAGACACAGACTTATGCTGTCTTGAAATTTCCTCCAACAAAAATTTAGTCTGTTACTTTTTTTTTTTTCATGCTTTCTACC
>CM053753.1:86440980-86508238 GCA_028658305.1 Pachyuromys duprasi | reverse complement strand
TTCCATTTGTTCAGTGTTTTATCACAACAACATTAAAGTACAGAATTTGGTGCCAACAGTAGGATGAGGTTACAAACCCTCAAAGCTTGCCGCAGTAAAGTATTTCCCCTCCAAGGCTCTACCTCCTAAAAGTCTCATCTCTACCTCAAAGAGCATCAACAAGTATTCAAGTACATGAGACAATGTGAGACATTTCTTATTAAAACTGCCACAGTGCCATTGTCAACATGGCACAATCTAGAGCTACCTGGGAAGAGAACATCAGTTAGGAATATTCAAAGTCAAACAGTCCTGTGGACCAATCTGTGGAGTGGTTAAGTGCCCTGGGTGTACCCCTCCCTCCCCACCTTTTTTTGTCATGAGATCTTGGTAGTGTCCTTTTTATTTTATAGAACTTTCATAATCCTAATTGGCATCTTCCCCTGGCCCATAAAACCTATGCTAGCATTCCAAGCCTTTAAACAAGCATGATATTTTGAACCACATCTGGGTTTGCATCTGAAACTACTTTTCATTATTTTTATCCAACTGAAACCATAAATGTTAGGGACAGAGAGAGATTCATGGACTTAATAAATGGGCATAGTGTTGGATAACTATATAGATGGAAAGCAAAAAATCCCGACTACATAGATGAAACTTTTTTACCAATATGTACTTTTAAAACACAATCTTATTTTTAAAACATAGTAGATTTTACAAGGAGACAAAAACTGTTCTATAAACGTAACAAATGGGTTATTATTTAATTCTAAAACAAAACCATGCAGCAGATAACATTATTACAATCCTACTTCATAGACAAGAAGAAATTTAAAGTTAAACAGAATAACATACCAAATAAGAATTTGTACTCATATAAATAGCCTACAACTCTGAACTTCCAATAATTACACAGTTCTACATCTCATGATATTGTTCATAGCCACCAAGGTTAATGGCATATTCATGTCACCCATGAATAAAGGTAACAACACTAAATAAAGATGCCATTCTGTGGGCTAAAGTAATTCTGTGGGTATCCAACCAGATGATATAGCATGGAATAGAAAGACTAACATAATATTCCACCTATTGCTTAAAGGCAAAACAGAGGTTTCTTTAAGGCTATATGCAATGTCATAAAGATTATTTTCTTTTCATAGTACTTTTACACAATATTTTTTAGACATCATACAAAGAAGATCACTCATGTAACAAGTCAACCAGCTAACCTTTCAAACATTTGTAATAATGAAACTAGAAGATATACCCTAATATTTCTTCTGCCATCTGGTGTCTCCCTATGGATTACTATAGACTAGCCACATCATCAATAGCAAGGTTTTATGTCATGTTAACATTGCAGTACTATTTGTGAAATCTAAACAATATTTATCTTTTCTCTAGAAAGATGCATAGACAACATAGAGAAAGGTATTGTCCACAATGTAACAGTCACCACCCAGCTCAGTCCAAGCCCAATATTGTACTCCTTGAGAGTCATAAACTACTACCAAAGAGCTTTACTTCAAAGGACTTGTAGAGTGCCTCTTTGACTTAGTGACAACTAATAGGACCAATTGTTTGTTTTGTATCCTCTTAACTTCTGAAAGCATCACTCATCATTGATGACTCCTGAAACAAATCATCCCACATGTACTTTATGTTTTTCATAGAATAATTCACTATAAATTGATTTCTTAATTATTCTGTCTTCATATCCTGTTCGATATGAAGTGGGAGAATAACATAATAGACTAAGAAAATTATTTTTAAGATTTTTGGTGTGGCAATGTAACTAAACGTATCTTGTTGTATTTAGAGGAATAGCAACTTAAATATCTTTAAAGTGGTTGCCAAAGAGCATATGGGAGGCTGAGGAGGTGCTCAACAGAAAACGGTACCTCTAATGCAAATGTGAGTATCAGGGTTTGTATCCTCGTCATCCAACTAAATGCCAAGATACTGTGCCAACCTGCTTGCAATTCCAGAATATGGAAGGTAGAGATAGGGCATTCCCAAAGCAATCTGCCTAGCTAGACTAGCCCAGTAGAACACTGGGCTCAAGTAAGAGATCCTAGCTTACTATATAAGCTAGAAAGCAATTGAGGAAGACACCAAATGTTAACCTTTGACCTCCACACATACAGGAATACATATATACTCACAAGCATGTGAGTCCTTAAACATTCAAACATGAACATAGATACACAGATACACACATCACAAACATACACATTCACAAAATATCATTTAATTATACCCAGTGGACTTTTTCTTTCCTGAGTGTACAGCCAACCATTTCTAAAAGAGTCAGTTCCCGTTCCCTGGAGAGAGAGAAAGAGAACACACTTGTTGGCTTCTCTGAAAATGAATGAGCTGTATCTGTTTTCTAGTTGCTGGTCTGACAGGCAATTGGGAAGGGGATTCTTTTTCTTTTTGTTGTTGTTTTTTATTTAAATTTTTTATAATTTTTTTCACAATTTATTCATTATATATCCCTTAACTCCCTCCAGTGCCACTCTCCTTTCTTCTTTCCCCCATCCCCTTCCCCTAGTCTACTTAAAGGGGAAGATCTAAACTATTGCCATCTGCCTATAGCCTGTTAAGTCTCATAAGGACTGCCTGTATCCTTTTCTTCAATAGCCTGGCAAGGCTGTATCATCAGGGGAGAATGATCAAAGATCAGTCAACTGAGTTCTGGGAAAGGGATTATGGTAGAGTTTCCTCTGGTACCACCACACTGAGACAGTCCTGTGAAGGCACAAGCATTTCAGTATCCTGAAACATCTAAATATTGTAACCTGTTTGCTTCCATGTTTTGTTGTTGTTTTGTTTTGTTTTTTTAATATAACCATGTATCTGATTGTATTTATAAAGCTTCAAGTTAAGAAACTGTCCTTGGGGCTGAAGAGATTGCTAAGTATTTAGAGCATTTGTTGCTTTTGCAGATAGCCTGGTTTCAATTCCAAGCATCCCCACAATGACTTACAACTCTCTGTAAGTCAGTTTCAAGGATCTGATACCTATGTCTCGCATCTACAATATCAAGCATACCTTTGACGTAAATACACATGTGTGAGCAAACGTTCATATTTATAAAACAAAACAAAATAAATCTTTTAAAAAGGAAAGCTATCTTGTGCTATTTTAAAGTGAATATCTGGTGGGATAGACTCAATATTGTATTCACTTTCTAAACCTTCAAGAAATGGAGATGATACCACCTTCTATTACATATATCACTTTCAGCTTACGTTTGAGATAAATTTCTAAGCTTAGAGTACGTATACAATCAACTTAGTTCTGTAAAAGGCTACTAAATATCTTTAGACTGTTCTCATCATAGAAATACACATCCAATAAAATGCTTTACTTCATATTTCACATCACAAGCTATTGGAAACACATAATGTTTGTTCTGTTTCACTTTTCTTTGTTTTGTTTCAACACAAGGTCTTACACAGGCTGGCTTTGAAGATATAACCCAACCATCTCATCCATCATGTTCTAAGTGCCAACATAAGTCACCCTGTCTGGCTGCCTTATGCACGCATTTTATTTTCCTTGGGGTGGCACCAGTTCTTTTGCTTTACAATTAAAACTTAATGTCAAGTCGAATCTCATGAAGTATTCTCTAGGTAGCTCTGTTAAAGAGTCCTCTGTAAGATGAGTATCACAGTCAAGACTTTGACCGTTCGGCATTCGATTCTAATCAAAAGTACATGTTGTTATATCAAGGATAGCAAATGTCCAGTGGCCCTATCTATTGTAAATCCATTTCTCTGATTATATCTTTGTCTTTCAGAAGCCAGAATACGTAATAGAGTACGGGTGTGTGTCGACATACACAGACAACAGTGTGTTCCATTTTTAAAACCATGTGTGAAGTTGACATAGTGAAGAAAAGGCAGACAGCCGCATATATTACTGGGACAAAATTGACTTCTGGCATCAATAGAAATTATAATAAACCTGTGGATATTTATCCCCTTTAGAGCCTTCCATCCCTCAAATATTTAAATGATGACTTTACAATACAACTTTCACTTCATCAGCATCTCTGTGGAAATTGGAAATTATACTATGTGATACAATTAAAATGTATATCCACAACCACTCAGAATAATCATAGCTAATTAGAAATTATGAATAATTAAAGTGACATGGTTTTCTAGCTGTGTGTGTTCACAGCTAACTTCCTTATCCAATCTCTGTGTAAATCTAAGGCAGTACATTTGTTACACTATTCCTATTAAGTCTCTCCATTAGCTAAATTGCCATTATAGCTAAGGTTTAAAGGTTATCTCAGATAGCAAAATACTCAACATAGCTAATACATATAATTAGCTGTGTTTAGAATCCATGTTAACTTTTTTCACTGCTATTCAGTGAATTTTCAAAAACAGATCATTTATGCAGACTTATCGGGGTGTGAGAGGGCTCATGATGGAATTCAGAATATTCTTATCATAATAAAATCCTAATCTCTATTTGGTCCAGTATCCAACATTAATTTGAAAGTTGACTATTAAATTATCAAAATACTTAAGTAATTTTGGAACAACATTTACATGCTCTGTGGGGAATGTTAAAATACACCCTAGAAGAGAAAGAAAGAAAAACAGGGAGAGGATAAAATGTTGAATTAACACTATGAAATCTTCTTTGAGAATTAAAAGTTGTTTTAATACTTTCCGTGTGTGTGTGTGTGTGTGTGTGTGTGCATTCATAAGTGAATGTTTGGTTGTGTGTGCATTCAGAGTCACAGCTTAGTATTTGGTGTCCTCAACAGTCTGTATGTCATCAGTGAAGCAAGATGTTTATTCCCAATCTGGAGCTCAGCATATTTCTGACCTAGTTTTCTGAGCCCAATTCAGCAAGTTTCACTACCTAGTATGTCCTGAGAATTAACTTGATTCTTCTCCCATCCCTATCTATTGCTGGCATTGTCATGTCTGTCTTCCTGTTCCCTCATGAGAATCTGAATGCCGGTTCTCACTTTTGTATGGCACGTTTTATCCTCTGAGCCACATCTCCAGCCCTATCCATCTTTTTAGGACAAAAGGTTCGGTATGAACATCAAAGAAAAATACTATGAATAAAATTGTTCTTTCTTACTTGTACATGACCTGCACAAGATCATTCTGTCCAAAATACTAGCACAGATGGGATAGATGATTTCTAGGCCTCCCCCTTTACTGAGGAACTTCTGGCAATAGATAGCTGCTAGAAGAGTGAGACACATCCGCTGGTGTAATTCCAAAGCTCCAGTGGGCAGCTTCACATTCATGCATACATGAGCAGCACCGACCAGACTTAGTGGATTATAAAAATAAAATAAAATTGGGGGCAGGACTTAGAGGGTAGAGAAGTGGAGAAGGAAAATAGGGAATGTATATATGATCATAATCCGCAGTATACATGGATGAAATTTTTAAAAGGAAGGAAGGAAGGAAAGAAGGAAGGAAGGAAGAAAGAAAACAAAAAATAGTCAGGTGTAGTGGTGCATGCCTTTGGTTATAACACTTGAGAGGCAGGCAGATCTCTGAGAACTCCAGGCTAACAATGCCTATGCAGTGAGCACTTGTTCCAAAAAATAAAAAAGGAAGAAAGAAAAAAGAAAATAATAATAATAATAATTTGCACTAAAATGGCTAAATAAAAGTTACTTCCTCTGGAAATGGCTAGAATTGAGCAGCCCGTGCAGAAAGTTCCAACTATGCTGTGTTCATACTGAATTTTCCAATTTTGAAAGCAACTGGGCGAAGGGACAGCAGCTACAGAATAGGTCTCTCCTCATTTTCAAGAAATTTTGCCCATCCCTTACCAGGCAGGAACCATACTGATTCAAGTGTTCTAACACCTTCTAACCCAGAGGCAGAGGGAACAATAATAGAGACAATTCTGCATCTAAGCAGGCTTACTATCTAAGCAGGCAGCTGACATGTAAAAAAAAAAATGAACATTTTAGATAACCCCCTTCCAGATGCATGACAGTCACTACACCATTTTAACTACATCAAGTCTTCAACCTAGATGGAAAAAACTATGATGTTTAAGGAAATGACAGGTAATGAGAAAGATACGGCCTAAGATATGGCTAATGATAATTCACATGCAGGTGTGGTTTTCTCATCATTATTGTTGGTTTTATTAAATATAACTAAACACTACTACTTGAAGCATGATGCACTCTCTAACTGGCATGGAACTGGCGCTGTCATTCTCCTGTAATTATTATGGGTTTCACTCAGCCTCAGATACCTCTGTTCTTTATTATTATGCTGAGGTTCCAATGTGAAAAAAAATAGTTTTTTTTCTTTAAAGCTCACATTAAAAAAGAATCTCATGTTTAGATTCTGCTTACCAGATGGAAGACTAGAAAGCTAGAACAAGAAGAAGTAACTTGTTACTTCTTGTTTTGAATTAAAGAACTGTCATCTGACATACAAGGTTGTTTTTCCACAACTAACTCAGGATCCTCCTGGAGGTTGGTCACATACACCAGTGCTCATGGGCCAATTCTCTACATTAAATATCTACAGTAGGTTTGGGATGGAGAGATGGCTCAGTAGTTAACAATACTTGTTGTTCTGTGGAGTACCTGTGCTTGATTCCCAGTACCTACAACCTTAACTCGAGTTTCAGGGGATCCAAATCCCACTCACAGCCCCTGTGAACACCAGACATGAACATGGTGCATACATATATGCAGGTAAAATAATATACATTCATCTTAGTAGTTAAAAGAGAAAGATTTAGAATTGATAATATATACTAATACAAATTTAATTACTTAAGAGATGTAAATAGAATATAAAGGAAACCAAAACCAAACCATACCAAGTTTGAAACTGGTAAACCATCACTAATGCAACTGGATACAAAAGGGTCACTCTGCAAATATCATATTAATGAAATAAAATGAAATAAATGAAACACTACATTAAGTTTCAGTTGGAATAAAGCTGCATGTTTTTAGCAAAGCCAAAACCTTCCAAACAATCAAGAGTTAAGTACAAAGTGTTGATGATTGCCTCTTCCTACATAAGAATTAACAGGTTTTTCAAAATGAAATATATATATATATATATATATATATATATATATATAAACTAAGTAAAACATCATTTTAAAAATCTGATTCTTTTTTATTTTTATTTTATTTTATTATTAATTACAGTTTATTCTCTTTGTATCCCAGCTGTAGCCTCTCCTTCATTCCCCTCCAGTTCTACCCTTTCCTCCTTCTCCTCCTCCCACCCCCCTCTCCAAGTCCACTGATAGGGGAGGTCCTCCTTCCCTTCCATCTGACCCTAGCCTATCAGGTCTCATCAGGACTGGCTGCATTGTTCTCCTCTGTGGTCTGGCAAGGCTGTTACCCCTCAGGGGGAGGTAGTCAAAGAGCCAGCCACAGAGTTCATGTCAGAGACAGTCCCTGGTCCCATTATTAGGGAAGTCACTTGGATACTGAGGTGCCATGTGCTACAACTGAACAGGGGTTCTATATAATATCCACAAATGGCCCTAGGTTGGAGTATCAATCTCAGAAAAGACCCCTGTGCCCAGATATTTTGGTACTGTTGCTCTCTTTGTGGAGCTCCTGTTCTCTTCAGGTCTTACTAACTCCCTTTCTTTCATGAGATATCCTGCACTCTGAGTATGTATGACATAATCATGTTATATGTAATTGAGATGCTATTGGTTTATAAAGATTATGCACTTAGAAGAAAAACAACATGAAGCATCTTGAAATCATAAAATTACCCCTTGTACATTATCATGCATGAATTTTATTATACTCTTACATCTGTAAGTATGTTAGATTATATATGAAAACCATGATCTAATGCAATTAGCAAAATAATTACCAGTTTTTCTACAATCATTAGCTGAGTTCATATTATGGGCAAACATGGACTGAGTTTATTGTAAGAAATACTATATTCTGATAACCTATTAGTGATTAATAGTGACTATACAGAAAATATTTTTAAGAAGAAAGAAGTAATAAAATCGGCTGCATCAAATTCAAGAGAGGAAGACTGACAGGGAACATTTGCAAAGACAACTGATAGAATCCAGCAAGTTGGTTACCGATGATATTGACTTGAAACTGTTACAGGAAGGGGCAAAGGAGAGGCATGTATCGAAATTTCTAATCTGAGTGGGTTGAACATAAATGAAGGCATGACATGAAGACAAATTATTTCAAGGATCTTATCTACAAAGAGATAGAAGCATTAAGAGACTATACTTAGTTTTGTACTTTTCCCAAATAAAAACATAGAAATATTAACACTAATTTAAAATTTATTTATTAATAGTTATATTTAGTTCACAGATTTTTTTCATTTCTAAATGTAATATTTGATACAATTCTAACTGAATTAGCTGATATTGCAAATAAATTGTACCATGAAATGGTACAATACAAAACATGATATTAGGCAATAAAAAATCTATAATTTATGTGACAGATCCTTCAATTGTGTATACACATACACAAGGACAGCTCTGTGCTTAATTTTGACTTGTGAACTAAAGATGGTTAGGCATTGTCCATAAAATCCTAGTAATTACAAAGGAAGTACTTTTAAGGAGGATATAGAAGATGTTAATTAAGTAATATGGTACCAGTTGTAGACAAGTATGCATGAGTCTTTTGAGAACACTGATATACTACAGAGATTTGGTTTTGTTCTTAAACAGTGGAGGAATCTCAGGAAAGATACAATGTTGAGGCTGATAATAGGGATAAACAACTAATATCCATTAAAAGAAGGGGGAGTAATCTAATTTGCTATGGTCCTATAGTGGGAAACTGTGCAGTAATAACAGTAATGGAGCACTAATGTGCGAGAATGAACCCAGCAACAACATGATGAAAAAATAATCAGAAAGACACAGTGTTAGGTATTTCACAGTTACATGCAGTTCATAAAATGACAACATATTTGAGCAAATATATAAGAGCAAAGGAAAGTGGTAGCAAGAGAGTATGAAAGAGCAGTAAAAAGGGAAAGAATGCTGCTTTTGATGATGATGAATATTAATTATAATTACAAAAACATAATGTTTTACATGTAGGATACATGTATACCTTGGGCTTCTAGGTATTAATGCACTGAGGCAAGGATTGAAAAAAGAAGTGTGCATGTAGAAAGAGAACTCATTATCTCACTGTGAAATGAATCTCACTCTTGTATCTCTGTGGAAATCCATCATATTACAGGCCCTGAAGCGTGCTTTTGGCACATGACTAAAAACAATACTCTACCAACAATCACTAAAGGCATCTCAATTTTTGTCCTTCTCAACATTCTGCAATCTTTCTTTTTAAAACCCACTTCAGGAAGCCATTTTCCATTGTTATTATTTACCAGTATCAAGTGAGTACATGGTCACAGCACATAGGCCCTCTTTACAATCAATTTGGAGCACTATATCATCTAACTCCCCCACAATGCCCCAGTGAACTGTGGTCGTCTCATCCCATCCCTTTCTTCATCTTTTCTAAAACAAATTTACATTAAAATATATAGATTTCCAGTTCATAAAATTATGCTTTTGATTCTCCACAGGCATATTTTTTATATACATGCCCCTACCCCTTCCAGGTCATTTTAGTTCAATGACCCATAATATGTCTTTTATTTTCTTTCATCTATTTTCATCATGTGATTTTCAATTTGAATTGAACATGTTGTCAACTGACCTTTATTTCCCCCCTGCCATAACTTGATTCTGCTTCCTTCGTGTAGAGAGCAATGTTTCTTGGAGATTTTACCAAAACTATCGTGTTTGTCTATATTGTTCAAATTAAGCCCTAGATTATTTCTTTTTTAAAATTAAAAAAAACAAAGATTAGAACTATACTGTTCCATAAAGAAAACTGAATTTTACCAATAAAAAATAATATTTTAATAACTATAGTATACACTGACAGTTAAAGAAAGCATTTATTAGAAATAGGACTCAAATAAATATTGGACGTAATCTCAAGAATTACAAAAGAATGAGTTTTTCTGTTCTAAATGTGTAGCTGTCGAGATATAAAGAGAAAAATAGCTGAAATAAAATTAGCTGAGTTGCTTGCAATAAACACTTGGGGGAGGATTTGCAGTCTCACCTCTGCATTAGTTGTAGTAACATACACTCTGCATGAGTTCCTGATTGCTTCTGAGGAGACTCTATGGGGATTCAGATTGGGTTAGTAAATGTCAGCTTCTTGGGACTCTGAAATATGCTGGAAATAATTTGCGAAGAGTTTTCTTGAATATGTAGTGTCTCTAATAAGATAGTTTGATGAGTAAATGAATCAGAAAATTGAGGACTAAATTCTCCTTATATTGTGTAGGTTTCGAAGTGATAGCAAGGTCAAAACATTTGGATTTCAACTTGAGAAGCATCTGCTTCATTCTTAAAGACTATTTAAACCTAACCATTGTCAGGCACTAAAATAAAATCATGACTCCCACTAATTTAAATTCAACCCTTGGGTCTAGAACTCACCTTTAAGGGAAAACTGGGCTACAGTGTTACACATGTTATGCAAATGTAGAGATCAGTGGTAATGTCCTGAGATTAATTGTTAGCTGGGAAGAAAACCATGCTTAGTGATCATGAAGCATGCAAACTATTTTAAAATTGAATCATCTCAATCTAAAGGTTTCTTTTAAATATAAAATTATGTACTTTTTGAAATACAATAAAACTGGGTTGCAAGTAACTTCAGGTATTTAAAATTATTGCCAAACTCTCTTAATCTATGCCAAAACATGTCTGGATAGTGTTGACTGTCATTATATTACTGTAATATTTTGCTTCCTTGATCATCTGGTTGTAAATGTCAGAAAATATCCAGGGCAAAATATTACATCTGTGAATATCATCCTAATATATATATATATATATGCAGAAAATATATGGACTATATATATAATATTTTTGTATAGACTTATCCAAATATTCAAAATAATTAGCACTTTTTGTGCTCCATTCATAACACTAAATAGGAAAAATAAGGAATGGCGTTGGCTCTCATACTTGAAACCAGTGCCTATCTGCATGCTAAAATAAACATAAAATGTTTTGTAAACATGTTGAAAAACTCACAAAAGGTATTTCCTCCCTCTGCCATTTAGTTCTAGTTAGTCTACCCACACAAACTAAAGAGCTCATCTTTTACTGTTAATTGTGCTATCATAAGAAATATAAAAATTATGATTGTCTCCTAATTGTGTAATCAACATCTTTCATTTTCCTTGCAGTGTATGAAAATAATCTCTTTACTGTTTATGTCTCCATAGCAGAAATTATGACTTAAGATTATTTAGCTAAAATCCAATTTTACCATTAGGGAACCTTCCTAAGTACATTCTGCCTAAACATCATCCTAATCTAATACAGCTCCGCTTTCCCTCTGGCTCATCTGCCTTTATGAATGAACAGATTGCTCTCAAAGAAGTGCCAAGGTGAATACTTTGATAGAAATTCAAGATTAAGAAAAGCAGAGTAACACTTGAGTTTATACATTCGAAAATTTCAGTTTGTTTTTGCAATGGTTATCTGTTGCATAATCTTTTCAGACCAGTGCATTTCATAATTTTAATTCATTAATTAATTTGCATTTTAAACTCTTTTCTTTTCTTTTTTCATTCTTCTTTCTTCTATTTGTGACTGTGAGCCTAGCCTTTAACGGCTGAGCCATCTCTCCAGCCCTTCTTCTCTCATATGCTGTATTCCAGCTGAGGTTTTCCCTCTCTCCCCTCCCGAATAGGAAAAATTTTCACCAGCTCCACATATGACAGATAGCTAATATCCAAAATATGAAAAGAACTTAAGAAACTAGACATCAACAAACTAAATAATCCAATTAAAATGAGTTAGGAAACAAACAGATAATTCTCAACAGAGGACTCTTATAAGGCCTAGAAAAACTTAAGAAAATATTCAATATCCTTAGCCATCAGGGAAATGCAAATCAAAACTACATTGAGATTCTCTCTGACACCTGTCAGCATGGTTAATATCAAAAAACACAAGTGACAGCTCATGCTGGCGAGGATGTGGAGCAAGGGGAACCCTCCGCCATTGCTGGTGGGAGTGCAAATTTGTATAGCCACTTTAGAAGTCAATATGACAGTTTCTCTGAAAAGTGGGAATGGATCTACCTCAAGACACAGAAACACCATTCCTGGATATGTTCCCAAAGTTAACTCCATCTTTTCATAAGGACACTTGCTCAACTATGTTCAGCTTTATTAAGACACATAACCAACCCTTTGGCAGAGTGCAGGGAATCATATGAAACAAGGAGGAGTTAGTATGACCTGGAGAGGACAGGAGCTCCACAAGGACCAAATATATCAGGGCACAGGGGTCTTTTACAAGACTGTTTCTCCAACCAAGGACCATGTATGGTTATAACCTAGATCCCCTGCTTAAACGTAGCAAATGGTAGCTCAATATCCAAGTGGGTACCCTAGTAAGGGGAAAAGGGACTATTTCTGA
The DNA here is from genome assembly GCA_028658305.1 of Pachyuromys duprasi. Taxonomy (NCBI): domain Eukaryota; kingdom Metazoa; phylum Chordata; class Mammalia; order Rodentia; family Muridae; genus Pachyuromys; species Pachyuromys duprasi. Next base: position 86,495,737 of record CM053753.1, on the reverse strand, counting down.
CATTAACTCAATGGTTGGCTCTTCGACTCTTCCCCCTTCCTCTTGAGGGAGGAACAGCCTTGCTAGGCCACAGAAGAGGAGATTGCAGCCAGTCCTGAAGAGACCTGATAAGCTAGAGTTAGATGGAAGGGGAGGAGGTCCTTCCCTATCAGTGGACTTAGAAAGGAGCATGGAGGAAATGAGGGAGGCATGAGGGGGGATAGGGAGGGAATGTGGAGGGGGCTACAGCTGGGATACAAAGTACATAACCTGTGATTAATATAAAATAAAAGTAAATATCTTTGTACTCGAGAAAATATAAATCTAGATAGCAGTAAATAAAGACTTCCAGGTGAAATCCTTTAGAAATTACTAAAGTGGTGGTGTTTTAGCTAATAACTGTTGTTATCAGTTGAGATGTTTTCACCTGTAACTCAGAAAAACTCCAGAGGCTGGAGAGATGTCAAAGCAGTTAAGAGCACTGGCAGTTCTTCAGAAGACCCAGGCTCAATTCCCAGCCCCTGCTTGGCAGCTCACAATTGTCTGTGACTCCATTTCCAGGAGATCTGACGCCCTGCACTGACATATGTGTAAGCAAAAAAACAGAGAGAAAGAAAGGGGGACAAGAGAGACTGCAGCTCAAAATGTCATTAAAGAAGTCATTAGGTCCCATATCAGAAAGTTTAGTGGAAGGTAGATATCATGAGTTCTTGATTAATGATGCTTAATGATGTCATCAGGGACTTAAATATTTTCTACCTCTTCCCCTTTACTCTTCTGTTTACATTGCTGGCTTCTCCTAAGGCTGATTATATTTTGGTATTTTGGATCATGTTTTCTCAGATGCAAGAGAATGAACACAGTTGTGGTAGAGGCAAGCCTTTCTTTTACTGAGAGAATGAGCTTTTCTCTAAAGGCCAGGATTTCAAGCACCAGGAGGATGGCATGTACTTGGTGATTAAAGTAAAGGATATATTACCACTGAACAGAGAATGAAGATAATTCATCATCAACATCTGAACTAACAAGTTCCATTAGGAAGGTGGACATGGAGAATGGATTTGGAGAAAGCAAAAGCCAATTTCTACAACTGTTTTCTGACTCCAAATCATCTTAAGTAAATCCTGTACATTCCTTCATCTAACACCAACACAAGACCTTATTTGCAGTTGATGCTCAGCAGATTCCTCATTTTCCTGCCTAATGGGGAATTTAAAGAAGCTTATTCTTCTTGTAGATCTATCATATAGATAAACAAGAAAGAACTTAGCAGTGAAGAGTAAATATTAAAGTTATGGCAAAAACTGACTCCCCTTAGATATTAAAATGACCATGTTGACCATAATAAAAACAGATATTAAAAGCCTTGATTAAAAATGAGGTGATTCAATCTCAACAAGGTGTTGTGGCACATAAAACATAATCCATGTTACTAAAACTAGTTTCAGCATATATTTTATCCTTCATGTTTGTCAAATACCATGAAAGAGTCATTAGCCGTGGGAAAAAAAATCGATTTCCTCTTAACTGTTCTCAGTCTTTCCCTTCCTTTCTTTGCCTTCCTTCACCTATCTTCCTAAAATTACTTCAGCAGTTATCATTCACCAAAAAACTCTCTAAATAATAAAGATAAATTATATGCCTGAAATAGTATATTTACTATCATATATGTTAAGTATACATTAAGTGTGATATCCTACTGGAGGAAATTATATATTTATCATACACATATCTATGAGCATAGGTTCTTTCTGTATGTGATGACATTGGTCAATAGTGGTGATTGGAGATGGAGAGCAAGTAGTGAGAGAGTGAATTGAAAACCACCATGGCTGAGACCACTGCTAGAGTGAAGTTTTAAATTGTTCTCATCTCTTATCTTCTTCAATTTGTCGGAGCCTAAACTAAGATCATACATATACACTGATCCAGATGTACGTTTATGAATGTTATTCATTACTATATACTATTTGAAATACTATAAATATATAATATATAAACTTTAAGTAAATCTCAAGTTATTTATTAAATATTACAATTTAGTTATTTAAAAAACCCTTCTCTAAAAACCACATTTGGGGTGGCTTCAAGATGGTAAAAAATGAACAAGGTTTCTAATTCTATTCAAGAGCTTTTTTTTTTTTTAAGAGCTTTTTACTTAATTCTTAGTATGTCCAATTTGGATTTCTTGTTTTGACTATGTACTTTTGTTTGTTTGTTGGATTCTATGTGAACTAGAATTTTTGAATAGCGTTAGCCTGCCTGAAGTTATTTTGATGAATAAGAAAGCCAAAGCTAGGCGTATGTTAAAGGAATTTTGCAATATAACCAATGGAATTACCAAAAATGGTTCCAATTTAAATATGAATATATACATACTAATGTGTGCATCTGTCTGTGTATCTGTTTAATCTACATCTATCTATCTATTTGTCTTTCTATCTATCAATCCATCCATAAAGATTCTATAAATAAATGTATGGAGGCAAACACATTATATGTAAAACATGAAGTTCTATTAATTTAAAATAGTATCAAAAAGAAAACATTTTAACATACCAACAGAAAATTCTAGAACTGTTTTCAAATATATTATTTCATAATGTTCAATTATTATTTCAATGGAAGTATATAGAAATGTAGGATTAATTTGCTTTCTATCACTTCTTTTCAACCTTAGTTTTTCTTTTTCTTTTTTATTTATATTTTTATTATTTACAATTTATTCACTTTGTATCCCACCTGTAGCTCCGTCGCTCCTCCTCTCCCAATCCCACCTCCTTCCTCCTTCTCCACTCATGCCCGTCCCTCAGTCCACCGATAGGGGAGACCTAGTCTATCAACTATCATCAGGAGTGGCTGCATTGTCTTTCTCTGTGGCCTGGTAAGGCTGCTCCCCCTCAGGGGGAGGTGGTCAAAGAGCAGGCCAATCAGTTCATGTCAGAGACAGTCCCTGTTCCTATTACTATGGAACCCACTTGGACACTGAACTGCCATGGGCTACCTCTCTGCAGGGGTTCTAGGTTATCTCCATGCATGGTCCTTGGTTGGAGCATCAGTCTCAGAAAATCACCACTTTAAAGCAGATATGGTGTCCTACTCCTACAATTACAATTAGGAAGCAGAGGCACAGGATTGTCCTGGGTTTGAAGGAAACAAAGCCTGCACAGAGAGCTGTGGTCCAAGTTGAGCTGCAGAGCATGTCTCTCTCTCAAGGGAAAATAAAAAGATTAAAACCCAGCAATCATTACCTAAATTGAATAAAAATAAGCTAGTTCTAAAGAGTGCATTACTGACACAAAACTATCTAAGCTAAAATTTCCATTTTATTTGTCTTCAAAGAAAAAAGGATGATGAGGGAGTATGGTTATGTTTCTAGAAGCAATGCAAACAACAGATTTATCCAAAAATATATGTGAAGTACATGTGTGATACTTGGATAGGAAGAGATACATGGCTAAAAATGAGTTATAGTGTATTTTTAATCTATAAAAGACATACTTGTAGTAGTTATTAAAAGTGAAATTAGTTCTCTTACATATAACCTAAAAAGCAATTTGAAAACAATAAAAATATATATGCTGGGTCATACAAAGGTAAGAAGTATCTGAATATATTATTTTTCCAGATTATCTTTTAAATTAAATGCTTTCCCAATCAAAATCTCAGTGGGTAATAAAAAACATCATTTTAAATCTAATCTTCTAAAAGTGTGTAAAAATGAGGCATTCTTAAAAAATAAAAGTTAATTATTTTAAATATAAAAATAATAGTAGGGAAGCCTATCATCATCTTATCCCTGAGCAACAGCAAATTTGGGTGAGTCGGGGTTTCTTCTTTAATTGGATATAGAGCTCCTACAGTAGATACTAATTATTTCTGTTTTAACTGAAAAAATATTAATAAAGATCTAATGATATAGGTGTCTTGTTTTCCAAAATAAAATGTAATATGCATATTTAACAAATTAGTACAATGCATTTTAGTTGTTCATAACACATATAATAAATTCAATAACATTTAATTATAAAGGCACCAGATTTTAAATGTCCAAATAAGCAACCATAGTTAGAGTGGCAAGTATTTATTTTTTAATCATGCTTGTCTTTACATAGATAGGATATTTCTAATCACATGCACAAAAAAAAAGAAATCTTTTTTTATATAAAAGAGTGGTATAAAAATTTAATTAAGGGGGATTTTAAGCCTATGAGGAAAACTGTCAAAGTGTATCTTTGAACGTGAAGTTTCAAGTGAAGGTAATTCACAATATCTATTTACATCTTTCTTGAACTCTAGAAAAATGTCATACTCATTCATGCTGTACAAATTAAAATAAATAAAAAATAATGAAAATGGGCATCATGTGTAATGAGAACGCTTATTGATGTAACTTAAATGTGCCTGCTGCCTACCTCTATAATTCAGTTGTCACATATACTTGTTCACCAAACATTTTCTGTATCTCATTTGCTTATGTGATCAAGAATTTCAAAATGAGTTGTTGCATTATGCAAGTACAAATAATTATCTTTTTGGTCATATTTTTGGTCATATTTTGGTCTTTTTGTCAATTAAAGTTGTATAAAAACAAATGAATGAAGAAGGTGAGACTTAATTGTATGGAGGCAAGAAATAAGATGTATTGTCCTAAGAAAGGAATTCTAAAAAAACACAGTTATAAATCTCCCATTTTCAAAGAGGTAGTAGGTTAATAGATTAAATATAAGCTTCCAAATCTATAGACATAAAAAATCGGATGAGAATAATTCGCCAGGGATGCTGGAATATTCATATAATTAAAGCTAATCTATTTATCTTGTCCTAATTATACCCGTTGTTTGACCTCAGGGTCTGGTCAGATTCCCTTGACAAGATATTTGATTCCTTTCATATTCTAAAGGGCATCGTGTGCTTCCAAAACTAACAGAATATTGTCAACATATACAAATAATAGAGTCTGCGTGTCAGAAGACTTAGGAAACAGGATGCTGCATAGAATATTTTAAAAGGCAACAAGTTGAATCCATGCTGGAGCTGAATAATCCCTTCCTTGATTTCCTCTCAAAGTTCCAAGGCAACAGTATGCCCGACTCAGAAACAGAAGAGTCCTAGAAAAGGATACAGAATAGGATTCAGGGCACAGGAGACCCACCCACGTGTTATCTGTCTAAACACACGGAACAGGCAGCAGCAGTGGGGGCAGAGGGTGTCTCCTCCCGTTTAGTCAACTTCTGGGGATCGGGATCATAGGTTGAGCCATCATTGAAAATCCTTTCATTTCTCCAAGGTTGCATTACTGAAGGAACTGAACCAGATCAATAGTCACACCTGCATCTGCCACCAGTCACAAGACTGAGCAGCTATGGAAAATCACTCGTAAAGTTTATATGATTCTCAATAGAAAAAGTTATGATTGAACACTGTTGAGGGAGATGAAATTGCTGTGCATTCATTCATATAGTGGAGAATTCATTTCTTCTCCGAACAAGAAAGCACCATTCCTATTCATAAGAAATCTGGAGCCAGATTAGAGTAAGAGAAAGTTAAAGATCGCAGCAGTGGTTTCAACCTGTGGGGCGCAAACCCTCCAAGGATCGAATGACTCTTTCACAGGGCAGGTCACATATCAGATATGATGCATGTCAGATATATACATTACGACTCATAACCGTAGCAAAAATACAGTTATGAAGTATCAATGAAGTCAATTTATTGTTGGAAGTCACCAAAACATAAGGTGCTAAATTAAAGTCACAGCGTTCTTAGGAAGGTTGAAAACCACTGCTGTAAAAAATGAGATAATGAGATAAAGCTATAATGTTAGCAAGCTCCATTAGGGTAAATGGCATCTTCATGTAATGAAGTAAGAAAAGACAGATCATCTGGCGTGGCAGAGGAAAGCCATAGCTAAAGAAGATGCGTCTTACTTTTGGTACTGAAATTCTCCAATGTGATAGAATCTCAGATTTTTATGTGAGTAGACGTACTTAATTATAAGTAGGAAAATGAACCAGGCAAATAGGACAGATATGTTTACCATGGATATGTTCACATATAAAGTTGACTTATTTTAAGGCTATTGGGAAGCCTTCAATGCTTAAAGTTCAGGAGTGCAATGACCCACCTTACCTTTTGGAACAATACTCAGACTATAGAGGATGACTACAGGAAGGCTTCAATCAGGGAGGGCAGACTAGTATTGGCAGTTGTCGAATTGTTGGAGGTTTTAGAGGAGTAACCACAATGAATCACATAAATTGGTACGCAGACACTGCAGCACTGGGCAGAGATGAGTGTGGCTGAATAGATGGGTTCCTATTTCTGCTTTCTTCTTTCATTTTATTAAAACTGGATGGATTATTATTTTCTGCCTGGTCAATTATCAACTATTTAATGGTCTAATAACCAGTTTTCTAAATCCCTCAAATCTAGAAATTTTAACTGAAACTTGGGAGAAGTGTATTTAAAAAGAAGTTCCTCCCTTCCCTCCTTAACACTATATACTACCATTCTATTACTGTATGGATAGAAACGATGTTCTTCTTTGTTATTATTTGTTTTATTTCCAAGTATCTAGAATTGAACCAAGGACTTGAAAATACTAGGCAAATACTCTAGCACTGAGCCAAGCCTTCGGTCCCTTAGAGACTTAGTTTTTAGCCAGCCCTCTCACATTCTGAACCATACCTGTTAGCCCTTGGTGATAGTCAATACATGCAAGGCACAGGTGCCACCATCGTCTTCCCTGAGCCATTCTAACCAATGTTGAGATTAGTTCTTTTTAGTCTCATTTGTCTTTCTCTTCTTATTTCCACCTGGGTTTGTAAACAATGACTGATATTTCTAGAAATAAAACGAACCTCTTCCCTTCACAGATACAATGAAATGACAGGTGAAGTGTAATACTATGTAAGTGCATAAACCATCTCAAAACACACAAGGTAAAGCTCTAGGGATCAGCACTGATGACAAAAATGTAAAAACCACAGGAGCAAGCAGAAAGTCAAATTTGGAATCTGACAGCTGATAGATGGTCTTTAATGTCATTAAAGGATTCCAAGAAGTAACCACACTAAACTTTCTCTATTCATAAACACTACAAGGACAAAAACTGAATCAATTCATGAAAAGGTTAGAAAACAAAAGGACAAATATTCATACTTCCTTGGTTCCTTGGACAGAAAAAAATACCCATTAAAAATGAAAATTTAGACCTCTTTTATGCTTGAAATGATGAAACTAAATTTTAATTTCTAGCATGATAATGTAATTCTGTGCTAAATGAGTAGCATGGCAAGTGACATAGGACTTCTTGAGTCACAACAGAAGGATGGGAAAATACAGATTTGTGAAAAATACTGCTATCAGACAAAAAATTGCTACCAGACCAGTTCGCTGGCCATGTCTTTCATACTAGCTGCATTTCCTTACAGCTACCAACCAGACAGCCACCATTGGAAGTAGGCTTTTATGGGTCAGATAAATGTAGAGGAGACTACAGCAGAGAGATTGTTCTGCGTTTATGTCTCTATCAGTGGGTTCTTACAAAAGGCAGTGTTTTCTTGTTGTGCTAGTCTGCATGACTCAGCACCAACTATACATTATCACAAAGCCATGGTGAGATAACTAATGCCTTATGCCATCTGCTCCTATTTTTTGTAATGCATAATTATTTTCATTCTGTCTACATTGACTACGTTTATCCTTATAGTAACATATTACCCTTTATGCTTTTGATATTGATACATTTTCCTAGTGAGATACACCACAAGGAGGCTGTTTTACCAAAAACAAAAAGGAAGAAGAGGAGGAAGGACAACAAGGGAAAAGGGAGGAGGAGAAAAGACAGTGCACAAAAAACATATTAAACAATCTTCACCAATAATACCAAAAATATAAAAGTTGCAGGAATAACACACACAAAAGAATTGAACCAAACGGGCTTTTCTTAAGGGGTAAATGCTCTTTTTTTTCTTTCTTCATACTGGTCTTGGTCAAGCTTGGCTGGCAAACGCTTTTCCTGCTGAACTACCTTGTCGTACCACAAATGAAAATAGTCAACAGATACAAAACAAATTAGGAAAAAGCAATAAAGAACTTGGAAGGAGTTCTGAGGGGACTCATCATGAGATGAAAAAGAAATAAAGCAGATTCAAAATGTTGAGATCAGAATAAGAACCAGCAAAGTGAATCTGTAGATGCTTTAAAATAAGAAAAAAGGAAGAAAAGCAAAAACTGAAAATTTGATGACAGTTAACTATGTGCAGAATTTGAAAAGCCATTGTTCTTCAGAGAGAGAAGTCCAGGCTGACCAAAAGCAGTGACTTATAGCTAAGCATAAATTCATATCACAATAGCTTGGAGGGAAATTAAAGAATCTCAAAGTTAAGTATGTTAACAAAAGCAAAGGAGAACTATTTAAAAAGGCAGAACTAATAGGACCAGCAAGGGAAATGTCTTTATTAACAGAAAACCCATGCCAACTACAAAGTAAACACTCAGTTAGGCACCTGTCTAAGAGTCACATAAAGACATCTTTAAGTATGTCAAAGGATTTATGTTAAAGGATTTCTCCATTCCTAACACTTTCTGGTACAACTTCTGTATTAGCAAGTTATAATGGTGTCATAAAAATAAAGAAATAATATGCAGAAATACAGAGCAATGCTCTGCAAGGAAACTTATGAGTGTGATGTTAGATCTGAGTGGATGAGCTGTAAGTAATAGAGTCAACAGTAGAGTTCTCTTTCAGTTCAAGAATAATTGCAATTAAGTAAGCCAAAATAGCATAAAAGATGACAAGAGTATTTATTATAAATTCTGACACATGACTTAAGTAGTGCAATTTATAAATGAACAAGCAAAATAATGATAATGTAAGTAATATCTTTTTATAAAATAATGTCAATTTAAGACACAGTTTAACAAATCATCACCAAACAATTGAATATAAAAATAGAAGAGACAGTACTAAATTTAAAGACACAGTTAATTTTCAAATGATGATATAGTATAATTATCATCAGTAGCCACAATCGATAGAAGTAAGTTAGGCAAACCTGAGAAAACATTCAATTTCCAGAAGGAGAAAAAACCCAAATCCCGGTATTGCATATACAATCCACTAAAGACTTAGCTGGATGAAAGACTTACCTAGGATGAAAATAAAAGTTGGGAATAAAAGTTCAATATAGTATATTAAAATAAGTTCAATTAAAATGGCATGGAATATTAAAATCAAAAACCTTCCTTTAGAAGAAAATGTGCCATTATCAGACTATAATCTTTAATTATAAAAGATTATTCACTGAGTTCAATAACATACTTATGAACCATATGCATGCCTAATATTATTGAATAAGTGCTGTAATGAATATATTATCTGCAAATTGTCATGGATTGTTGAGCCCACTACAAATCTGGCTCCTGAAGCAAATCTGCCCTCCCCATCATGTTAGATTTGAAAGGTTTGTTTCCAAGTGACCTCTGAGGCTCTTTGGGGACAAGCTGATCCCCTTCACTCTGAGACAATGAGCAAGAACAGAAAAACAATCCATGAGTAAAAATATCATGTCCTTGAGAACAGCTAGAAGGTGAACCATTTTCAACAGATGTTAGTTTTGTTTATCCTAAGATATATGTGTCTGCAGTTGGAAAATAAAGCCAAAAGTTCAGCTATGGGCAGCTTCTCCATGGAGAGAAAGCTTTAACTCCCAACGGATTGCTGCTGGATTTCTGTAAGCCCTGGTTTGATGTTGTAACATTCCTGTTGATATTTGTTCTTTTACTTAGCAGCCTTGCCCTAGGGACACTCTGCTCTGACTGGGACTCTTCTGGGAGCTACAGCTGACTGCCTCAACAATGATTCCCCCAGTCAGTTTTTGCTGAATGTTTTTAGAACAGAGTTGATGTTGTTTTATTCTGTTTTGCTACACCAATCTATCTTTCACTTATTATTCATTTTTTTACCTTTGTTTGTTATATGCTCAACAAATACTTAGTCAAAACAGAAAGTATGTCTAACATATATTATTCTCTGGCCTATACAAAACAATCTTATATGGATATTTATATATACTATGAATATAAGCAATCATAATGCATATTTGTATATTAATCTTTCCTACAATTAATATAAATGTACAATGCAAAAATATAGATATGCATAACAAATCCCTAAACTTAGACAAAAGCAAAGCTTAAGAAATTATTAAGAAACATTCATCTTAATTCTACTTGAAATAATGATCAATCATCTCAATAGAAGTCTCAAAAGGGAATAATTGTGTTGACAGAAGAGTGGGAGGGTAGGAGGGAATGAGGGAGGGGGCTACGCCTGGGATTCAAAGTACCTAACCTGTGATTGATATAAAAATAAATAAATTTTAAAAAAAGAAAAAAAAGAAATCAACTGTAAGTAAGGCAAAGGAAAAGAAGAAACAATGAGCCGGTGGACTCTGGCAGTCAAAGTGTTAAGGGGGATCTGCATTAAGAGCTAAAGGCAGGAGGTTGAACCATTTTTATTCTACTTGCTAGAATTCACATTAATTAAAAAAGAAATAAAATGAGTTATGCAAATAGATAATGAACTGTATTTTATTAAGGTGAGTTCCTAGCACAGCATTATTAAAGTGGTGGTCCATATATTATAAGGTGATATTTGCATTAATAACTACATGGTTGTTTTTGTTTTGTGTATATAATTTTTAAAGAGCAAAGGTTCTCTGTCTATGAAAAGAAAGCAGTGATGCCAAGGAAAAGTAAAACAGACAAATTCACTGTTCTAAAAAATGTCTGAACTACGTTTCAGTTCACAATGTTTTAATCAGTACTCCACCTTTAAAAATAAACTTGGGGGCTCATTCTTTTAAACAGGCCTACTTAATGTAGACTGAATCACTTAGACATCGCTAAATGGTTGACTGTCCCTGTTACAGAAGACACGCGCATCTCACGTTAAGCCGTATGATATTTCAGTAAGTAGAAAGTGATGGAACAAATTAAGACAATTCTCTGAATCATCCTAGCAAAAAATGCTGTTTTTACCCTTGAATACTTGATCAATAAAACATCATTATTTTCTGGAATTGCTATGATTTAGGAAAACTGGTTTTAAACTTGTTTCTTTTTAGTAAATGCAAAAAGTGTCTGTATGCAAATTAATAAAGTAAACAAGTTTCTTATGGCTTAAATAATAATCAAGAACAAATAACTATTCTCTATTGTTAACCTGATTAGAGGGAATATTTGGTGGAAAATTAAAGACTATACTACATAATATGTTGATTTAGTAATTACATATGTTAACATGATCATATTGGATTTACATAAGGTAGAATGATATCATTCCATTATAAATATTTTGCTCCATTGCTCCAAGTTTATTTGAATGTCATAGTCATATATAGAATCTAATGAAATGTCAGGTATACAGTCACCTGAATCTAAACTGCAGCTGTGGTTTACTCGTCACTGAGTAATCATATGAGGTTTATCTTCAAACTGTTTGGTAAACAAGTAATTAGAAATTTGGTCATTTTTTTCTGAAAGGAGTGAATTTTATAGTGCTTCATATTTATAGCATGCCACTTCATCACAACTCAATTTAAATTCTCATGCTTAATTCAAGAATTGTAATACATATAATACAGTCATCTAAAAAATTCTTTTCCCATATGCTTCTGACTTCAACAATCTACCTATCCTCTCTATCCATCTATCCATCCATCTATGTAATCTATCTACCTACCTATTTATCTATCACCTATCTTTCTATCAATCTTCTACCTATGTATCAGTTACTCTATACACCTGTTCATATAAGTATTATGTCCATTTCTTCCACAAACCAAAAATTTTATTCATTCCACAAAAAATAAGTCATATCCATAACTATCTCCATTTTTGTCACCAATTTTATATTTTTAGAGAAATAAGTGATGAAGTTATGGGTTAATTTATTTTGATAAATATGCACACATTTAAGTAGACATTTTAATTCTATTTTACTTTTGCACCCTCCTTATTTTAACTAAAGTAGCCCTGTTTCCATTTCCAGCATTTCCAGAACTATCATTTAAGAAGTACTCTGAATTCATCGTCCTCTTCCTGGTAGTCTAAGGTCTTATCCTCTTTTGTTAATTCAATAATTTACTTATTTTGTTTACACCTCCATCACACCCCCCTCCTCTTCTCCCTGCCCCACTTCCCCCTTCTCGTCAGAAAAGGAGAGCCCACCACCCATCAACCCACCCCAGCACATCAGGACTAAGCACATCCTCTACCCCTGATGCCAGGCAAGGCACCCAGCTAGAAGAAAGTCATCCAAAAGCAGGCAACAGAGTTTAAGTCAGAGACAGACCCTGTTCTAATTGTTAGGGCACTGTCATAAACACTAAGCTGTCTACCAGCTACTTAAGTGTAGAGGACCTAAGTCTAGTCCATGGATGCTTTCTAGTTGGTTGTTCAGTCTCTGTGAGCCTCCATGGTCCTCAGTAAGTTGACTCTGTTAGAATTCTTGTGAAGTTCTTGTTCCTCCATCTTTCCACCAACTCTTACACAAGACTCTTCATGCTCTGCCTAATGTTTGGCTGAAGGTCTCTGTGTCTGTTTTCATCACCTGCTGGTGGAGCCTCTCAGAGGACAGTTATGCTAGTCTCCTGTTTGCAAGCATAATAGAGTATCGTTAATAGTGTCAGGGGTTGGCTCTCTCCCATGGGGTATGTCTCAAGTTAGGCCAGTCATTGTTTAGCCCTTCCTTTAATCTCTGCTCCATCTTTATCCCTTCACATCCTTTAGGAAGGGTAAATTTGGAGTAGAATGTTTTGTGGATGGGTTGGTGTTCCCTTCCCTCCACAGGAAGTCTGCTTGGTTATACTAGGTGGCCACTTCAGTCTCCATAGCCCTTGCCTCTAGGAGTCTCAGGAGTGACCATAACTCACCCCATCTTATCTGTGAACAAACCCTAGCTCATCGATATAAAGTAACAACATTCATGCCATTCAGCTAATTATTAAAAAAAGAAAGGAGTCAGAAATGTAGCTACATTATGACGAGTTTCAAACCATTGTCTCAAATAATTTCTCATATTGTTGACATATTTTCTCTGACACAGAACACCTAAGAGTAGTCTCCAGTTCTCTGGAGGAGTTCTTCACTCTATCCCTAGTCAGCCTATTTCAAACACACAAATCTCATTGCTTATGACAGACTTTTAAAAAATATTTATTTTATTTGATTATTACAATTTATTCACCTTTTATCTCAGCTGTAGCCCCCTCCCTCTTCTCCTCCCATTCCCTTCCCCAAGTCCACAGATAGGAGAGGTCCTCCTCCCCTTCCATCTGACCCTAGCCTATCAGTCTCAACAGGACTAGCTGCATTGTCTTCCTCTGTGGCCTGGTAAGGCTGCTCCCCACAGGGAGAAGGTGATCAAAGAGCCAGCCACTGAGTTCATGTCAGATACAGCCCCTGCTTCCTTTACTAGGGAACCCACTTAGAGGACTTTATCACATCTTTGTGTCTTGCTAAAATGGCATGCTGTTCACCTTGACTTTCCCCTTGAACTAAGTGTATGGTAAGATTTTTTTTGCTTGTGTAACTTTTAATTTAGATGTATTAATCCTCACTGTGTTGTGTGTCTTTCATTATTTATTGGTATACCACAATTTTCAATATGAATTCTCTCCCTCACTCATCCCTGAACCTGTAATAAAAATCACTTTCATCCTTTCACTCCACCATGACTCTCTCTCTTTCTCTCTTCATCTTTATCCAATAAGCCTCTTTCATATTAAAAAAATAAGAATAACTTTGCCAAGTAGAAATAGGGCAAAACAAACAAAAAGAAAAAAGCGAAGAAAAAAGCACAAGAAACATATATAGATGCAGATCTACACATGATTACATACATACAAATTCTATAAAAACACAAAATATGAAACTGAAACATATACCCCATAGAGGGAAGGTTACTGGGGATAATTGGAGGAGGAGAAGCCACAATCAGAATATACTGTATTAAGAAAAATCTATTTTCAATAAAAGAAAAAATATTTTAAGAAGGAATCACTTTGCTAGATGATCCAACATTCATAAATCAGTAAACAGAATATATCAGAACAAAGACTATTAAGAAGAAACACACATATCACCTCAGGTAAAAAGTGACAATTTTCTACAATTTAATATCCTTTTGTTTTAAAAATCCTTGAACAAATTAGATAAGGAGGGATTGTAGCCAAACAACAAAACAGCTTTGTAATACAAACAAAGTCATAAGTGATATCATGCAGACTAGAGAAAAGTTAAAGCATGTGAGGTCAGGGATATGAGGATGCTCACTTTCACTCTTTTTACTAAGAATGCTGCTAGGTATTTTCTCCAGAAGGAAATAGAAGAAAAAGGTATTTTTTAAAAAGTAGGGAGATTAATCTTGTTAAAAGGTTTCTACTATATAAAGGGATATACTGATTCAAGATAATCACCATGAAAATAACCAAAGGCATCATTCACAAAGTTGAAGTAAACTAGGATGAAGTGGATATGGAAACAAAAAGACTCCAAAGAGCTAAAAGAATCTTGAGTTAAAGGAAACAAAAAAGGAAAGCCTTGTTACATCCTACCTCAAGTCATATTACTCAGCACAAGGAACCAAGAGAGAGGATGGTGGCATGAAACTACAGCACAGGATAGAGACTCCAGCCATAAGCAAATACATCCCCAGCCATTTCTTCACAAAGACACTAAAACACACATTGAATAACATTCAGTGTCTTCAACACATAGTACTGGGAACTTGAGGTTGGAACTTGACCCCTGTCTCTAAGTCTATTTAGATGATTTTTAAAAAATGGATCAAAGATCTAAATGGAAGAAAGTGCTTTGAAATATGGACACAAGTAATGATTTTTCAGGACAGGATGAGGAAAGCAAAGGACACACATACACAATGGCAAATGAGGTTGCATCAAACTAAACATCTTCAACATAATACAGGAAACAACAGATTAAAGACTACAACCCACAAATGGAAGGCATGTGCCACCCCTCATGTGACAAAGTTAAAAGTATAATATAAAGAGAATCTAAAAAAGTAACAGGAAAACACAGTCTAGTTTACAGATGAGCAGCTGCTCCAAATAGGTATGTCTCTGAGAAAAGTAGAAATGGTAAATAAAATGTATTAATAATGCTCAGTACCATTAGTCATCACAAAATACATGTTGAAGTTACCATACAATGTCATTTTTAAAATTAGAATGGGTATCATATATATGATGAACATAAAGTATCATGCATATAAATGCATATAAAATTGCATTTACCAAACCTGCAAAACTTGCCCTCACAGAGGAATCATTGCTTTTAAAATGACTGATAAAATCTCATAAATTTCATCATTAATGGTTTAGCTCTACTGAAAATAGTGATGAAAGGCCTCATTACCAGCCATGTGTCAATACCTGAGCTTTGAGAACAAGCATTTCTTGCTTGGTAAACAATATTTCAAGTAATAGAAATTAGTATTCACTAGTTTTTGTCAGATTTCTCACACTGCATGTTGGAAGCTGAAGAGAGACAACCTGAAAATAGATGTCCAAACCAGGTTAGATTTGATCAATCCACTTCACACATTTATAAAAATACAACACTGGGCTTCATAAATAGGCACAATTGACATGTTAATAAACATAATAGAAAATAAAAATGAATCACTTTACTATTTTCATATTAAAACAAAGGGTAAACTACAAATTATACTCAGAAAAGAACTAATTTTTACTCTATATTAGGCAATTAAAACTTTATTATGGCTAAGATAAAAAACTCAAGAGATGATGCATGCTGAAGAGGTTGTGGAGAAAGGGAAACTCTCCTACATTGCTGGTGGAAATGTAACATTGTACAACCACTTTCTAAATCAATCTGGAGCTTTCTCAGAAAATTAGAAATAGTGATACTTCAAGATATACTTTTGCCACTCCTGGGGACGTACCCAAAAGGTGTCCCACCATTCAACTATGTCCATAGTAGCTTTATTCGTAATAGCCAGAATCTGGAAACAACCTAGATGTCCCTCAACATAGGAATGGATACAGAAAGTGTAGTACATTTACAAGATGGAATATTACTCAGCAATTAAAAACAAAGAAATCATGAAATTTAAAGGCAAAAGGTGGGAACTTGAAAAGATTATCTTGAGTGAGGTAACCCAGAAGCAGAAAGACACATATGGTATATACTCACTTATAAGTAGATATTAGCCATATTATATAAGATAAACATACTAAAATCTACAGTCCTAAAGAAGCTAAAGAAAAAGGAGGACCAGAGGGAAGAGGCTGAAGCCTCACTCAGAACGGCAAACAGGCTAGACATTGGAAGTAGGAAAATCCAAGGAACAGAACAGGAGCCTTCCACAGGAAATCTCTGAAAGACTCTACCCACCAGGGTATTGAAGGAGATACTGAGACTCATAGCTAAACTTTGGGCAGAGCGCAGGAAACCTTATGGAAGAAGAGGGATAAAGAAAGACCTGGAGGGGACAGAAACTCCATAAGAAGACTAACAGAGCCAAAAGTCTGAGCCCAGGAGGTCCTTCAGAGACCAATACTCCAAACAAGGACCATGCATGGAGAGGATCTAGACCCCCTCTTCAGAGGAAGCCCATATGCTGCTCAGTTTCCAAGTGGCTTCCCTAGTAAGAGGATCAGGGACTGTCTCTGACATGAACTCAGTGTCTAACTCTTTGTTCACCTCTCCACTGGGGGTGCAGTCTTGCCAGGCTACAGGGGAAGATGATGCAGCCAATCCCGATAAGACCTGATAGGACAGGGTCCGATAGAAGGGGAGGAGGTCCTCCCTGTCAGAGGACTAGGAGAAGGGCATAGGAGGAGAAGAGGGAGGGTGGGTGGAACTAAGAGGAGATGAGGGAGGGGTTTACAGCAGGGATAGAAAGTGAATAAATTTTAAGAAAGAAAGGAAGAAAGAAAGAAAAAAGGTTTCTCTATTAATTTCCCATTTATTAAAAATAAAAAAAGAAAAAAGAAAGTTGTGTTCATTGTACATTCTTTCCCAATGTGAACTGCTTTTACAGGATCTTGAAGAAAGCACAAATAACCTCCGACAAAGCTCCAACAAAGGGTTAGCAAGTCAGGGACTGAAGGAGACTGCTGTGCACTCAGTGGAAACTGGAGGGGGAGAGTATAGGCAGGGGATATATTTGGAAAGAATGCTGCAGGACCTCCTAAAGTAAAGTAGAAGAGAGAGTTAGCATCATCTTGTCTAGACTTGATTCAGGACAACAAGCTGTGACTATCATGACAAGGCGTGGGAGTTTAATGTCTTGGCTCAGAAAAGAATTCAATGAGCAGAAAGAGTCAGGGCGTGGCCACTGAGTTTATAATATAAAAGATAATTTTGTATCGGATCATCTTTTATATTTCTAGTCAAGTGTGAAGAAACTGGCTGCAAGTTTCTTCAAATCAGAAGTCAAAAGATTGTGAGAAAAACTAGTGAGCACAAATTTCTATTATTTGAAGTACTGCTTTTAAAGTACAGAGTGCCTATTCCTATTATTGCAAGCTCAGACATTGACACGTGGCTGATAATGAGACCTTTCATTATGTGCAGAAGACCCACACAATCGGTGATGAAAATTATCAGATTTTATCAGTCATTACAAAAGCAGTGAATCTTCTGTGAGGGCAAGTATTGCAGGTTTGGGACATACAATGGGAGGTTAAACAAGTCAAAGAGATAGGTGGTGTCACAGTGGAAAATACTGATGCTTACAGGAAAATATCAAAAGCTACTAAGTAGAACCAGGCAGTCACCCAATTCCCTCCCAGGAAAGGAAAGAAACTGTGGAAGGGCAGAGAATTCACTTGTCACGCCAGACACAATGCGTCCCTTCATGTTATTCTTGTAATGATCCTTTGTTCTTCACTGCCTTGTTGCTTGGCTAGTGCAAAAGCATGAACCATTCATCATAAAATAATTATTGAAAGGCTTAATTACAATGTTGTTATGAAGTTATTCGGTTACAGAAGCATTTACCCACCAGCCTTGCATCATGGTACACACCCATTATCCCAACACTGTAGAAGCTTGAGGGCAGCCTGAGCTACATAACAGCACCTTGCTCCAGGCAGGAAAAAAAAATTTAAAGATTTCTATCTTTCAACTAATTATAAATAAACAAATATGTACCTAAGCTCAGCTTTATAACTGGACAAAATATCAGCAGAAGGATCCCTCATTGCACCTTACATTCCACGCTGTGTCATAATTAACTTCCTGACTGATGATATCTTTGAAAACAAACCTCACCCATGCAATGCCCGAGAACATTCAAAACATGCTACTCAGACACAGCCTGGGACTTTCCCATACTTTACTCGTAGGCTTAAGCTCATTACAGAAACTTTTGTTTTACCCTCTCTGGCCTCTATACACTTAATGTCAACGTCTAAATTGCACTAAAGGATAGTAGTACCATCTGTCTCTATTTCCTGAAGAAGTCTCATTGGACAGGGAACAGAGGTCAAAATTAAATTTGCATCAGGGTGAATATCGTGTCCAGATGTTAGCAAATGGGTCTAAAGTGATTATAAAGATCTTTAAGTGCAAATATCCATCCTTGGATAAGCCTGTTCACATCAGATTGCATCCTTCACTTTCCTATGTACCTGTTTGGTTAATTATTTCCCCCTGTTAGACTATAAATTCCATATAGCAACCCTGTAGCACCTCCTTTGTAAAGTAAATCATTATCCTTTGTCAAAGGAGTGCATAATTGCAACAAAATAACAGTTCAAAACTGCTTACAATTGGCTTTTTACATTTGACAAATAGGAAAGAGAATAATTGCCTCCAGACAGCATATAACCTTGATTTAAATGAGTTATTACCCACACTTTGCACATATGCTGCAAAAAATAATCTCCTCCCTCAAAGCATTTTCCTTGCTGACAAATGAATTTGTTAGGTGGAAAAAACATATACATTTATAATTCCCTTGTCTGTTTTATAACTCATGTATCTCATCTCTGCCCCAATTTTCCCTCATTACACTACTTTGTAATCTGAGAAATCATTTTCATCTGTGTTTTAAGGTCATAAAAGGAAAGTCAGCACAAATCTGAAAAATACAAATGTATATTGCACAAGTAAGGGGGAGAAAGTGAAGGTAACAGTGTTGTTCATGGTCTTTGCTCCCTCTAATTCATCTCCTATTGATGTTCTAGTGATGTGTGATGGAGGCGGAGGGGATGGCAATGATATAGCCAGACAGCAGTGAAGCAGACTCTCCAATTTTATACTTCCCAACTAAGCCAACTCCATCTTTGCTTCCTATTTCCTTCACAGCAGGCAAGTGATTATTACATAAATTATTTTTGAAATTTTTGCAAAGACACTTTTGGTTTTTATAATCTAGAAGATTGGATTGCTTGCATTTTTTCAAGTCATTTACTTTAAATTGTATTGAATCACTGCCCGAGTGACTTGGACACTCTGTGCACTACACTGAGAGGTCAGCCTAACTCTCCTCGGGAAAGAAAATCATTAGGTAAGATGAAAGAAGATGCTCGTACAAAGGGGGACAGACTTTACACTATTTGAAAAGAGTTGTCATACCAGGTACTAATCTAAGACTGAGTGGGCAGAAGTAATAAGATAATCATATCTGTGTTCCCACAGCACTGTGTATCCCATGAGAATACAAAAGATTCTCATAACAAGTGCACTCTGGAGAATTAAACCAGGTGATGTGAAAATACAGCAGGGCTGAGGAGCAACAATAGGTAAGGATTTGGGCAAGAGAGGAGAAAGTATTTAAACAGGAAAACACATGATGAGAAGGGAAACAACAACAACAACAAAAGCAAAGTGAAATGTTATCCCTTCAGAGAGGGGTTAAGTACCATGGATAGGAAAGAGCTTTATGCGCTCTGAGAGGAGAGAACACACTGTATGGAATCTAGAGGGAGTGTTGGAATTAGACAAGGTAATGGGAGGCAATGTGGTTCAGCATGAAGAGTCTGGTGGTTACTATAACTACAATAAAGAGATGTAGATAGTTTGAAGTTTTAATGGTTCTATAAAAACATAATTGTGGCTTCTAAGTGGAAAATGTACTATAAGGAGTCAAGGAAAGTTAAGACCATATTAACAGACTTTTGAGAGCTTACTAAATTAAATAAATATAGCTTAGACTGCAATGCTAATAGTTAATATATAAAAATGATTGATTTTTTTCTAGTACATGTAAAGCTAAGAGAGACTGAAAGAGAGGAAAATAAAATAGCAGGTTGAATTCTTCTTTAAACTCTCAACATATGGAAAACAAACCACCTGGTGGTTTGTGTGCCCTTAAAAGTTAATCAATTTGGTGGAAAATAACATGACTTGATTAACACGCATGTTTTTAAGTGATTGGTTTTTTTTAATCAGTATAAAATTTGTTAGATCCATCATGACATTTTAGCAAAGTATTTTCGGTGCTTCTACTCCTTCACTATCTCCAAACTCCCTCAAATCCCTGTTGCCTCTTGTCCTTCTGCCACCCCTCCACAAGACACTGTCTCTTTTGTGCCTCAGATGTCCTTTTCCAACTCCTCGACCTTCCTCCTCACCTACTCTAATCCTTTCTGTTAGTCACCATGTGGAGAAGTCAAAGAAGCAAAAAGGAAAGGGGCTGAAGTTTTTGGAAAAGGTGAGAAAATGTCCATGACACACCAAAGGTAATGGTTTGATACTTTACAACTGTTTGAGAGACTGGGAGGCATTGAGTGATTACATTCCTAAGTTTCAGCATAGAGCTCAAGACAAGTATCTTTCTGTTGCAAAGCTCACTAACACTAAAAAAATAGGAAAACTTAAACGTTGCCACCGTTAACTTTTATTCAATCAATAATATATGTATCTTTTCACTTACACTCAAAATATAATAAAATATAATTATTTTAAAAAGACATTTTCTTTTAGACCGTTTTCATCAATATTTTTCAAAACAATGTCTGAACTATTCTATTTCTGTGTGTGTATGTACATATGTGAATATGTGGATGTATGCCACATGTGTGCGGATGCTTTTGGAGGCCAGAACAGGGCATTGGGTCTTGTGAAGGTGTAGCTGCAGGCATAAGAAAGCTACCCGCCGTGGGTGCTGTACAGAACTTGTAGCACTCAGAACTTCAAAGTCATCTCTTCAACCACTAAAAAATGTCTGAATTTTAAATTCATGTTTACGGTTAAAATTCTATGTTCAAATTTCTTAGCATAATAAGATACCTCCAATACAACAATTTATCAATATATGCATATCTTGCTGAGTACATTATATCCTAATTTTGCTCTTACATAGGATGTGTTAAATGGATTTTTATTTGTTTGTTTGTTTCTCTGTTTATTCTTTTGTTTTGCTTTTCTGATGGATGATTTGTTTCATCTAAATTTCTACCAGAATGATGATTACTTTTTACTAAATACCTTCTAGTCTAGAGTTGTGATACATGGAAATATGATTCATTTTTCTGTCCTTCCCTTTTCCACAGAAGTTTTTATCACAAAACAGTCACCAGGAATTGTACAGTTCTTTGCATCTTACAAGTGAGCTGAATTTATAATGCTGATCTTAGTTAACTAAATTCCTCTTCCTTTTTCTTTTCCATATCTAATCTGGTTCTATTTTACTGCTTAACCCTTAAAAAATGTTCTAATGTAATTTTCTCTCAAGAGTTGAATGCTTTGAAGTAGTCACGTGCATTATGTTTTTGTACATAAAATGCATGAATAGCTAGAAAAGGGGCCTTTCTTTCTATTTTTAAAGTGTGATTATTTTTTTCCCACTAAACATATAGCTGAATCTGGAGAAATAAATGCTTTAAGATAAAAAGATGACATTCTCTATGGATTCCTGAGGTTGTTAGAAAATGATTTAATGACAGCTTCCAATCAGAAAGAATCTTTTATTAGATTACATACTTCTTTGATTAATACTTAGCTATGGTTTTCTTTCTTTTTGTGACTATTTTTATTTAATTTTCTTAATTTATTTACTTTACATCCCAAGGGTGACCCCTCCCTTCTCTCCTCCCAGACCCCTCTTCTCCTCCTTCTCCTTCCCCTTCTCCCTTCCCTCCCAGACAAGGGGAGTTCCCTTCCTCCTATATCAACCCTCCTGAGCATATCAAGTCACATCAGAGTGAGTATGTCCTCGTCCCCTGAGGCTAGGCAAAACAGTGCTGCCAGGGGAAAGTGATCAAAAAACATGCAATAGAATCCATGTTGTAAACATCCCCCACCCCAACATGCCAGGCACCCCATTTGAAGACCAAGCTGCCCATTGGCCACAGATGTGCATGGTCCAGACCATGCATGCTCCTTAGTTGATGTCTCAGTCTCTGTAAGCCCCCATGGGAATAGGTTACTTGTCTCTACTGGTCTTCTTGTGAGGTTCCTGTCCCCCCCAGGTCCTTCCATCTTTCCCTCAACACTTCCACAGGACCCCCAGAGCTCAGCCCCATGTTTGACTGCATCTGTTTCAATCCACTGCTGGCTGGAGCCTCCCAGACAACAGTCAAGTTAGGCTCCCATGTGCAACCAAAGCAGAGTATCATTTAACAGTGTCAGGGGCTGGCTCTCTACCACTGAGTGGGTCTCAGGTTGGGCCAATTATTGGTTGGACATTCCTTCAATCTTTGTTCTCTCTTTTTCCCGGTACTTCTTGTAGGCAGGATAATGTCTGGATCAAAAGTTTTGTCAGTGGGTTGTTGTTCCCCTCCTTCCATTAGGCCTGCCTGGGTAGGAGGTGGTCACTTTACTCTTCATATCATTCCCTCTCACATCCTATTAGCAGTCTCACCTAAAATCACATCCATGTCTTCCCAGGAACCTGCCCTGTTGCTGGCCCCCAGCTTGACAAAGAGATGTTCACTCTCAGTATCATTTCTTGTTCTCAGTCCTCTCACCTCCAACCCCTGTTCCCCCCATATCTGATCAACACCTTTGCTTCCCTCCCCATTCCATCTTCTGCCCACTTCCCTCTCTTCATCCACTTCTGTTGTCTCTTCTGTTTTCTCTTCCGAGTGACATCCCAGCACTCTCCCTTGGGCATTCCTTGTTACTTAGCTTATTTGGGTCTGTAGATTGTACTATCGCAATCCTTTATTATAGGTCTAATATCTGATTATAAGTGAATACATACCATGTTCATCTTTCCAGGTCTAGGTAACCTTGCTTAGGATGATATTTATTAGTTCCATCCATTTATTTGCAAATTTCATGATTCCCTTGTTCATTTATTTTTTAATTAATTAGTTTATTCACTTTGTATCCCAGCTGTAGCCTCCTCCCTCGTGCCCTCCCAATCCCACTCTCCCTCCTCCATTTCCTTCCATGCCCCTCCCCAAGTCCACTGAGAGGGGAGGTCCTCCTCCCCTTCCCTCTGACCCTAGCCTATCAGGTCTCAAAAGGACTAGCTTCATTGTCTTCCTTTGTGGCCTGGTAAGGCTGTTCCACACTTGGAGAGTGGAGGGTAGGGGGTGATCAAAGAGCCAGCCACTGATTCATGTCAGAGACAGTCCCTGTTTCTATTTCTAGGGAACACACTTGGACACTGAGCTGCCATGAGCTACATCTGTGCAGGGTTTCTAGGTTATCTCCATGCATGGTCCTTGGTTGGAGAGTATCAATATCAGAAAAGACTCCTGTGCCCAGATTTTGTGGTTCTGTTATTCTCCTTGTGGAGCTCCTATCCCCTCCAGGTCTTTTTTCTTCCCCTTATTTTGTTTGCACTCTGCCCAAAGTTTGGCTATGAGTCTCAGAAACTAAGCAAGAAGTGGGACCTTGTATAGAATGATCAATCTTCACTGAGAAAGGCAAACAGGACAGACATAGGAAGAGGGAGAAAACAGGCAACAGGACAGGAGCCCAAAGCAGATTTTCTTGTTTTTAATAGCTGAGTAGTATTCCACCCTGTAAATGTACCACAATTTCCGTATCTACTCTTTGGTTGAAGGCACATTAAGGTTTTTTCCAGAATCTGGCGATTGTGAATAAAGCTGCTATGAACACAGTTGAGCAAATGTCATTGTTGTATGGTAGAGCTGAGTAAAACTATTCCCAATTTTCTGAGAAAGCACCAGATTGATTTCCAGAGAGGTTGTACAAGATTGCACTCCTACCATCAATGGAAGAGTGTTCCCCTGTCTCCATACCCTCTCCAGCATGTGTTGTCACTTGAGTTATTCATCTTAGCCATTCTGATTGGTATAAGATGGAATCTTAGAGTTGTTTGACTTGCGTTTCTCTAATAGCGAAGGACATTGAGCATTTCTTTAAGTGTTTTATAGCCATTTGAGATTCCTCTGTTGTGAATTCTGGATTTAGGTCTGTACCTCATTTTTTAAGTTGATTATTTGATTTGTTGATGTTTAATTTCTTAAATTATTTGTATACTTTATATATCAGTCTTCTGTCCGATGTAACTTGGTGAAGATCTTTTCCCAATCTGTATGCTGCCATTTTGTTATATTGCCAATGTCCTTTGACATACAGAAGCTCCTCAGTTTCATGGGATCCCATTTATTAATTGTTGATCTCAGAGCCTGTGTTGTTGGTGTTCTGTTCAGGAAGTTGTCTCCGATGCCAATTAGTCGATTTTCTCCACTGTGTCTTCTAATAGATTTGGAGTCTGTGGTTTTATATCAAGGTCTTTGAGGCACTTGGATTTTACTTTGTGCAGGACGAGAAATACATGTTTATTTGCATTTTGAACAGGCAGGCATCCAGTTATGCCAGCACCTTTTGCTGAAGATGCTGGTTTTTTTCCCATGGAATAGTTCTGGCTTCTTTGTCGAACATCAAGTACCCATAGGAGTTGGCTTTATTTCTGGGTTTTCAGTTCGGTTCCACTGATCAACCTGTTTGTTTCTATGGCAAGACCCTGCATTTTTTAAATACTATTGTTCTGTAGTATAGCTTGACATCAGGGATGTTGATGCCACCAGAAGTTCTTTAATTGTACACAATTGTTTTTGTAACACTAGGTCTTTTTTTTTTTCTGTATGAATCTAATGGTTGCTCTGTCCAGGTCTGTAAAGAATTGTGTTAGAATTTTGATGGGAATAGTATTGAGTCTGCAGATAGCTTTTGGAAGGATGACTATTTTTATTATGTTAATCCTATGGATCCATGAGCATGAGAGATTTTTCCATTTTCTAAAATCTTCTTCAGTTTCTTTCTGCAAAGATTTAATATTCTTGTCATACATGTCTTTCACTTGCTTGGTTAGAGTTACACGAAGATATTTTATATTATTTGTTGCTAATGTAAAGGGTGTTGTTTCCCTAATTTTTTTCTTAGCCCTCTGTTGCATGTATAAAGGAGGGCTACCAACTTTTTTGAGTTAATTTTGTACCTAGACACTTTGATGAAGGTGTTTATGAGCAGTAGGAGTTCTCTGATAGAATCTTGGCGGGTCACTTATGTATACTATAATTTCATCTGCAAATAGTAATACTTCTCTTCCAATTTCTATCTGCTTGATCTCCTTTAGCTGTCTTGTTCTAACTAGAACTTCAAGAGAGAGTGGGTGGCCTTGTCTTGTCCCTGATTTTAGTAGGATCGCTTTAAGATTCTTTCTACTTAACTTGATGCTCATTATTGGCTCTTTGTATATTGACCTTATTGTGTTTAGGTATGTACCTTGTAGCCCTGATCTCTCCAAGACATTAACATGAAGAGGTGTTACATTTTGTCAAAGGCCTTTTCAGCATCTAATGAGATGATCATGTTTTTTTTTCTTTTAGTTTGTTTCTTTCAGTTTGGATTATGTTGATGGATTTTTGTATGTTGAACCACCCCTGCATTCCCAGGATGAAGCCTACGTGATCATGGTGGATGATATTTTTGATATGTTCCTGTATTTGGTATGAAAGATTTTTATTGAGTATTTTCACATCAATGTTCATAAGGAAGACTGGTCTGAAATTCTCTTTTTTATTTGGGTCTTTGTGTGGTTTAGGTATTAGGGTGACTGTGGCCTCAGAGAACAACTTTGGCAATGTTTCCTTTGTTTCTATTTTTGTGGAATAGTTTGAGGAGTATTGGTATTAGATTTTCTTTGAAAGTATGTTGAATTCTGTGCTAAAACCATCTGGCCCAGGGATATTTTTCATTGGAAACTTTTAAAGACTGCTTCTATTCTCTTGGGAGATATAGGTTTATTTAAATGATTTACTTGAACTTGATTTAAGTTTGGTCAGTGATATCTATCAAGAAAATCATCCATTTCATTTATATTTTCCGATTTTGTGGCATACATTGAAGTATGATCTAATGTTTCTTTGGATTTCCTTTCTGTCTTATTTTGATTTCTTATTTCATTAATTTGAATGCTCTCCCTCTGCCTTTTAGTTAGTTTGGCTAAGGGTTTGTCAATCTTGTTAATTTTCTCAAAAAACAACAACAAAAGAAACAAAAACAGCTATTGTTTTGTTTCTAAGTTATTGATTTCTGCCCTGAGTTTGATTATTTTCTGCCACCAATTTTTCTTGGGTATGTTTGTTTCCTTTTTCTTTCAGATAAGCTGTTAAGTTGCTAGTATAAGCTCTCCCCACTGTCTTTGTGAAGACACTTAGCACTATGAACTTCTCTTTTAGCACTGCTTTCATTGTGTGCCACAAGTTTGTGTATTCTGTGCCTTCATTTTCATTGAATTCTAGAAAGTCTTTAATTTATTTCTTTATTTCTTCCCTGACCCAGTGGACATTCATTTGAGAGTTGTTCAGTTTCCATGAGGTAATAGGAATTCTATTGTTTCTGTTGTGGTTGAAGTCTAGCTTTAATCCATGGTGGTCTGAAAAAAATACGAGGTGTTATTTCAGTTTTCTTGTACTTGTTGTGTCTTATTTTATGTCTGAGGATTTTGGAGAAGGTTCCATAAGATGCAGAGATGTGTTTGGATGGAATGTTCTGTAGATAGGTCCATTAACTCATAACATCATTAGTTTCATTATTCCTCTCTTTACTTGTTTCCATCTCAATGATTGGTCCATTGACAAGAGAGGTTTGTTGAAGGCTCCAACTATTAAGGTATATAGTTCAATGTGTGATTTAAGCTTTAGTAATATGTTTTGGTTTTGTTTTTTTACAGATGTGGGGCATTTTTGCTCAGACTTGCAACATCACCTTTATCGGTTTTTCCTTTGATGAAGATGAATTGTCCTTCTCGATCTCTTTTGATGAATTTTGGTTGAAAGTCTATTTTATTAGATACTCGAATAGCTCCTCCAGCTTGTTTCTTGTGTCTGTTTGCTTGGAAAACCTTTTCAAGCCCTTTATTCTGAAGTAGTGTCTATCATTATTGCTAAGGTATTTCATGTATACAGCAGAATGATGGGTCTTGTGTCTTTTTATTCAAGAGTCGAGGCCACTGATGCTGATAGATATTAACAACCAGTTGTTGTTACTTCCTGTTATTTTGATGGTAGTGGTGGTAGAGTATGTGAGCATGCTTTCTTTCTTTTAGTTTTACAGCTGTGGGGTTATTTGTTTCCTGTGTTTTCCTCGTGTAGTTAGCCTCCTTAGGTTGGAGTTTTTCTTCAAGTATCTTCTATAATGATGGGTTTGTGGCTAGGTACCATTTAAACTTGGTTTTGTCATGGAATATCTTGCTTTCTCCATATATGGTGATTGGAAGTTTTACTGGGTATAGTACTCTGAGTTGACATTTGTGTTCTCTTAGTATTTGCATGGCATCTGTCCAGGTTCTTCTGGCTTTCATAGTCTCTGTTGAGAAGTCGGAAGTAATTTTGATAGGTTTGGCTTTATACATGACTTGGCCTAGTGGCTTTTAAAATTTTCTTAATTCTATATATTTAATGTTTGATTACTATGTGACTTTTGGTGTTCTTTGGGCTTCTTGTAGGTTTACGTGCATCTCTTTCTTTAGATTGGATCATGGGTAGCATCTCAGGCAACACATCCTAGAAGAACATACTATCCCTATTCCAGAAGTTATCAGTTATCAATAGATCCTCAGATCAGGATGGGGCTTGGTGATCTCCTCCTCTATCACTACTGAGACTTTTGTCTGGTTTGAACTTGTCTGTGGCCTTAGGACTCTAGTCCCAGCATGGTGAGCTAATACGTACAATGGATCTGTCATGTATAGAAAATAATTTTGTGCTATATTGTCTTAAGCCAATTTAACATAAGCTATAGTCATCTTAGAGAAGGCAACCTCAATTTAAGAAATTCCTCTATAAGAGTGGTTGTAGGCAAGCCTATGGAACATTTTCTTAACTAGTGATTGATGCAGGAGGTCCCAGCCTGTTACGGTTGGTGCTTTCCCTGGGTTAGTAGTCTTGGTTGCTTAGGAAAACAGGTGCTAAATAAGCCATGATAAGCAAACTAGTTAGCAGCACCTCCACGTTCTGGCTCTGTCTGAGCTCCTGTTTAGACTTCCTTCAGCGGTGGACTAGGATGTGCAGTGTACATGAAAGTCTAAACCACAAAATCAATTTCCTCCCCAAGTTACTGCTGGCTATGGTGTTTCGTCATAGTAACAGTAACCCTAGCTTGGATGTCTGTCAGGCATATTTGTTACTTTACAATGGTGCCAGTCAGCAAATATTAATAAATATGTGATTTGAAACTATGATGGAGTTGGGTGCCGTGGCACAGGCCTGTAATCCCAGCACTCTGGGAGGCAGAGGCAGGAGGCTCTCTGTGAGTTCAAGGCCAGCTTGGTTTACAAAGTGAGTCCAGGACAGCCAGGGGGCTACACAGAGAAATCTGTCTTGAGAAAGCAAAAAAAAGAAACTATGATCAAAATATGGTTTCAAGAAAATTAATTTTTTTTAAATTATCACCTTCAGCTTAGGAAAACTAATGGAAGGCTAACATTGGGCCCCCTTTTGTAAAAACAAAACAAAACAAAAGTTCTTTGAAATGCTTTGTTGTTGTTGTTGTTGTTGTTTTACCTGCTAATTTGACTCACTGATAGAAGTAGATGATGTTCAGCTCATCAGCTAGTTAGCTAACTATTAGTGCTGAAACGTGAACAGTCTCCTGCAGACAAATATGTTTGGCTTCTACTTGGCACTGCTCAGGAGACTGTTGAAACCTTTGAGGTGAGGTGTTGCTGGTAGACAGACAGCACTAGGGCTGCATATTTGAATGTTATTTCACACCTCCAGTGCTAGGTTCACTCTCGCTGTGCCTTCTATCTTGCCTTTAAACATTGACTGGTCACTGCTCAGGCCACATTCAGTCAGCCATGTTGTTGAGGAAAGTCCTGTAGACATAAATATACATGTATAATATCATATGGATTGAGCACGTTGTATTTATATACTTAGGAATACGTATGTACACATAAATGCAAAATGACAGAGAACAAAACATGAATTTGATGGAAAAAGAAAGGATGCATGGGAGGGATTGGAGGAAAGAAGGGAAAGTAGAAAATGATGTAGTTATATTTTCATCTCAAAAGTTTTTTTTAAAGAATAATTTAAAAAGTGGTTGGTCACTAAAAGTTTCTGCAGCCATGGCCAACCCTTTGCAATTGTCATGCTTTCCTTGTCATGATGGACTCGGTGCTTTTTAACATTACAACATAATAAGCTTTTTTTTTTCTTGAGGGTGTTCTCTTAGGTATTTTATCACAGTGAAAAAAAAACCTAACTAATACATTACCAATAAATTCATAAATAAATACTTAAAATCATTGTGCTGACGAAGCTAACAAGAATAAGACTGTAGCTAAATGACCATTATGTTCTGGATTTTTTTTTTTGAAAGCTTCTCTCATTGGTTAAACAGCATTTGTTTTATAAGCAGAGAAGTGTCAGTGGTTTGAAATCAGTGTACCTTCCCTTCATTCTCATCCAATTGGAACTGACTGCCTCCAACAACAGAAATGTTTCTACCTTAGGACAAAATGCAGGCTACACTAGGGGCAATGAAATTTGTTTCTGAGGGAGATAACTTTTCTTTTTTCCTACAGATATACTGAGGCTCAGGACCCAATAACTGCTGTAAGCCTCAGGCAAGGAATGTCAGCACAAGAGTTCATCTCTCTTTCGTCATGGTCTCTGCATCTTTTCAGGCTTTGCTATGTATTGGAATACTTCAGCAGTATCCTTGCTAGGAAGGGCTGCAGTCAGACTAAAAACAACAGAAAGAGTGAGGTTAAAAATAACCGTTATCTGTTCATCTCTGGTTTTGTCTGTTTCAGAACATGAAATTGTTATTTACCTAGTGAGCTATTCCTTCATCTAAATATCTTATGTAGTGCCAAAGCCTTCTTGACCTGCTTCTCAACTTGGCCTTGTCACTCTCTCAGCTTTGCTTGTGGCCAGCCTTCCTTTCTTTTATTTTTTTTAGCTTTGCTTTTTTGTTTGTTTGTTTCTTTTTTATTATTATCATTTATTACAATTTATTCACTTTGTATCCTGGCTGTGGCCCCCTCCCTCATCTCCTCCCAATCCCACTCTCCCTCCCTCTTCTCCCCCTATGACCCTTCCTTAGTCCACTGATAAGGGAAGTCCCTTACTCCCCCACCCCCAATCTGACCCTAGCCTATCAGGTCTACTCAGGACTGGCTGCATTGTCTTCCTCTGTGGCCTGGCTCTTATGGTTTCATCTTTCATCAGTGTGTCTGGATTCCCACAGAAATGTTT
Source organism: Pachyuromys duprasi (assembly GCA_028658305.1). Taxonomy (NCBI): domain Eukaryota; kingdom Metazoa; phylum Chordata; class Mammalia; order Rodentia; family Muridae; genus Pachyuromys; species Pachyuromys duprasi. The sequence continues at coordinate 86,465,057 of CM053753.1, read as the reverse complement.
ACAACTAACTTTTCTTATACCCCTTTCTTATACTTTTCATCACCCCTCCAAGTTATATTCTCATGACTGACATAGGCTTTAATAAGGGAAACATTACTTCTTTCTATTCCCCTGATTAAAATACTACTATGGCTCTCCATAGCATTCAGAAATAAGTCTATGTCCCTTGATCAAATTTGTAAGCCTCTTTGTTTCTGAATGCTCCAACAGTACACTGTGTTGCCTAACTAGATGCCCTATCTATCCCATAGGTCCTAAATAGCCCTGGGCTCACACCTGTTGCCTGCCGGTCCTTGAGAGCCCACTTTCCTGTTTAACTCTTCATTCGGTTACCAACCAAACGATCACATCATCTGTGACATTTTATCTACTTCCACATTTGAAATAAATATCTCTTTTCCATCCAACATGCACTTGACTGTCAAAGTATCAGCATTTATTTACTGTGCTGAAATGATGACTCAGAGTGTGATCTCTTGAGAGCAGAAGCTACTTTTCTTTGAATTGAATTAACAAATATCCTAGAAATGTAGCATAATACTTAATATGTAATACAGAGGCTCTTCGTATATCGAAAATTACAGCATAAAAAGACGTATCAGTGGGGGGCAACTTTATCTTCAAGTGAAGATAAAGATAAAAACAAATATCCTTTTCCCTAATTAACAGTTGTCATGTTACAGTCTTTCTAGACATCCAAACTTAACCAGTGAAGGGCACATCCTTGATTTCCGGTGACCTTTGTGGTTACCCTGGGTCAAATTTCATCTGGGTTTGGGGTGCTCTACCTGCTCTCTACTTGATTTTCTTCTCACAGCTTTCTTCAAACCCATGAAGCTCCTTACATTTCATATCAGCAGAGAATCTCAGGAAAGTTGGGATTGAAGGGATAATGAGGTTAGCAAGTCCAATCTCCAAAGGAGCCCAAATCATCTATTTTGACAGGTGTAGCATTCAAGGATAATTCATGGCCTATCTGCAAATGCGCCGTGACAAATTTTATGGAAGTAATGAAATTTTAGTAATCCTAGACAGCCCCACCATGATCTCTGCTTTTGAATATGTTTTCCCAGCGATAAGGGACCTAGAAAAAAGAGATTAAAGCTGCTCTTTTAATGAGATTGAGGGAGGGTGGCATTGAGATTTATGATATGATAGTAAATTGGCTGCAAGTGAAAAAAGAGAGAGAGAGTTTATGGAATTGGCTGTTATAAAGCATAACCACAGTGGAAGATTTGTTAATGGTTTTATTATTGAGGATCTACCTACCTTGCTTTCTTTTCTGTAAGTGTCTTGTAACCAAAACAAAAACAACAAAAACTCAAAGTGCAGCTAGCTATTCAAGTAGAAAAGGTGATTAGAATGGGAAAAGGATACTTTTAAATAATTGAAACTTAGCAGGAAAGGTTAAGAAGTAGAAAGTTTGTAATCTTCCTTTAATGAATTTCTTTCTTCAGTTCAAGACCCAGAGAGATAAATGTGATAATTCCAGCCAATTACACAAACATATTCTAAACTTTCCTCACCTTTGTTGTTCCTTTTGATATCCTTAATACAACATATTTTCATGTGGAATTTTCTAAATTTCATATGAAACCTAATAATGAGATTGTAACACATTTTATCAATTTCTTTTACATCACCAGATACACTATTAGAAATGAAAATCATTCCCCCCACACACACTGAAAGGGGCATTAGAACTTTTATAGTTAACAAGCTTAAGAAAAAACGGCAAGAATTATATGTATTTTGATGGCAAAATAGTGGACCCTTTTTTAATGTTTGGTATATTTATTCATTTGGTTTTACAACTGCCTTGAAGTTTACTTCTAGGCCATCACAGTTGCCACACAACATATGTCCTTTACATTTCAGGTAACTAGGCCACACAACATATGGCCTTTTGTTGTTGACTTCTCTCCTTAACATATTTTCAAAGTCAAGCATTATTACAGCACATATTATTTCTAAATAGTATCTCATTGTAAAGATGGGTCATGTTTTATTTATTCATTTGTCAGCTGATACATGTTTGGAACTTTCTACTTGATGTTTTGTGAGTAGCCTATGAGTATATGTATATGCAAGTTTTTAAAAATGTATTATTATATGCATATGAATGCTTCATCTGCTTGTATGTAAGTGTATTACATGCATAGCTGATACCCGGAGGCCGGAAAAGGGCACAGGGTCACCTGGAGCTGGCCTTATAGATGGTTGTAAATGACCAAAGTGGTACTGAGATTGACGCACATGTTCTATGTAAGACCGGTATGCACTCTAAACTTCTGAGTTATCTCTTCAGCCCTGTGTGCATAAGGATTTTTGTGAATTAATATTTCTATAATTTTACACTGCTGAGAGTAGATTTATACATACAATTTTTTAACATACACAAATTTCTTGTTTACTGCTTGAAAAGTTAGCAAACTGTTTTGCAAGGTAGGAGAAACATTTTAAGGTTCCTGTGGCAATATTTAAGAGTTTAAATTTCTCCATAGTCTCCTTGATATTTATTAACCATAGTTTTTATTTTTGTCTAGAATCATCTTAAAGGCTTTGAAAATACTAGTTTCTTGGTTTTGCTTTTGTGGGCCATGGTTTCTCCACATCGCCCTAGTTGTCCTGGAAATCTCTATATAGCCACAGCGGGCATCTAACTCATCAGGCAGACAAGGAGAGCCGTGAACTCAGATATATCTGCCTCTGCCCTCTGACCACAGGAATTAACAGTATAAATCACCATGCCTGGAATACCTGGCTGTTTTGTTTTGTTTTTTTAATACCTGGCTCTTAGTTCTGATTGGCATTTTCCTAATGACTAAAGGTATTAAGCATTTATTTTGTGTGCTTATTTGACATTCCTATGACTTTGGAGAAATAATTCAGATATTTTTCCATTCTAAATTACGTCATCTTTTTTATGTTAAGTTGTAAGAGTCCTTTTTATTCTTTACATGAAAATTTAATGTGGTATAAAATTTGTAAAGAACTTTTGTCATACAGTAAAGTTTGGTTTTGGAACTTTCTTTCTTTCGTTCGTTCTTCCTCTTTCTTTCTGAGATAGGGCCTCCTTCTGAACCTCTGCCTCCCTTGAAACTCTCTATGAAGATCAGGCTGGCTTCTGACTCACTGGTTTTGCCTGCTTTCGCCTTCCATGTACTGGTGAAAAAGCATATTGGCAGTGCCTTTTGTTGTTTGTTTGCTTTGTACTGCCTTCATCTGTTTATTATTTATTTATCTTACTTTTTGAGGCTATAATTTAATTAAAACATTTCTGCCTTCCATTTGCTCCCTCTAAAGCCTCTCACATACTCCTCCCCATTCTTCTATAAATTTTTAACCTCATTTCTTAACAAATTGGTATTATATACATATATGTATATATATGTATACCTATAAATATATATTCTTAAAATTTTATATTCTTAACTTATTTATACCTGAATGAAGAGAAAATAGAAGACATTCTGAAATTAATGCAAAAGAATTACTTCAATTACCCAATTTATCTAATGTTTTAATTGTTTAATGATCTTCTAAGAATTAACAAAAAATAATAATCTTCCACATTGTTGTCACTGTTAGAATTCATACTTTCACCATTTCTTATCTATACAGGTACCTGGTAATTTCTCACATTCAGTATAGAGATACATTCTTATTTAAACATTTTGTGATAGCAGTATCTTCTACTGCATTACAGCTTTTATTGAATGGCACTGGGAACTATACTTTTCTTGAATGATCGAAAGATAATCAAGCTTGTAAGTGCATAAAGCCCAATCTTTGACTAATGACCCCACTACCCTTTCTGATCACTTCAGTTTACTGTAAGCTTTAGGCAACCTATATAATATGAAACACATTAGATGCACTTGTTACTTCTAGTATGTTAAAAATGGGATATCACTTATTTCCATTCTGCTCTTCCACAAAGTCCAGCTCCAATATATGATTTGTGTATCAGTCATAAATGTAGGACCAGGGCTGGCAAGATGGCTCATTGGACCAAGGTGCCATCGGTGAAGCCTGATGAGCTAAGCTTGATCACAGGTCTCCATGTGATCGAACAAGTGAACTGACTCTATCCAGCACGATGCCCTCCAACCTCCACACTCCTGCTGTAGTTTGTATGGGTCACATATGTACACATAAACAAATAAGCAAATGTAAAATAATATAAATCTAACATGTTTCACTTGTTTGCACAACTGAAGGGGAATACAAAGGTTTTCTATCACAATTCTGTCAAGATTAAGTACAAAACAATGGCACGCTTTCAAGAGAGACAAGGAGGCTCCACTTCAGGACCAGCTACAGAAGCATTTGTTTGAAACCTTCCTCATATCTTGCTTCAACAGAAATTCTCAGTATGTCTGCTTTTTATTAAGGAGGGAAAGACTTTGCCACCCCTACTGACCTATTCCTTCAACGGGATGACCAAGAGGCTATTTATTTATTTATTTCAATTTATTCACTTTTACCCCCTCTTAGAGCCCCCTCCCACTAGTCCCACCCTTCCTCTCTCTTCCTGTCCTATGTCCCTCCCCTAGTCCCCTGATAGGGGAGGTCCTCCTCCCCTTCTGTCTGACAATAGCATATCAGGTCTCATCAAGGCTGGCTGCATCCTCTTCCCCCATGGCCTGGCAAGGCTGCATACCACAGAGGGAGGTGATCAGAGGGCCTGCCACTGAGTTCATGTTTGAGATAGTCCCTTCGCCCCTTTATAGATGAAAGAACAATACTAAGTCTCTTTCTCTGTTCTTCACTCGTTTAGGACACAAACACAACCTCGTGAAGTGGTGTCAATACTTCTGTGACAATGCGATCTTGAATACAAAAGCCCTAGGCACATATCCATCAGTGGTAAAGAAGATTCTAAAAATTCCCTGTTATTGCCCAGACTGTTTGGCTGATCTTGGTTTACTCATAAAACCGTTCAAGGTGAATAAGTGACTCTGTGCTCTGTTGGAAATCCTGTTGTTTGGAACACTGCACAGCCGGCCCAGCGATAGCATCATAGTGGCCACACAGCTGGAACTTCTCTTCTGTGAGTCTAACGACTTTTTCTGTTGACACCCCACCTCCTTCGGTTCTGCCTTTCCAGACAGCAGAACACACCGAGTGCTGATTTATTCCACCATGCAGGCTGCTCCTGCCTTTTCTTTGTCCGGAATATATGAAGGTCACAGTGAAAAACTGCGTCTCTCATGTCCTTACACACTGTTACAGAATCCAGCGCTTTTCCCAGCTTGAGGTTATTATTCGGCGATTTGAGCCCTGCTTGGTTTGAATGGCCTGATTTATATCCTGCCTTCGCTTAAATTAAAAATACTGCTGCCTGTACACTTCCATGCGTATTTTCATCGAGGTTTTAAGTTTTATTTGTCTTTTGACATTGCTTCTCCTATGACGTTAGAGCAATGTAATTTCAGCGAGTTTCTCTATCATATTAAATAGATACCATCTTCACATTAAAACCAACTCCAGCCCTTCAGCTGGCTTTCTTTTGTCCTTTTAAAAGAAACCTGGATGTGCACAGCCAAAGAATAAACTATTGTTAACCTCAATCCCCCTTTAATGCTTGAACATCTGTAGTCCCTCTGATACATGCCCTGCAATGTAGAGTTCATTTTCTTGCTAAGAAATACATTCCATTTTCAGGTCCTCTTTCTGCTAAAATATTTGTTTTTATCAGACAAATCTGTGTCTTGGGTACCTTTCCATAAAGAATAAATTTCTAAATGCTCTTTTCAGGACATGCTTTGAGAGGTTTTATATTTTCTTACTTCTACCAGCCAAAATGCTTAGTCACCTCAACTGTTGGGGCAAGATGGTGACTGCTCAGCAGTAAAAAAAAAACAAAAACAAAAAAACAAAAAACTCCACTAACTTCTTTGCTTTGCCCTAACATTCTTTTCTGTACACTAATAGACAAAGCCATCATAGCACACTCCTATATGTCAAAGAGACAGAAATCATCCCGCTTCTAAACTCAACATATTCCCCGAAGGCAGTCTAATCTAAGACTTGGAACCAGTGTTTGGAGAAGCCACGCTGTGCTGTGATTCTTGCAATTAAAAAGCAAAGTTACATAAGTCAGATTACATAACTGTAATTATGGAGCCCATAAGTAAGGCTGTATAAAAAGTGGTGTGGGTCTGGTTTGATTATATTTTGCCTTATTTGGTTTGACCTAATGTTTCTCAGAGAACTCTGATAGGCATTGATCCAGAGAGTTTAAAAAAAAAAGTCACTGTGGAAAAATCTCCTATCTAACCTATACTTGTGGGTAGAAAATATGATATAAAAATGACGGAAAGGAAAAGAGTAATAATATTATTTCCCAAAATTAGATTAGATGAAAGTGTATGTGTGCTTGTGGCAAAGCATAAGAGAATCAAGTGTGAGACAATATTCTAATTAAATGTGCATTAATTATTGTGAAAACCTAGCCAAATTTTGAATAGCTGGCCTAATAATAAACACTTATGGGTGAATCAGGAGAATGATTATTAAATATGGAATAAAAATATTGAGTCATGAAGTTTGCTATTTCTGTGTGTTGAATATAAGGTACCTCAGGGAAGCCAGGTTATATGTATCCTGTGTCACTTAGGAAAAGGAACTCATGGAAATATCAGTCTTTCTGTGCACTTACTCAATAGCAAGAAACAAAAATAGCCAGAGGAGCCATTCTGTACTGCAGATTGCCTATTTGTAGGACAGAGTGGGCCCAAGTCCAATTATTACTGAGAAAAAGAATGAAAACTTTATTTTTAAAATATTCTTCAGCATCTTGCTACAGAATATTCTAGCTGTTATTCCAGCCATGTGGTTAATAAAATACATAATTCTCCAGCTCACAGAGCAAAGAAACAAATTGGAAAGGTTAAATGTTTAACTGATACTGAATTGAAAAGGTCATACAAAAGATGATCATGGGAGTAAAGGATCAATAGATGTGGTACTCTGCTTTTAAACATCATATAACAGAAACATTTCTGTGCTTACTAAGAAATACGATGGTGCTAGTTAGGAAAAAAGCTAGGGCTGCAGCATTTAAAATAGTAGGCTCCAGCAGTGAAAAAACAGAAATATTTACTCCTAGTGGCCAAGGGAACTGCAATTACATATTGTACATGGGAAGCGAGAAGCCACATATTAAGGCAATGGGGTCAGAAATAATACAGCCTTAGTTGCAGAGTCCTGAAGCTTTGAAATAACTGTGGCTTTCTCTTTAAGAGAGGTGAGAGGTCATTGGCAAGTGTTGTCAGAAACTTAACATTGAAAGAGGATTTCTGGATATTTTACTGAGCACAGGCTATAGGGAGGGCACAGGGGTTGAATCAGTAAGAAAAATGGGAATGCAACTAGAATAACAGCGTTACAAAGTCGAAAAGTAGCCATAAACTTGGTGACACATTCTCAACATTCTGAAAACATTTGGAAGGTTGATCATGATATTAGCATACTCTATGGCAGAGCTGTTACATTTTATATCCTCAATCTTCAGGCCCATCCAAAGTAGAAATAAACCTGTTATCAGAGTAGTGATAGTACAAAACAAAACAAAACAAACAAGTTAAAAAATTCAATTTGTTTCCTCATATCAAGAAACTCAATCTTAGATGAAACTCAGACCAACTGGCATTTCCCTAAGTGTGCTCTATGCATTATATGTTATATGGTACATGTTTCATTGGAGGCATAACTACATAATGATAAACTAAACCATTCCAGATACCTCAGGAAACAAAAAAGAATACTGTAATTTTTAAAAATCTTATTTCACAACTTTGTCCTTTTGAAAAGTACAAAGTTAAGGCTATAAAATGTATTTTTTAAAATTCTTCTTGGCTTTGTTGAAAAGCACTCAATCTTCAGTCCTTACCGTTCTGTTCACTATGTACTATATAGCCCCCACTGGCCTCTATAGCCTCCATCTCCTAGCAATCTACTCAATGCAGCATCTGAGGGGCATGGCTTACACACAGGCATTTTGCACCCCAAGCACCTGACTACTCAGAACCCTCTTTTCTTACTATCAGTAACATAAAATAGGTCAATTTACTTAAAGTGAGGAAACGTTCATTCTCTCTTTCTATTAGGGGATACTGACATGATAAACTTCTTTACAGTTTAATGTCAAAAGAAGGAGAGTTAAATTACACACAAAGCAGTCTAGCCATGTCTCCTGAAATCTACCAACATAGATCCTGTGGCAGGCAGTCAGGGTGGCTCACAATGATCCCTATCAAGCCTGTTCACAAGCTTCTGCTATCCCACTCCTCATTAGGAGACCAACCTAGCAACTTACCTGTAAGAAACTTGCATGTGTCCAAAGTTATAAATGTCATTTCTCCAATTAGGTGACAGAAGACTGGCTTCCATCTTGTTGGCATTCTCTCAATGTGGTACCACCATTTCTTTCTCTCATTAAGTTGCAGGGAAAAAAAGGGGGCTCCATAGTTCATAGAAAATATTGCAATACAGGCTATAAGAAAACCTATAGGGCAAGGAGCCCAGCAAGGTTTCTTCCCAGGAGCACAGGAGGAATTAAAGCCTGTATCTAAGAGTTCATAAGAGACTGAGTCCTGCCAAGGATTATTACACTGAACCCCTTCACAGAAGAGCCTGCAGTTGACCACCATTCTGCCATGGTCCCAGAAATAAACATGGCACGTAAATCATTCCTGGGTCCACAACCAGGTGTTAAATTAGCTCCTTATTCTTAGGAGCTAATTTGGGGAGTAATTATACTGTGGCTGATGAGTAATACAGGGCACTTTTATTACATGGGTTGCTTTAAGAGAATGGTGAATGCAGCAGTGAATAAACACTAAAGTAGATCCCTTTAATGCTTTGGCTTTTATGTCATTTTTGAGTAATGAGGATCAATTATCAAAGCTGAAGCAAAGAAATTGACTTGAAATAACAATAAACTCTTGAGTAGTAGACTGAAATGATTCAGCTAGAAGAACAGTTTTTAAATGGTGAAATATAAGTGACATTGTCCTGAACTACTTTACCTCATTTGGAGTGAGTATAGGAGTAAATGTGGGGTTTTTGTTAACCTATATTGTTTTCCATGTTTTGTGATTTTAAGACATTAAATTCAAATAGTAAAATGACAGTCTCATGCATGCTTGTGAGATGGAACTATGTCATCTAATTCACTACTTTTTTGTTATATTACATCTTCCAAATATTAAACTTCATCTTGTCTTCCCCTCAAGCTGTATCAAACCAGAAGACACAACCCAAAAGCACAATCTTCTTTTATGGCAGGTAGAATTCTTTCCTATTTGCTAAAGCTTGAGATGAAGTATCCTACAGAGAAAGTTTAATCATATGGCAAATAAACCCATTACTAACAAAGCTGTGATGGTAACTATTGATTGTAAAATTGGCAGAATCTAGAACCATCTTAGATGCAAAGCACTGACCATGTCTGAGAGAGTTTCTAGAGTAGGTTTATTAAAGTTAGAAGACTTTAAATGTGGTAAAATCATCCCATAATCCCAGTTCCTAGACTGCATATGAAAGGGAAAGAGAGCTGGATACAAGAGGTCTTACTTTGTTTCCTGGCTGAAGGCACAATGTGGCCAGCTTCATCAGGCTGCTGTTACCATAACTTCTGCACAGGGCTGGACCTTGAACTTTCAGCCATGATAAACTCTACCTTCCCTAAGTTTCTTTTGTCTGATTTTTGTCACAGCAACAAGAACATTTACTAAAACAATAGACTCCCAGAACAGCTCATCCCTGTTGGTAGCAATGGTGAGTGAGAGATGGATCACTCTTTAGAAGTCTATTGCCATGACTCAATAAAATTTATTTGTTATGTGTACAATTATCTCCCATTTTGTGCTTTTGTATGACCTTAGAATGGGATAAATTTCTTAGTGTAATCAGCTTTCATAAGCATACAGCAAAAGAGCCAGCTAGTTACTTCACATGGATACTTTTCAAAGTCTTCACAAGAAATTTGCTCAGTTCAACTCTCAGTTTTGCTTTCCCACATTAGTCAATCTGGTTATCATTCTCCAAATATGACTATAGTAGTTATGCTAAAGCCCATAGTTAATTTAGAATTCATGTTCTGCCTCTTATTAGCAATGTTTTCTTACACAAATTATCCATGAATTATCTTCTAATCTTGAAGTTTCTGTTCACTTTCTGTAAAATGGTGGTGATAAACTATAGAACAAATGGTTTAATTCTAACAGTCATATAAAATTTTAAAATGAGGTGTTTTAACTCATTGACTAGAAACCATGAAAAAATTAGGGTTACACTAAGAATCATGTCACACCACAATGGGTTAGGAATAGGAGTATGAATGTTATCCTTCTCATTTAAGAAAAAAAAATGATATTATGAAACTCTTCCATTAAACAAAAGTACACCAATTGTCATCTTTTAATATTTTATTAAAATGTAGCACAGAAATCAAATGACTATAAAAAAATGAATAAAGCTGAAATAGAAAGCTTAATGTTCCCTATAAGTAGAAAGTAAATATATTGAAATACAAAAGCAGCTTGTGTTATTTTCAGTCATTCCATTAAATTCACTTACTGAAGAGATTACTCAAACCAGGTAAGGTGACATATAATGGTAACATCAGTAATTGGGAGCTAGAGACAGAAGGCTGAGTTTTTCTTTTTCATTATTATTATTATTACTATTGCTATTTACAATTTATTCTTTGTGTCACAGTTGTAGCTTTCTCCCTCATCTCCTAGTCTCACCTTCCCTTCCTCCTCTAGTCCTCTTCCCTCTTCCACTGAAAGGGGAAGTCCTCATCCCCTACTGTCTGACCCAAGTTTACCAGGTCCCATCAGGACTTCCTGTATCGTCTTCCTCTGTGGGCTGGCTAGGTTGCCTCACCAGGGAGAAGTGATCAAGGAGCAGGCAACTGAGTTCATGTCAGAGACTATCTCTTCTACCCTTACTAGAGGACCCACACGGAGACTGAGCATGGGCTACATCTGAAAGGCTTGTACAAAAATGTCAATTCTCTAAAAAAAATAAATTGAAGAAGATATCAGAAGATGGAAAGATCTCCCATGTTCATGGATCAGTAGGATTAACATAGCAAAAATGGCCATCCTACTAAAAGTAATCTACAGAGTCAATGCAATTCCCATCAAAAAACCAACACAATTTTTATAGACTTTAAAAGAATAATTCTCAACTTTATATGGAAAAACAAAAACACAGAATAACTAAAACCATCCTGTACAACAAAACTGCTGGCGGTATCTTTATCCCTTATCTCAAGCTACACTTTAGAGCAACTGTAATAAAAACAGCATGGTAATGGTAGAGAAACAGACTGGTTGATAAATGGAAAAAAATCAAAGACCCAGAAATAAACCCACACACCTATGGACACCTGGTTTTTGACAGAGAAGCCAAAACCATACAGTGGATGAAGTGTTTAAAGTCCTGTACTGCATAACTGCATAGCAAGTTTGAAGCCATTGTGGGTTACATAAGACCTATTCTCAAAAAAAAAAAAAAAAAAAAAAGAGGGAAAAAGGTTGTTTCATTAAAAAGATTAATGAGATTAAAAAAGAAGAACAGAAGATATCTCTAAGATCCATTATTCTCTTTCTTTATAGAGATTATAAAGATAGCAGTAATCGAGATTATAGAGATAGTGGTTGAAAACAATTTTCTTAAGACAGCAGCTAATAAAAACCCAACTGAATAGGATAAAATCAGGGATCATTCATTTTCTGGCACTGGAGGCTCATATGGAATATTAAACCCTCTCCCAATTTATTGTATAACCAGATACTTCCAGATTGCATGCTTTCTTTCAAGAATTTAACCATCAGTAACAGCCTTCATGATATAAATAAGGGCTGGCAAGATGGTCCAGCAGGTTAAGGTACTTGCTACCATGCCTTGCAGCAAGAGGTCCACCCCTGGAGCCTACATGGTAGGAAGGACGGACCTCCAACAGAGTATTCGCTGACCTGTACCTCACTAAGGTATACACACTGAGTAGACAGATAACAAATAGATAAATAAACAGATGAGAGATAGATGAACAGACAGATGATTACATTTTTTTAAAATAAAATTGATCATAAAACAAAGTATGTTTTAATTAAAATACTTGATTTTTTTCTTCAAAAAATTATTTTCTAAATTTATGTATTAGAAACTTATAGCAGAAAATAGGCATCCCTTTATTATTCTCTTCTCTAAAACTCATTAAAACTTTATGGTGGCTGAATCTCGATGATATTTTTAATCTTTCAGGAAAGCACAAGAAACCAACTTAACTACAAACTTCAGTGCATAGCTGCCAAGAACTATGATACTGGGAGCATTCTGTGGCGTGGTGCCTGCATTGACACATTGCCGGCTTTCTGTCTCTGTCTGTCTCTTTCTCCACATATGTTTGTATGTATTCCTGAGTGTCTATATCATCAACTTTTTATGTATTCCGTATGTTAACATTCATAAACAAGACAGTATAGATCTAAAAATTTCTGAGCCTAACAGCTCATGATTTTTCATTTTTCTGCAGTGCTACTCTTTGACCTGATTGTTTTAAGGAAAACAACATGTAGCTTATTTCATGCTGCAGAGTGGTAGACAATGTCCCAAACAAGAAACTGATGGGGTGGGACTTGCCTGTCATCCCAGCACTCAGGGAGGCAGAGGCAGATGGATCTCTGTGAGTTTGAGGCCAGAATGGTCTACAAAGTGAGGCCAGGAAAGCCAACACTACACATAGAGAAAGCCAGGTTCAAAAAAGCAAAACAAGACAAAAAAAAAAAACAACAGAAAACAAAAAAGCAAACAAAGCCCCCCCCCAAAAAAACATCACAAAGCAAAACAAAAAACAACAACAACAAAACCCTGACACACACTCATAAAATTACAGCTGTAGTTATCGTGGAAGAACAAGAAGATTCAGTGTCACAAGAATGATCAGGCAACACAAAAGAAGCTCTGGAGGAGTCAACATTTTTGAACAAAGGTTTGGGAAAATGATCCATACTGGTTCACACTTATCTGATTTCCTTTGGAATGCTCACAGAACTGAGGAAAAGATGGTGTGCACATTGGCTCCAAGTGGGTGGGTAATCATATTTGCTAAAAAATGACAAATAGTCTCTTCATCTTATTCCTCCAAAAGAGAGGAGCTTAGCATATATTTTGACCCACTGACAATGTAAAAAATCTGAAAACATTCTGTGACAAAATGAGGCAAAAGGGAGCCGACCTAAAAGAAGAGAGAGAGGAGCTACCTAGGTGCTTGCTCTGCAAATTAGAGCTGGGTGGAGCAGGCCTGTCATCCCAGCACGGAAGACAGAGGCAGGAGGATCTCTCTGAGTTCGAGGCCAGCGTGGTCTACAAAGCGTAGTCCAGGACAGCCAAGGCTACACAAAAGAAAGCCTGTCTTGAAAAACAAAACAAACAACTCTAAATTTGAAAACCCAAAGCCCGTGTGAAAAAGCTAGGCCTGGTATCCCATATGCAATCCTGACACTCCGGCAGCAAGATGAGAAACAGAGAATTCCAAAGCTCACGGACCCAGCTAGGCTGACATACACACCAGTCAACAGTAACAAACATGACCCTTTCTTAAACAAGATGAAACTAGAAAAGCCATACCCTATGTCATCTTCTGACCACAGGCTTGCATGATCTTTATGTACCCATACACATGCAAAATTTTTGAAATGAAAGATTCACAAGAAAGGGAGAACAAATGAAGTATTATTTATTAGAAAATAATTAGTGAGCTGGGTGTGTAGTGCATGCCTTTAATCCTAGCACTCAGGAGACATAGTCAGGAGATCTCTGAGTTTGAGGCCAGCCTGGTCTACAGACTGACCCAGGACAGCCAGGGCTGCACAGAAAAGAAACCCTATCTCAAAAAACAAACAAACAAGAATCATTGCTACATATAACATTATTCACATATGTGTGCAATAGGATAGCTTTCCTCACTAAAATAAATATAAAAATATTTAAATCACTTCACAAGTTCTTATAAACAGCAAGAATGATAATGGACAAAGCTGAAAATATATCACTAGACCTAAGAAAAGATTGAAGAATCTGAATTTTGCAAAGTGAATCCAAAGATCTAATAGCAAGAGTGGTTGACCCACATCGTAAAGGGCTCCATTCTGGTCTTACCATCACTACACGTCTTCTTTATGATGAGAATTAAATGAAGCCCAAAATTATGCCAGCGATGTACTCACATCCTAAAATGTATTCAGGTACGCCATATACTATAATTCTTTGCCTAAAGGAAAAGGAGACTTGTGTTCATTTTATGCTGATCTTTTTAATGATCCATTCTACTTGGTCTGTATCACACACACATAGTGAGAGTGTATGTGTGTGTGTGTGTGTGTATGTATTTCAGTATGATTCAGGCAGCTTTCAGTGTGACACTTGACCAATGCTTCCTGTAGTTTGTATGCATAATGCCTAATTATGGCCTAATAAATGTAAGCAGGACACTGACTACTTCCAATCAAGAAGCTGTGGCAAAGGTAATGAGGTGTCACACTTGGTATATGACAGAGGTGGTGATGTGGTGCACCCATGGTTACAGTAATTGTAATACATAATTTATTACAGTTATGACTGTATCATAGTCATGAGCCACACAGTGAAGTTTTATTTAGTAATGGGCATGTTCATGTTTATGATGTTGATTTCACAAGATTATATTGCCTAGAGTAGGGATAGCTTTATTAATTTATGTAACTACACATGAGGATAGTCACACAATGATAAAAAAGTATCTAAAAATCTCACTTTTCAGAATGTGTCTCTTTATTAACTGACATGTGACTCTGTAATATGAAGATACTCCGTTTTATAAGGTTAGCACTCATAAGCTCATTGGAGTAATATTTTTTTAAAAAAACTATGTGTATGGATGCTTTTGTTTCATGTATTCATGTACCCTACAGGTATGCAGGTGTAGAAAGGTGTACAGTGTAGAAAAGAGACTGTAAGAGGGTATTGGCTCTTTTTGGATTATACTTACAAATGATTGTGAGTCCATGTGGGTATGGGAATTGAACCTGTATCCTCAGCAAAAGCAGATAGTGTTCTTAACTTCCAATTCATCTTTCCAGCCCAATAAATGTACTTTTATAATATTTTGATATAATTTTTCTTAGCCTGTGATAGGTTTACTGCGACTTTTGTAGTTAGAATTCTGGAATTTTGACTTCTTTAAAAAGGACAACAATATGGTAAGAATAGGTTTTAATTTTAATTCCATGTGTGGGGGTGGGGATAAATGGCTGCTTTGCAGCGGCTGACTATGATTTGCTTCATGCTCTGGTGGGAACATGATTTTACTAGTTGCAGATAGTTTCTGCAATTGTGTGATGTTTGGAATTCTGGGGATGTTTCAGGGGGTACTGGAGTCCTGATGGGGAGCTGTTGTTGGATTGTTTGTTGCTTTTTTCATTGCTGTTGGTCACTGCTTATTAAGTAGTCATGCACAAAGAAGAAACAACAAGAAGAAATTATATATCCTGATGGCAAAGATGAAATTTGTCCCAAGAAACTTGACAACCCTAATTGGCAGAAAGTATTCTAATGATAATGTTACCTCCTTTCTTACTCCAGACTTAATTAAGGTATCTCTTTCCTTTTGTCTCTATCCTTTTTTTTACTACATATCTAGTATTAGGGAGTTGAAAAGGTAGAAAAAGGTTGAGAAAGGTAGAAGAAAAAACAACCCACAAAGTAACAAACACCAGTTACAAAGTTATCCTTTCTTATGTCAGGGAGCATCTACATTATCCTGTATTAAATGAGTTCCTGCTTATTTCATGATACAGTGTCTTTGAGAAAGTAAGCCATAAATCCCATGCCCCCAAGAAAATGAATGCGACATTGTTTTCAGGGGACTTGGTAATACAGCCTCCACGATGGAAGCCTTCAGGTGATGATAACAGGATGACATTCTAACTGTATTCTGTAAAATACTACTAAGATGACAAAGATGAGGTATACTTTGGACCCACTGAATCCATGAGATTTCAAATATGCAGATTTAAGAATCTAAGTCCTTAGTATTTTTATTCATAGTATAACTTAGAAAATGAATACTGTCATAGCTCTAAGGAGTGGTAAGGATGATTGTATTTGGGAAGACTAAATGTACTTTGGCCAGTGGTATCCTCAAGTATTATATGAGGTCTCCTGGAGAACGTGATGGAACAACAACGGTGGCCAAGGAGGGTGAATACAGACAGAGGCAGGGACTGACTTTTCTTAAGCATGGTCCGCTGCAGACGGCCATGGAACATAACAACTATAAATCAAATTGTAGGGTTTTTATGGTGAGGGTAGGTGATCGGGGCAAATTTCACATCATCACTTACCAAGATTATTTATAGATTTTAATAATGAGGAATGTGAGATAGGCATGGTTTGCAGTTGTAGTCTCCATTCAAAACATTCCCTCTAGAAAGAAGCAGGGAGGCTCAGAAGACTCAGGAAAGCCCATAGAACTTGAGGCTCAGAAAGAGAAATTCAAGTCTCTCACACACTTTATGAGACTGGGGAAGTTCCGAGAGTTGCAGGATTCATGGAGATGCCATCCAAGTGTATTTAATCAGTAAGCAATTGCTGGGGAAGATGAGACTGTCTTTGGTGACGCTCCTACCCTTTGGTGGGTAGGTTCAGGGATACAGTGAGGCATCACCAATGCTGGGCTCAACTTATCAGTGATACAGCTGGCATTGAATCATTTGTATTCGTGTAATGAATCTCTTACCTAGTCAGCTGTAAGCAAATCCAATGCACTCGTTGGTTCACTAAGCTATAAGTTAGTGGAATCATTTCTTTGGTCTGCTTTGAGTGCCCTATCCCTTGCTAAGGAGATGTTTGCTCAGTTCTCCCCAGGAAAAGTAACAAAGCAGATATTCTCCATTTATGTTCTTAGCTGAATATATGCTACATCAATTAGAGATCACCCCCAACTAACTAAATAAACAAATGTAAATAAAAATTCTGTGAAGGGCAGGCTTAGCTTCTTTAATCTAATTGTAACACCTTTATATCCCAATTTTTAATAAAAGTAGACCTTCTAACCTCATGACTGCACTTTGATGGTAAGAGACAGAAAGGATACAGAAAGGAAATAAACATATACTTCTTAATATCATCCATGACAAAATCATTGAGGTAATATGGATTAACTACTTAAATCTGTTCAAAGCATGTTTATATGCTGAATGTCATATTACTGCATACAACCACTATAACTCCGCAGCGTTAGGCAAAGTCATTTCACTGGGTTCAGTGACCCAAGTCAAGTCTTTGGATGTACATTGCACTCATATAAAAATATATTCAGCTGAAGATCAAGTAGAAATTCCTGAGCATCTTCAACATTAAAAATTAGACAAAGGCTTTTTCCCTGCTCCTCCTATAACCAGGAAAAAACTTGGGCTTCCCTCTGATGTTATTTTCTCTATTTAGTATGGGGATGTGAGGAGGCAGTTTTCTCCAGCACATTCTCAGTCAAGAGTTCTTTTACAAGGCCATGCAGGCAATCTTCCATTGTGATGGGTTTTCTCATCATGCAAGCTACCTTGGTTCCTTCCTCTAAAACACTGTATATAGAATAGAGGTCAAAAAACGTGTGACCTTCAATGCTGTCCTCTTCATGTATTCTGAGGGCTGAAGAGCTGGGTTTTCCATTATCACTACATGATGCCGTGTGCTTTTCAGGCTTACAGAAAAGTTCTATGACCTTGTCTAATGGGACTGATTTTTAATATTGTGTATAGATTCTGGGAGACCTTTTTTTTTCTATGACTTCAAAGTCAATTATGAATCAAAACTGAAAACGCTATTATTATAAGGACCTCCAATTTCTGAGACTGTAGACCTCATGACTAAACTTTTAGGGTGGGAGTCTCAGGATCAAAGGATCCATAATGGATAATTGCACATTTTTATTTTATGTCACCTAAATGAGAAAGGAATTAAATTAATATCACTTAAATATTTCCTGCTACTTTAATGCAAATCTTCCTAAAAATATGAACTGTGTGCTGAAAGCAGTGTTTATAGATGCAACCCTTGTTAACTTAAATCTCAGATGGCATTTGACTAAAGTGATATAATTTAAGAAGTGCTCTATGATAAACAACTTGAGAAAATGCTGTTAGACTGTCCCAGAAGCAAAAACACCCTGATTGTTTGTGTGCAACGAATCACACTAAGACACATGTAGTTATCATAAAGATAAAAATCAATGCTTCATTAAGTGGACCAAAGATCAATTGAAGTTAAAATCTACCAGAGCCAGTAGATTTAACTGAAGGGAAAAGGAGGATACATATTTATGTGGCTGTGTCTCTTCTTTTTTCCCTGTTTCTAACAAGAGAGGAAAGGAAGAAACTGTGATGTAGGTCTGGGGAAGTTAATTGAATGAATATTTAGGAAATATTAAGTTACATTTTGTTTCTATCCATTGTCAAAGAAAGAAAGACATGTCCAATGGCTGAATATACCAGAGCCATTAGAAACTTAATTACGGAGAGACCTGTGTGCCCTGACCAGGTCGCCTCCTCAATGGCTTTAGGAAAGGAGAGTCCAACATGTTGGTAATACCCAAGTACTGGACTCACACTATGCAACAATGTTTTGTAATATATATTTTAAAAGAGGGCCCTAGTTGCTGTGGCCAAATGGCCAAGTATGCATGGAGGCTTCTAGTTGATAAAGATGGTGAACATCCTTGCAGTCTTGCTGATGGAGGACACTGGTGGGAGGCTGTAGCGGTCCAGCAGAACACTAGAGTTGTGTCTGGTCTTTATCAGGAAAGGTGGGGCTGGATGAGGAACTGTGCTCTCTTAATCTGTGAACATTAGAAGCAATGCTCATTACATGTAATGTAATGCCACACATGTAAATGAGAAAGATACATAAATATGTGCATATAATAATTCTAGAAATTGACTCAACTGCTGGATAATAGATGATGTCTAGGAAAGGAAAACTGGGATGGAGATTGGCAGGGAAATTTTGACAAATTTTTAACTTTTGAGAATGTATGTCTTTTGAGTATTTTTACCATATATAATCCCTATTTTAAAAAAAAACACACAGACTTTAATTAGAAACAAATAGTAAAAATATGTTAGTGTGGTAGAAAACATTTTCTCAGAGAAAAATATTTTTTATAGTTTCAATTTTCTTATGCTGTAATAATGGGATTATTACAAAAATTGTTTCATGAGATGTACCCATCAGGTTGGAAAAATTAAAACTCTTATAAGCTAGTATCCATTTTTCTCATTAGAAAAAAAACTTTTCTCATTTAAAAAGACTTGATTGTTAAAAAAATTCATCCTTTGAAATGTTCCATCTCTGTTTCATCCAGCCTGTCTGGAAACTCAGATGCATATGGGGAATTTGTACTTTGTGACACAGTAGCTTCATCATTTCCTCTATATAAATTCTTATGTATGCTTAACAAAATTTTACATAGTGTTTTTTATTAGAAACCATGTTAATCTTTAGTGGTAGAGATTGTCTAAATTTAATCAGATTGAAGTCAAATAATGAAGAGGACAGCCAATTCTAAGATTCTTAGCTACAGTTACACGTATTAAATTTTCTAGAATGTAGAAAGCAATGCAACTAAATTTTTTTGGTTTAAAAAACAAGTTTGTTCTTCACAGTAAACCATCTGTCTGCTGTCACTGGAGAAGCAATACTATGTCATGTCACTCAGTCCTACGAGCAAGCTAAATGCTATGGGCGGGATAAATAATAGATACATTGTGAAGATATATTAAGAGCTGACCTATTTTATAAGCTTGTTTATCTGGGAGGCTGAGAAGTTAGAGTAGCCTTCATGAATTCTAGAGACACAGCGAACCAGGCCTGAGATCCCAACAGCACTGGCAAATGAAGGAAGTGTATGTCAGGGAGTCAGAAATATTCGCTGCCTGACCGTCAGCAGTCATATGTGATTTTTCAACTGAGGGTAGTTTGCTACCCATAAAGTATATTTAATAATCAATGGACATAGTCGTTCACTTGCCTTCTTTCTTGCTTTTTATTTCTATTTTTTGTATTTTTTATTTAGTGTGTTTCGAGAGAGTCCTTTCATAATGCTTCATACAGCCTCCTGCCTCAATCTCCACAGTACTGGGACTTGCAAGTATGCTGTACTGCACTTGACTAGAGTTGTTTTGATTTTTCACAACTAAGGTATTCATGTTATGTAGAATGTAAGGCTGTTGTCTAAAAGCCTAGATTATCCTTCTAGTAAGCTGTATCCTCACTACACACTGACAACAAACAAATTTCCATACCGAAGTACCCAAGCATCAAGGTTAGGACATACTTCCTAGATCTGTCCTCTCCTTGGGCTTGTCTACCTCTCTCTCTGGACTAGATGGTAAGATACACATTTTTTTTTTATTGTTGTTCATCTTAGTAGAAAAGAGAGTGCAAACAAGTCCTGACAGCTCTAGGATTTCATTTACAGTGCTAAAGTTGAAGCTTCAGTATATATTTCACACTCTGAGACTGGGTTATTAGACTGAAAAAAAATGGTTTTTATATACTGTAGTCTACCATACTTCCTTTGAAAAAGTTTACAGCAATCCATGCTTTCAAAGACAAGGGGACAGTATAAAATGTAAGGAGATATAGAACTACATTAATTTGGGGACAAAAGTATTATTTCATCTACTCTTCCTGCATCACAAAATTGCTTCATGGAGCATTGAAGGGAGGGTATGCTCTCACAGTGCAACTGGCACACAAATAGGTTATAAAATCCAAAGAAAAGAAGAAATACAAGGCAAACATATTACTTTGGCCAAGGTGACCATGAAGATATTAGAGGTGGAAAGTAAAAAACTAAACTGCATAATCAAACCCATGAACCTTCTATTTAAAAAAAAATACATTTTACTATGCATGGTTCTGTGCACATGTGTGCTGCTGAGGACAAGTACAAGTCAGTGGATATCAGTAGGAGTCACGTTTCTTCTCCTGCTATGTGGGTCCCTCGAACATTCTCAGGTTCCCAGTGTTGGCAGCAAGCACTTGATCTACTGAACTATTTCACTGGCCCATAATTTTTTTTCTAAGTCAGTATTTTATTTTAGACATGATCTTCTTTTAAAAATTTTTCTTATATACGTATTTCCTTAAATTACTCATGTAAGGGAAAAGGAACATGTACTTTCCTAGAGGGGCTATTAAATACTAAGCCATGAAAAATGGTCACAAGAAAAAAATAGGTCTATAGAATTGGCTACTTATCACATTTGGTAAAAATGTTCACTAAATAATTGCAAATTAGAAATACTCATCATCTGTTTCCAAAGAACAAATAAAAATAGATACACAACAGAATGTAAGCAGCTGTTGAAATTCTCAAATATTAGCAGAACACTTCGACTAGTCTACACATAGTTCATCTCCTTTTAAAAACAGTATTTAATGTAAAATGACTGACAGATATTTAATATTTACAGCATATTAGATTTTCATATAATACAATATGACTGCAAAAAGATATGCAATAAATCTTTTAGTGCAATCTATTAGAAGACAGAATACATTAATATGAAAATGATAAACTAAGAACAGAAGCGACCAGGAAACAGCAGTGCTTGATTCTACCATTTTCTTCTTTCAATGAAGAATGAATCTGGTAAGAAAATATATTACAGAAAAGAGTGTAGACAGAGATTGACATAAGAAAGACAAGGAAAGAATATTGAGGAAAATTGTTCAACTTTCCAGGTTGAGAAACCCTCTCTAGAATTATTATTTCTTTGGGTATTTCTGCCTGAGTTCTCAGTACTCTAACTTTAACTTATTTTTAGTCCACTTATATAACTGTGCTTAGGAAATATATTTAGGTATTGGATCTGGAGCCACTGGATTGTCAGAAACCATGACCAATTACACACACACACACACACACACTCCAAGTTAGAAAAAAAAAGTACACAATTCAGGTCCCATTTTTCTTTTTAAAAAGAGCTGTCCATATCCATGTAGGTTTTTTTTTTCTGTTTTGTTTTGTTTTTGTAAAGTCTACCCTTTTAGTAGAGGTATCAAATACTCACTACATTGTCTTGAGTTTGAAAATAAGAACTAGAAAGGAACTAAGAATGCATAGGTGAAAACAATGTTGTTTAATAGTGTGAGTCATTAACCTTTGAAAAAGAATTTAAGTACAGTTATGTGCTTGGATGTTTGAAACAGAGCAAGGCAGAAAACTGCTAACTGACAATAGCCAATCTTCAAGGACTATCTGTTTCGTTCTGGAGGTGCTCATTTTTCTCTGTATTCTGGTGTCATATTCTCTTCCTAATTTCTAAATAGATCTTTTGAAACAGTTTTAAGAAGATCTTTTACTGCTAGCTCTTAAATATTGGAAGTTTTTAGAACTGTGTCCTAGATTTTCATTTCTTTTTAGCAATACGCTTTCCCCAGAAAAACTGAACAATTGAAATAGTTTAAACTTTCAAATATATACAAGTTCTAAAACAGATTTCAGGCTGGGATCTCAAAGTTCTCTTTAGGCCTTGTATTTTTGGAGAACTTGGTTCTGACACTTGTGCTTGCAATTCATCAAGCTGGCAGTAGACTGTGATGGTGCAGTCTATATGGGAAGGTCATTGATTCTCCTATGACTTAATAGTAGCCAAGAAATGTATTTGTAATCCTAAAAGTAATATTTTACTACCAGATTTGAGAGATATATTTCTAAATGTGAAATCATGAGACTTTTTTTTTAAATGAAGCAGTCACTTTCCTTTGAAGTAGGTAAAAAATGTCAAATTTGCACCTTCCTCTTAAGATGACTGACTATGACAGACACAAGGATACCACAAGAACCAGGTGACTGTCTATACCAGAGCGAAGGACTCCATTCAGTCCCTTAAGGTGTCTGTACAGTTACTTTGAGAAATAGAAGCTGTTTGCCCTGACTATGTGAAAAGCTCTGTGATACATAAATTCATACTTGCCTGCTTTGTAGTCCTCTATCCTGCAAGCATAATTCAAGAAAATTGATGTTAAGTAGACACTGTCATTGCAAGATTTCCTAGTTCATAGGAATCTGGTTTTGTCCTGTTAAACTCTGCTGTTGAAAAAAACAAAAACAAAAACAAAAACAAACAAACAAACAACGCCTTTCCCAAATGCCTATCTACATCCTAATGACTTTAGGTCACAAGTGTTATCTTTTATGAAGAAAATTGTTCATGGAAAATTTTATTAAATATAGGATCCTAAAGTGAGAAAATTGCCATAGACTATTTAACAAAATTATATACTAGGTATAAGTAATTTCCACCCACGTTGTTTTTCAGGGTAGTCCAAGTGATTCCCAGAACAATGTGGCCCATTGTTTTTGTTCTTAGTTGCCTCTCAGAGGTTGTCCCTCTTGCTGAAGACACTGCACACTTCAGAAGATTTTGAGCTGGATCTGACATGAAAGGATTCTTTTTTATGGCTTAGCTTTTGTAGTGCCAGGAAATACTATGTAAGCTTCCAAGGGAAGGAAGTAATCAAGAGTCCTGCCTAGTGATAAAGCCTATAAACCACAACAATGACTAGCATGGCAAAATATTGCTAGTGGTGAAATAGTGGATTCCATATCTTGGCAATAACCAACTGCTGTCTAATTGGACTTAATACACATTAAGTAGTAGAGATACCATGCTCGCTACTA
Source organism: Pachyuromys duprasi (assembly GCA_028658305.1). NCBI lineage: Eukaryota > Metazoa > Chordata > Mammalia > Rodentia > Muridae > Pachyuromys > Pachyuromys duprasi. The sequence goes on along the minus strand of CM053753.1, from coordinate 86,441,308 downwards.
GGAATCTAGCCAACTACCCAAGACAAGTGAGTTCATGCAGCTTAGATAAGACCTCACTACCATCACTTTCTATAGCACCATAATTTTTAACTGTGTTCCAAAACTTACCCTCATAGCTACAGAGAAGTCTAGCTCTTACCCCTCATCAAAGAAGCTTTCTATTTAGAGCAAAAGGAAGCCATTAAAAAAAAAAATAAAGCAGCCACGAACATGGTTGAGCAAATGTCCTTGTTGTGTACTTGAGCATCTTTTGGATATATGCCTAAGAGTGGTATAGCTGGGTCTTGAGGAATCACTATTCCTAATTGTCTAAGAAAGCGCCAAATTG
>CM053753.1:86372820-86440480 GCA_028658305.1 Pachyuromys duprasi | reverse complement strand
GGGCAGGGAGGAGGGAGATGGGGGAGGGAGTGGGAGGGTAGGAGGGAATGAGGGAGGGGGCTAAGCCTGGGATTCAAAGTACCTAACCTGTGATTGAGATAAAAATAAATAAATTTAAATTAAAAAAAAAAGAAAATAATGTCCATTTGCTTTAAACTTTTTGAGATTTTTTCATAAAAACTGTGTGCATGTAGTTCTTCCTAAATTAAACAAGTAAACAAAGGTATATTGCTTGAAGTAGGTTACACATGCCCTAACTAGACGTTCACATGTTTGTAAAACAAGCAAGATGAAGTTAAACATTACATACGTCCTGGATAGGAAATAAGATCCATTTCCTAGGTTTAAAAAGTCACTCACACAATTGCTCTGTTCCCACCAGGACATTCTCTGCAGCTTTGGGTTTCAGTTCAATCAATCAGAGCTTGAAATAGATGTCCCTAAACAAATTTTGAACAAGTTATGCTTTTAAAAACCTCTCAAAAAAGGAGCCAACTTATTTTTCTTTATAAAATAACATGTATAACATCATTAATTTCCCACCTAAGTTTATATATATTGATTTAGCTTTCAATAAAGCCACTTGAAACATTTTTATTATTCATGAATAATAGAATAATATTTTTCAGTAGCATATAATACTTGGACTTGGGTACTACTTTTTAAACACATGTGAAGATCTAAAAATCCAAGTTTTGAGACTTCCAATATTAATACTAGGTTGCATTCAATTAAGTTGTTGGCCAAAGGAGTTCCATGAAAATCCCCCTAAAACATAGGCTGTTGCAAAGACAGTAGATTGTTCTTCAAAAATTGACAGCAAGGCCCAGTGCTGAGGACAATTACCACACAACACATTGAACATGGAAAAGTCAAGCTGGTGCCTACATGGAGCCTCACTCCTATGTCTTTGGTACAGGAAGGTACTCTGTAAGATACCAAAAGAAAAATAAAAACACCATCCCAGCCACAAAATCTTTGATCTAGAATCTGTCCTACCTGCAACATATGCTAGGGCAATGATGGCATAGAATTTGTGGGAGTAGCCAACCATGTCTGAATGGACTCAAGGCCCACTCCAAAAGATGGATCCAATATTCAACACTGCTTGGGTAACAAGAACCATAGACTAGATAGCTCTGAAACCTAGGATAAAACCAAACACTGCTGGTCTTTTTAAAAAGTATCCATAAAACGATCCCTAATAATATTCTGTTATAGCCACATATAAGCACCCTATTCAGTGATCACCAGTTAAGCTTCCTCCTGCAGCAGATGGGAATAGAGCAGAAACTCATATCCAGGTATTACATGGAGAGTCCTGGGAACACACAGAGTTAAGTGGGATGCCTCCATCAAATCCCTCCCTGCAAAGCTCAGGAAACCTGGTGGAAGAGCAGGCAGAAAGAGTGTAAGAGCTAGAGGGGATGGAGGGTAGCAGGAGAACATGGCTCTCTCTGTTAACGAAGCAAGGCTCATATGAACTCAAGGAGACTGAAGTAGCAAGCACAGAACCTCCATGGGCCTGCAGCGGGTCCTCTGTGTATATTAGATAGTTTGCAGCTTAATATTTTTGTGGGAATTCTGAGTGTGTGAATTAGTGGATCTGTGATTCTTATGCCTGCTCTTGGACCTCTTTTGTGTGTGTGTGTGTGTTGGCCTGGCTTGTCCACCCTCCATGTGAGGTTTTTTGCTTTATCTTATTATATTTTATTTTGACCTGTTTGGTTATCTCTTAGAAGACTGTTGTTTTGTTTTGTTTATTGGTTTTGTTTTGATTTGATTTTTCCCTGATAAGAGACAGAAAGGGAATGGATCCAGAAGGAGTTTTGGACATACTTTTAGGGGCTACTTTATTGGGTTCCTATATCTACCATGCTTCTCATCCCCAACCCTTCCCAACCCTTCAACACTAGGTAGGCAAGAAAGAAGGTTAGAGAAGAAAGCGGATGTAGTCCCCTGCTGCTGATGATTAGGGGCATCAGGTTCCTAAGGGCAAGCCCAAACTTTGTCTTCAGAATATCTCCAACAATCCAGCAATCCAGCAATAGCAAATGCAGCAGTAGGAACCAGCAACAGCAGGTACCAGAGGAGAGGGAGAGGGTGGGGACAAAAGCATGGGAAACAGCAACCACCACAGGCCCTCTAAGGACTTTCACATTTATACCCTCTTTAGAGTTCAGGGAAATAAACTATCTGCAGCTGGCAAAGATCACTTTCCTGCTAGAGCATGAGACAATAGTAGTAAATGGCTGTGGAGAAATTAAAACAACCCCGTATTACATACCTTGTATTAAAATTAAAACATACACATAACATAACTGTGTTTTTAAATTAACCAAAATTGTTATTATAGGTAGAGGATGTGGGGAGGTACTGAAAAGAGTAGAGGAAGGTTAAATTTTGATCAGGGCATATTATATGAGATAGAATTTATTTTCTTGTTTATATTAATATTTTTAATTTAATAACTTTACAGCCTGAATGTATCCTCCTTCCTTCTTCTCTCTTCCCAGTCCCAACCTCATGCCCTCTCCACCCCCTCTTACCTCTTCTCTTTCTTCTTAGAAAAGGGGAGGCTCCCAAAGGGTATCAACCTATCTGGCATCTCAAGTCACTGTAGGGCTAAGCATATCCTCTCCCACTGAGACCTAACAAGGCAGCCCAGCTAAGGAAAGGGATCCAAAGGCAGGCAACAGAGTCAGACAGCCTCTACTCCCATTGTTAGAGGGCCCACATGTTAACGAAGCTGCACATCTGCTACATCTAGGTTCAGCCCATGAGTCCTCTTTGGTCGGTGGTTCAGTCTCTGTGAGTTCCTGTAGGCTTAGATTTTTCACTAAACCTACTTATTTAAAGTTCTTAAACACTTTTATCTCCCTTCCACACCATTCCCCTCACCCCTGCAATCTTAGGTAGGAATCAGTAGGAAAGAGGGCTGTATTCTTTTGTTATCTACTTGTTGATAATAAGGGTCAATGAGTCATTAGGGGATTACCATGCTCAGTCCTCAGGACACTAGAAGTCCAGTCCAAAGGCCAACATAAAGCAGCAAAAGCCAAAAGACTCCGTTGGATTGCCCGCAGATGCTCTCTGGAATGCTTCTCTCTGCGAAGTCAAGTGTCAAAGCACAAAGATCAACGCATGGATGTCAATCCAAACGTATGATGTCTCACTGTCCCTGGGCCTCTATATTTGTCCTCTCCTCAAACTCCACACTCAGGTGTTCTCCGCTGGCTAAAGTCATGTCCCTCTCATGTGACAGAATCAAAGCAAAACATTATGTGCCCTCTCACAAGCCAACCCGGGCAAAGCATCACCTGCCCAGGCAAAATTCAGTCTTCAAAGAAACCAGAAATTTTTACTTCCTGCTCCCATGGGCCCAGATTAATTTACTCCATATGTCTTCTAGTGGTGCCCATCTCCCTTCTGGTTACCTCTTTCCTTCCTCCCACTCTTCCACAAAACTCCCTGTGTTCAGCCTATCATTTCACTATCAGTCTTTGCATCTGTTTCCATCACCTGAAACCTAACCTAAGAATAATAGAATCTATTTTCAAAAAGATTTAAAAAAATGACAAGCATGTTCAGAAAGAAATCAGGGAAATAATGCCTTTACCATATTCTGAAGAATGCTGTGGAACAAATCGAAGCAAGAGAATGAGAAAATTATACATTCGAAAAGGGAAGATACTGAGAGAAGCCATTGAAGAAGATACTAGAAGATGGAAACCACCTGTGCTGGTCTGAATGAGGAGTCCTTAGGCTCAGGTGCTTGAATACGTGTCTGTAGATGGTCAAGCTTTTGAGTTTGGCCTCATTGGAAGAAGTTTGTTGCTGGAAGAGGACTTTGAGAATTTATGCCTTGCCTGGTTGAGAGACCATCTTGGAGAGACTCACAGCCTCCCCACCTGGCTCTCTGTTTCTTGCTTGTGGTTTAAGATGTACCTTCTCAGCTTGCTGAGCTAGCACCATGCCTACCGTAGTGGTGACAGAGTCTTATCCTTCTAGGACCATAAGCCCCCCAAAACCATTCTTTTATACATATAAAAAAATCCAAGTTTTGTTGTTCATATTCAAACTTCTTAGGAAATAAGCAAACAAGGACTGTGGCATACATGCAGTTAAAACCGTAATAGGTATAAAAAGATAGAAAAGTAAAAAGAAAAGTAACTGTTAAAAGCTTTGTTGAAAGTTAGCAAAATGTGGGGTTTGAGGGGTAAATATTGTTCAGAAACAGTCTCAAACCTAATTTGACAAATACAAAAGTTAAATATGTATTGAGAGAGCTGATTAAAAATCATACTAATCCTTCACGATGTAGTTCATATAAATGAACCAGAATTTCTTCTAAGGTCAGTGGTCAATAATGAGATGTTTAAATATTTCGTTGTAAATTGTTTGCAGGACACAGGGATTTCCAACTACATCTCCATCAGTGATCATTCCTGTGCTGGAGGTGCTTACAAATGAATGGAGTTAGAGACGTTCAGAGTTCTGCGAAAACCCCATTACTTCCCATTCTAAGTACATGTAATTTCTCTTTGGAGTTTATAGGTTTTCTGAAACAGTGAAGTATATGCTTTAAATTTCCACGGAGTATATAATCTTTTTCAGACCCATAAGTCTTGGTCAAACAACCAATAGACTGTAGCTGCCAGAAAACCATTCCTCTCTGTGCTGCCTGATTTATCTTTTCAATTATTATTTTAGGAAGTAAAACCCCAAATTACTGAGCTACAGTTGTTATTTTATAAACTTGGTTTGATGTTTTAAAAGCTTTTTTCCTTGATAATTTCATATATCTTTATTTTATTCTGCTTTTCTTTAAAAAAAAAAAGAGAGAGAGAAACCTTCCTGCCAAAGACCATTGCTTTTCTAAGGCTTATACTTCCACTAACAATGGGATTTATATGTCACATCTGTAGAAGAACATGTCAACCTATGCTGGATAGTGCACACACCAGCCTAGAATCTTATGGCTGAAGTGGGAAGGAGGGCAGTCCTATTATAATTCACCTTTGAGAAACAATTTTAGACATATAACAGAGAATGACATTAAGGGTAAAATTCTGTATTAAGATTGTAATGAAGAGGAATAGAAGGAGCATGCTACAAGTTCAAGAGGGAAAACAAGGTCATCAAACTCACATGTAATGCAGTAGAAGATGCAAGTGACAAACTGTTCAGAGACATGGTGAGGATTGTTGCATTGAGCATGTACATGAAGCTCATATAGCTACTATAATGCAGAATGTGAGCCTGACAAATAACAAAGAGAGTGGTTAGGCTACTATCAAAATGTAATAGGATCCAAGCCATATGCCACACAATTTGGTGGATATGATCATATCTGAGTGTATTCATTATTACTTGTAGAATTCAGTAACTTATAGCATCAAAGGGAACAACTGTTCTTAGTAATATTTAGCTAGAACCAAGAAATAAAAGCAGGATGATCCCTGAAATTAATGAGATTCTGCTCAAAGCATTAAAATTGTGTTTTTTTCAGGAGTCACTAAAGAGAGGTAAATAGTTTTAATAATCACTTTATTAACAGAATATAATCATAAATTTTATGTAGGGGGAATGAATTTGAAATGACTCCTAGGATTTTGCCTCAAGCTGCTATGTGGATGCCATCACCATTTCTTGACACAAAAATAAAGTAAATGAGGATCTTCCCTGTGAACATTCTAAATCTGAAATGTCAAATACATACTTATTGGAAATGTCAAGTAACAGGACAAGCAAAGCTCTGTGGAGAGGGAAGGGTGATACACATATTTATCAGCAATCAACAAGCAGATTTAAAGTGGTGAGAATGAATTCATAGATGAGTTTATAAAAAAGACACACTTCATTTCAGCAGGATGACTAGAAAGTGGACAACCTGATGGGTAACGCAAGCAAATCATAGAGAGTGAACAAATATATTAAATCCAGTGAAAATTTGTGATAGATGCAATGTCTAAAGGACGTCATTGACCTAGATGCTTCATTAGAGATCTAGGGAGGAAGACAGGTGTGAAGGATGTGGAAATAAATTATACATGAAGTGAGTCAATGAGAGTAAAATTGCCATGTAAAGAATTATATCACGTTGGATTGTAAAACACCAGCAGTTGCAAGCAGGTATGGATTAGAGAAGTCATTTGAGTATGAGAGAGATTAAAATATGATTATAATGAACATTAGACATCTTTCCTAAAACATCTTTTTTATATTTCATACATCTCCTTTTAGTGTATGAAATAAGACACAGCAGAACAGCAGAGAGCATGTAAACTCTGCTACAAAGTTTCACAGGAAAAGATATGAACACTTCCAACTATAGCTATTGACAGTTATGCAGAGTAGAAGGGCTTGCCTTGATACTGAAGCATAAATCTCTATTTACTCCAACGGCACTTCCTAAAGTTTTCTATTAAAAGTTCAATACTCCATTCGTGTGTGTTCGTGTGTGTGTGTGTGTGTGTGTGTGTGTGTGTGTGTGCATGATCACATCACAAGCAGGTGCCTGTGGAGGCCAAAAGAAGATTCCTTAAGAGGGTTGAGAGTAACCTGATTTGGGTTCTAGGAATAGAATTCAATTCCTTGGAAAGAACAGCTGGCACTCTTAATCACTCATCCATATTTCCAGCTTGCAACACCTTTTCTAATGGGTCATTTTTATTTTTATTTTTGTTTGAACATATTTGGGCATAGTTTACTGGAGATCTTGAATTAAACAAAGTTACATTTCTGGAAAGTGCCATAATCTGTGAGATCTTACATTGAGAATCTATAGCTAAGAGAGAAAATTACACTTTCCTAAAACGTTTGGGGATTGAATAATTTCTGAGGATATTCCAGAAAATGGGTAATGCTGTGAAATAAATCTTCTCTATATACAGCTTTTGTATCTGTCTCTAAATAATTGAAGGTTGATATTCTGCTTTTTGAACTACCTTTTTTTCCTAAAGTTTGTATTGCTTCATCGCCTAACCAATTTACCAAAGTTCCTTTTTTTATTTTTTTAATATTAGTTACCATTTATTAACTCTGTATCCCAGCTCTATCCCCCTCCCACATTCCATCCCAATCCCACTCTCCCTCCCTCATCTCCTCTCTGCCCCTTTTCATGTCTACTGATAGGGAGGACCTCCTTCCCTTTCATCTGACCCTGGTTTATCAGGTCTCTTCAGGGCTGGCTACAAAGTCCTCCTCTGTGGCCCAGCAGGGCTGCTCCTCCTTTGGGGTGGGGGAGGGGTGTCAAAGAGCCCGCCACTGAGTTCATGTCAGAAATAGTCTCTGTTCCCCTTACTAGGATGCCCACTTGGATACTGAGCTACCATGGGCTACAACCAACCCAGCAGAGGTTCTAGGTTATATCCATACATGGTCCTTGATTGGAGAAACAGTTTCATAAAAGACCCCTGTGCTCAGATATATTTGGTCCTTGTGGAGCTCCTGTCTTCTCCAGGTCATACTAATTCCCCCTTCTTTCTCATGATTCCCTTTACTCTGCCGAAGGTTTGGTTATGAGTCTTAGTATCTGCTTTGATACACTGCTAGGTAGAGGCTTTCAGAGGCTGTCTGTGGTAGGCTCCTGTCCTGTTGCTTGTTTTCTCCTACATCCAATGTCCAGGAAACAGGCACTCTTTTCACCAAATCTTGACCACTTCTGAGGCTCAGAAACACGCCTTTTGAAATGAGAATTTCATTATCTCCCATAAGCTTTTAATTTACATATGGAAAAGTGTTTCCAAAATATCTAAGTTATTTTTAAATGTACATAACAACAAGATATATAAGTTTTTCAATATGTGTTAAAAGAAAGGACAATGTGAACTGTATTAAACTTCTACATCATTCCTATCATTTTCAATTTTCTGAAAGCAGCAAGGCTCTCAGACCATCTTACAAGAGCCCCAAGTGCTCTCTGCTTCAATCTTCCAGAAGCTTCGGGATCCTCATAAACTCAACACATGCCAAACAACAATTTTTATTTTATTTTAATCACAAGACAGAGTTTGCCTTTCTACTGAAGGAGAATGTGCTTCCTTTTTAATTATACTTGAATTTAGCACAGGAACTGAAATTTCAAATTCAGTACGCTGAAATCCCACCTGCTCACCCAGGTCTCTTACTAAATTGTTAATGTGAACAGTGAAGAAAAACAATTAAGACCTCCCACAAGTGTATGCTTTCGTACTTATATTTATAACAAACACATGTTGCAATGAATGCTGTTTTGCATTTCAAAACAGAAACCCTGGCTCACAGACACTTCTATGCATTTAAAACCTCAGTTGGGGCAGAAACCAAATAACTATGTTACTTTCATAGTAATGTAAGCACAAAAACCATTTCTGGTTCATTTTTTTTCTAAATAGCACTTTATATTGTTCTATAATTTATCACTTGAGATTTAGGGCTTTGTTTGTTTGTTTGTTTGTTTACGGTGAAAAGGAGTTAATATTTCAGCTTTAAGCTTTTGATTTCACTGAGGAACAGAGAAGAGGGTCAACTTTGCAGGAGAGCAAAAAACAAATATTTGGGAATGTGGAGGGAAGGAAATGGGAAAACACTGGTCAGCTCTAGAAGCAGCCAAACTCACAGCAACCGCAGAAGCTGTTTTTGTGACTCTTAACTACTTAGAAGTCAATTCACTGGGTGTCACAGAAAAGAAAAGTGTGTTAGAAAGGCATATATTTATCTTTAGATATTTTATATATAATAGATAAAACATTTTTATATAATATATTACATTTGCATTTTATATCTATAATAAGAACTGTGTAACAGATTATGGAAAGGGAGAAGTTTTTTTTTAAAAAAGAGTAAAAGTAAGAAGAAGAAATGAACAAAAGAGAATTCTAAGCTTTCTTCGTCAAGTCTTACCATGGGGCAACAGGAAAAATAAAGCTTACCTGGCAACCATCTCAATGGCTACTTCGGATTTTTCTTGGATAATATAACCAAGTGTATGCAGATGTGGTTAACAGTCTAGACCAGACAGACTCATTTCAAGAATAATACCTATCTGTCACCCATCCAGCCTTATTTTGTGTTGCGGTTATGATTCACCTATTTTAGAAACAATAAATATTTCACTTGCTTTAGATAGCTATATTTCAATAGCTATATTTAAGCAAATATAATTTTATAATTAGACACACCTGTCTATGCATAGCACTTTTGAGTAACACATATAGAACTCTTTGAAATATTAGCTTCAGAAGTACACATATATTCTTAACCTGAGAAAAATGTCTAGCTATATAAAAACATATTTACAAAACTCAGAAAACCAGCCTTTTATTTTTGTACAAAATCTTCAAAGTTATTACTTGTTCTTCATTTTTCTAATAATACTGCTTTAAAATGGTGATGCTAGTCCTTAACATTCAATTAAGTAAGGAATAAACTTTGATTTATATGAAGCAATTTTGAAAAAAAAATACCTAAGGTTTCTAAATGAAAACCATTTGTCAATTTAAAATCTGTGTTTTGTAGGGCAACTAAAGGATTTGAGTGAAAAATATGAATGACTTTGATCTTTTAAGCCAATCAGTGTGTTTGTGGCATGAACGTTGTAAAAAAAATGCAACAAACACCTTCTTAAGATTTCATGGCATTTAATTAAACTCCCTTTCGATAGCCTTGCTTGCCTCTATTAGTAGCATAAATCAAATATTTAGGCATTAACTGGTTAGGATTAATATGCATGATTTATATGTTGGGGTTTTAGCTAGTTAAGTAATATATATCAAAAATATGGTAAATACAAAATTTGAAAATGAAATGTTTTTACTATGTCTGTTTATACCGCTTGTACGTAACCTTTATATGAGTAGATAATGTAATCATATTCATGGTACGTTCTTCTCTTCCAAATAAAAAGATACATACAGCGTTTGCCTATAGCCTAATTGAATTCACCAGCAACACAGTTGCACACACGATGAAAATAGTTTGAACAAAAGGAAGAAATCAATGTCATATAGTTGAGAGATTTGAATAAAGCTGGCATTGAAAATATATAGAATTATAATGGAGCTTGGTAAACAGAAAGAGTTAATTGGCCTTACTTGCAAATGAATGAGAAGTGATTAAAGTACAAAATATATATTCGTTAACACTTACCATTTCTTCTAATGATAACATGAGTCCTAATATTTACAACTACACTAGGATCAATTCAAAGATCAAACTATTGTTTAAAAACAGCAATGAGTCAATACAGACACAACAATCACAAAACTAAGAATAACTCATTCATATCTCAAATTATGCATGTATTTTCTTATATTATTTACAAAGCAAGGGATCACCAAGTTGCCTAAGGAGCTAGGTTTTACTGTGAACTCATTGGAGGAATTGTCTGGATAATATTGGCCCCATAATCAGCAGTTAACAACAACAAACACCTACTCTTTTTCTTAGCTACCACTTAATTACGGCATTGACAAAACTGAAAAGGAGAGTCTAGATACAGTATTCAGCCATGTATGCTAAAATCTGGGGTTAGTTAGTAGAAGTGAGGAGAGAGCATTGTAGCAGACAAATTGGAATTTCTGGCAAAATTTTATTTTACTTTCTTCAGTGTTGTGTCCCTGATGTAATTTGTAGAGCATGACAGTTAACTGCCTTGCCCTTATTCCTTTATTAGGGGCAAAGTTGTCACCTATTCTATTAAACATGATTTTTTTGTGTGTGTGTGATTTATAAGAGTAGCATGCTGCATCTTATTTTAGAATTTAAGCTAATGGTGAGCTGAGGTCTTTGTACATAACTGACACTCTCAGAATGTTAAATCTCAGCCCAATAGTCATGGTATGAATCAAATATCTTTGTAAGGAGATCAAGTATGGGCCCAGATTCTTGATCCTTCCAGCTAAATGCAAACATGCCCATCCCCTCTGTCTCTTCAATTTCAATGTCTGAAATCAAATCCAAGATTTTGTATACTCTATGCAAGCAGTTCATCACTGAGTGACACAAACAGCCCAGATAAGTGAGCTTCTTAAAACCAATTCCAGTAGTGAGCCTGCTCTTATCTTAGCTGATAACTACTGGGGAAAAAAAAGCAGTTCTCATAGAGCCAAAGTGTGCATTAGTAAGGAAAGTATAATTATCATTGTGCTAAAATGCTAAGTTTGGATGCAAGTCGATGATGCAATATCCCAGTACTGGATTATACTCATACCTCAGAACTTAGCACCCTCTCCATCTGTTAAAATAGAAATTTAAGATGGGGCTGAAACTTTAACCCCTTGCTTGATATCAACCTGGCGTACATAACACCCTAGTTCAACATCTAGAGCCTCAAAAGTGATGAATCACTAAGTGATACCTGTTATCTCATTTTAATGGCAAAATTTCATGGGAATAATAGGTATAAGCCATATGAGCATTTAGTACATCATATCTAGGATATTAGATCTTGACGCTTACCTTTATTACCTGAAAAAACACCAAGGAGATTTAGTAAGTCAGTATTCTGTGTGTGTGTGTGTGTGTGTGTGTGTGTGTGTGTGTGTGTGTGTGTGTGTGTGTGATGAACATACATAAACTACTAGGGGTTGAGAAACTTGGATGTAGAGTCATTATTCAATGGGCTGGGAGCCCAGAAATATCTGAAGGATGATATCCTGCACTTCACGTGTAAATATTGTTTCTATTTTCTCAGATAAAGTGATGATATTAGAGCCACATCCAAGTTGTGTGAATACATGGCTTGGGTGGAGCCAAGAGAACTTTTTTTTATCTGTTCTATCTCTAGGCCTGGGTCTAAAAGCTTCTAGTCTTTGTACAATCTAATCTTCCAAGCTGACTGATTTAATCCAGCATTTCTCAGCTTCTCACTGAATTGCTAGGTTTGGGCTCATACTGACTTCAGCAATATGTTCTAATCTTCTGGCTCCTTCTCATTCTCTGGCTACTTCTGTCTTCACCTGTGTCTTGCTTGTTCTCTCTCTCTTTCTCTCTCTCCCTCTTTTTGTCTGTGTCCTCTGTCTTTCTGTCTCTGTCTCTCTGTCTTTCTCTCTGTCTCTCTTTCTGCAACCTCTCTCTGTAAATCTGTTCCAGATAAAACTGCCACACACCACCACTGCCTTTTTTTCTCTTTCACTGCTCTGTATGTAGCCCCCTTTTCCTGTGCTGTTCTAGTATGGGTTGGGCATATCCTTTCTTGCACTCATTCTGTCAGATCTTTAGCTGATTTGTCACTTTGTCTGCCTCTCAATTAGATTTCACTTTCAAACATGACTTTTTTCTTCTACAACCTAATCTTACCTTCATTGTTAGGAATTAAAAGTATGTACTCAGGGCATGTCTCTATTCAAGCCAGGTCATACTGTAATCCAGGGCATGCCTACATTCTGGCCACATCATAGAGAATGAAAAAGTCTCTGGATGTGATCCCTTTCCAGACCTGCCATGTTGCTGGATTAAAATTTCTCTATATTCTTGTATTCTCAGTATACTTCCTGTTTATCAGGGGTTGAGCTCCTCTATGCCTTCTGTCATGACTATCCACACCTCAAGTTTGAGATAGGGAGGGCTGTCCATATTAGTTAAAATCACTTTGTCCTATATTTTTTGTTAAAAAAGAATAAACTATGAATTTTTAGGCAGAAGGTGACATGGTTAGATTTCATCAAGATTATTTGATATACTATGAAGATGTTTCCGAATGATAAGATACAGTTTAGGCTCTCAATCAAGAAATAATATATTCGTGATTCCAAGATGGTGTTGACCAGCACACACCATTTCTAAAGGGAAGAAGAACTAAAACTTCAACACTGATGAGTAGAGGGGCAGCTGGAACCAGAGCATCAACTCTGAGGCTTCCCAGGCTAGAGGGGAAAACCTGTGACCTGGGACAGATTGGATCCAGGTCCCCCAAGGGCATCAGTGGGGTCTGAAAGTCGTGAATTATCCACCCCTGAACTATCACTATCAGCTGTACCATTGCTTGCTCACATCGCTGCTTCACAGCAGCTGTAGCAGAGGCAGGGAGGGCATAACCCCAGGTACAGAGCACCGCCTTATCTAACTGCTAAACAGGGGACCCAAATCTGAGAGTAGAAAACCATGGGCACTCTGAAGCTACCACAGATGGATAGAGGCCGACATAAGAACACATCCAAAAAAATCAGGACATCATAGCTTCACCAACAACCCCAAAAATCAATGGATATTTTAATTCATTACAAACACAGGAAAATGATTTAAAATCCATGATTATCCAATTATAAGAGGCACATAAAGAGGAAATGAACAACAACAACAAAAATAGATGCCATCGAGGAAAGACAGAAATCCACATTCAAACAGATGAAGGATATGGTGCAAGACATGAAAACAGAATTAGAAAAAATAAAGAAAACACAAAGAGAGAAAACCCTAGAGCTGAAGAACTTAGAGAAGAAATTAGGAACCATAAAGGTAAGCATCACCAATGGAATATAAGAGATGGCAGAGAGAATCTTATGTGCTGAAGATACAATTGCAGAAATTGATACATCTCTGAAAGAAAAAGTAAAGTTGAAAAAGTTACAAACACAAAACATCCAAGAAATCAAGGACACCATGAAAAGATGAAATATAAGATTTTAGGAATAGAGGAAAAGGAAGATTCTCGGCTCCAGGGTCCCGAAAATATTTTCAAGAAAATCATTGAAGAAAATTTGACCAACTTAAAGAAAGAAGCTTATAGAACACCAAATAGACTAGACTAGAAAAGAAACTTCTCATGTTACATAATAGTAAAAACATTAAATATACAGAACAAAGAAAAATATTAAAAGCAACAAGATTAAAATGCCAAGTAACATACAAAGGTAAACCTATCAGAATTACACCAGACTTCTCAACAGAAACTATGAAAGCCAGAAGAGCCTGGACAGATGTCATACAGACTCTGAGAGAACACAGATATCAAACCAGACTACTATACCCAGCAAAATTTTCAAATAACGTAGATGGAGAAAACAAAATATTCCATGACAAAACTAAACTTAAGCAACATCTACACAGTGACCCAATTCTACAGAAGATACTACTAGAAAAACTCCAATCTAATAAAACCAACTATGTCCACAAAAACACAAGATATAGATAACTTCACAACAACAACAAAAAATAATCAATAGAAAAAAAGCACACAAACACACTATCACCAACAACTCCACAATAAAAGGAACTAACATTCATTGGTCACTATTATTTATCAACATTAATGGACTCAATTCTCCAATAAAAAGAAGGACTAACATAATGGTTGCAGAAGCAGGATCCAACATTTTGTTGCATCCAAGAAACATACCTCTGCAACAAAGACAGACACGATGTTAGTCTAAAGTGGCTGGATACAAAATCAACTCAAAAAAATCAGAAGCCCTCCTGTACACCAAAGAAAAAAAGGGCCGAGAAGGAAATTAGGGAAACAACACCCTTCACAATAGCCACTAATAACATAAAGTACCTTGGTGTGACTCTAACCAAGCATGTGAAAGACCTGATTAAAAAAATGTCAAGTGTCTGAAGAAAGAAATTGAAGAGATATCAGAAGATGGAAAGATTTCCCATGCTCATCAACCAGTAGGATTAACATAGTGAAAATAACCATCTTACCAAAAGCAATCTACAGGTTCATTGCATTTCCTATCAAAATATCAACACAATTCTTTACAGAACTTAAGAGAACAATTCTCAATTTCATATGGAAAACAAAAAACCCAGAATTGCTAAAACAATCCTGTACAATAACAGATCTTCTGGAGCTATCTCCACCACTGATCTCAAGCTGTACTTTAGAGAAACAGGATGAAGGATCAATAGAATCAAAGACCCAGAAATACACCCACACACTTACAGATACTTAAGTTTTGACAAAGAACCCAAAACAATACAAAGGGGAAAAAATACAGTGTCTAACTAGATTTATACATGTAGAAAAAAGCACATAGATCCATATTTGTCACCCTCTACAAAAGTAAAGTACAAGTGGATCAAAGACATCAACATAAAACTAGACACACTACACCTGTTAGAAGAAAAAGTGGAGAAGAGCCAGGAGCTCATTGGCTCAGAAGACAACTTCCTGAACAGAACACCAACAGCACAGGCTGTAAGATCAACAATCAATAAATGGGATCTCATGAAACTGAAAAGCTTCTGTAAAGCAAAGGACACTGTCATCATAACAAAATGACAACCTACAAACTGGGAAAGGATCTTCTCCAACCCTATATCTGACAGAGGGCTGATATCCAGAATATATAAACACAAGAAGTTAAACACTAACAAACCATGTAATTCAATTTAAAAATGGGGAACAAAGTTAAAGAGTGAATTATCAATAGAGGAATATCAAATATCAGAGAAATACATAAGGAAATCAGGGGTCCTTAGTCATCAGGGATATGTAAATCAAAACGACCCTGAGATTTCACCTTACAACCATCAGAATGGCTAAGACAAAAAAAAATCAACTGACAACACATGCTGGAGAGGATGTGGAGAAAGGGGAACCCTCCTCTATTGCTGGTAGAAATGTAAACTTGTACTACTACTTTGGAAATCAGTCTGGTGCTTTCTCAGAAAACTAGGAATAGTGTTACCTCAAGATCCAGCTATGGCAGTCCTAGGCATATATCTGAAATGTGCTCAACATACAAAAAGGACATGTGCTCAACCATGTTTGTAGCAGTTCTATTCCGAATAGCCAGAATATGGAAACAAGCTAGATGTTCCTTGATAGAAGAATGGATACAGAAATTGTGGCACGTTTACACAATGGAATACTATTGAGCTATTAAAAATAAGGAAATCATGAAATTTGCAGGCAAATGATGGGAACAAGAGGTCATCTTGAGTGAGGTAACCCAGAAGCAGAAAGACAAACATGGTATATACTCATTCAAAAGTGGATATTAGACATATAATATAGTATAAACTTGCTAAAATATGTATACCTAAAGAAGCTAAACAACAAGAAAGACCCTAGGGAAGATGATCAGTTCTCATTTAGAAGGGCAAACACAATAGATAAAAGAAACAGGAGAAGACAGGGAATAGGACAGGAGCCTACCACAGAAGGCTTCTGAAGGACTCTACTGATCAAGGTATTGAAGGAGAGGCTGAGACTCATAGCCAAACTTTGGGCAGAATGCTTTGTTATTGTATGAAAGAAGGAGGAGACAGAAAGACCTGGAGGGGACAGGAGGTCCAAAAGGAGACCAATAGAGATAAAAATAAAATAAAATAAAATGAAATAAAATAAAATGAAATGAAATGAAAAATTAAAAAAAAAACTTGGACCTGGGGCCTCAGAAGAGACTGATATCCCACCCAAGGACCATGCATGGAAAGGTCCTAAAACTCCTGCTCAGATGTAACCCATAGACTCAGTCTCCAAGTGGGTTTCCTACTAAGGGGAGCAGGGGATGTCTCTGGCATGAACTCAGTGGCAGGCACTCTGATCACCTCCCCCTGAGGTGAAGGAGCCTTACCAGGCCATAGAGGAAGACAATGCAGCCAGTCCTGATGAGACCTGATAGGCTAAGGTCAGATAGATTGGTGGAGGACCTTCCCAATTAGTGGACTAGGGAAGAGACATTGCAGGAAGAGTGGGAGGGAGGATGGGATTGGGAGGAGAGGAGGGAGTCCATAATCTGGATACAAAGGGAATTAATTATAATAAATAATAATAATTAATAAAAATGCTAAAAAAGCAAAAAAGTAATATATTTTGAGTATCTGATGTAGGAAAAAGAAAATTTAGGGAAAAACATAAGTCTACAGAAACTCCCTGGGTGAAAACAAGAAAGGCTGGCAGAAGGTCATGTATCTTAGCTTCAAAATGGTCTACAACTTTTAATATACCTCTCTTTCAAAAGTAGATTGTAATCATCATTTTTCTGAATGTAGACCACATTTTGGGATTTCTTTCCAATTAAGAGATTATCTCAAAATATTCTATGTGGCTTTGAATAAATACCCTGATTTTTTGTTTCTTCTGCACCTTTTTGGTTCTCTTACTTTCCTCCCATAACGAAAATTTAACATACTCTCATAAAAATAAGAGTGAATCTATTAGTTGTTGATATGTGAGGACTAAGTAAGGTTTTCCCAATTATCTTAAACTGATTTTCCAGCAAAGGAAATGAGTCACCTGAAACCCAGATACAAGGATACTATTTAACCTTCATCTGACCTGATGATAGGCCAGGGCAACTTCTGGACCACAGTCCCATGAAAATCTCTGACACAGAAGCCTACCTAAACTTTTTCTAATTTTGGAATCAAATTTATGTGTTTGTTGATTTCAACTACTGATTATGGGGAGCATTTGTCATGTTACCAATAGATAGTACAGCAGCGTTAACGAAAACTGGAAATGGAGGAGGAGAAAAAAGTCAGGGGTAAAGCTCTTGCTGTGTTCTGCAATGGACACAATAGTCTGTTTTTTTTTTATTTTTAAATATCAGTTACAGTTTATTAACTTTGTATCCCAGCTGTATCCCACTCCCTCATTCCCTCCCAATCCCACCCTCCCTCATCTCCTCCATGCCCCTTTCCAAGTCCAATGATAGGGGAAGACCTCCTCCCCTTTCACCTGACCCTGGTTTATCAGATATCTTCAGGACTGGCTGCAAAGTCCTCCTCTGTGGATTAGCAGGGCTGCTCCTCCCTCGGGGGTCGGGGAGGTCAAAGAGCCAGCCATTGAGTTCACGTCAGAAATAGTCCCTGTTCCCCTTACTAGGGTAACCACTTGGATACTGAGCTACCATGGGCTACAACCAACCGAGCAGAGGTTCTAGGTTATATCCAAACATGGTCCTTGGTTGGAGAAACAGCCTCATAAAAAACCTTGTGCCCAGATATATTTGGTCCTTGTGGAGCTCCTGTCTTCTCCAGGACACAATAGTTTTGAAGGTAACATAGAAGAGCCAAATGAACATGTCAAAGAGAATTTAAGTATTCCATACACATCTGTTACTCCAGCATTGGCTAAAGATCAATTCATCTCTCAAAATATCTGTCTATTTTAATGTACAGTTTCCAAATTGTCTGATTCTCTTTTTATTTTAGTGAGACATTCTCATTTATAGCAATGTGTTTGTTCATATTCTTTAATGGCATGTGTACTGATTGTTATAATATATCTCCCAGATTAGCAAATAATTTCAGAAAATGAAACTTTTTCTGAAAGAAGAGAAGTGGCAAAGACAAGGATTCTGTTCTTCTGGCTTATTTTAGAAAAGAAACAAGGCTCTCAGTCAACAACCAGTGCACCTGGAGCCTAGGAAACCATCAAAATCTAATTTCAGACACTATCAGTAAGTCACTGGAATTCAAACCCCAGGGGTTTTGCTTAAATACTTTAAACACATTCAAATAGAATGTTTTTAACCTGGAATTTTCTTGGATATGTACAACAGATAAGGCCCAGGATGTTGAAGTATCCAAATGTATGCATACCAAAGGAAGGAAATGATCACTGTTCTTGCCTTTGTAGGCTCAGTTTCTAGCTTCTAGCACAAAAATACCCCAGTGTCATGGTTTGGATGCCAGCAGGATTGCTTTCCTGGCATGGTTGACTGAACTGGAATCAAAATTATATACCTCTGTATCAAGAAAGATCATCTATGCAAAGTTTACTCACTCTGCTTATAAAAGATTAAATTTGGAAATCATAAGCAAGGAAAAATGTACCTCACGAAGGACCACAGATAGGGAAAAATATAAATAGCTACAATTTCAAATACTGAGAGTTACCATTTAAAGTGTCCATAATTTAGATATTCATCATAGTCTATATTAAATATTTCTCACACAGAAGATCACCACTTTTTATGAAGCATCATAGCAGATGATGATGACCTCATCAATTCCACTGATTGTTATGACATCAACAAATAGGTCACTTTTTCTATTTCTAGAGGGATTACATTTTTTATGTGCATGATACCGTTCACACACACACACACACGCACACACACAGAAACTCACAACTAAGTTGTAAGAGAAGATGAATTGCTGCTTCCTGTGTCAGACATAATGAGTTCTCTGCTTCCCTTAACACCCACAGGCTGTTCTGCCAAGTTTAGAGCAGTGCAGCCTCACATGTCTTCAACCGTTTTCATTTGTTCTTCTCTACCTGCAACAGTGTAATTCCTCCTTTCTTCAGTATGCTTTTTCACACACACACACACACACACATACACACACACACACACATCTAAGAAAAGCCTTAACAAATTACTAAAAAAAAAAAAAAACAAAAAAAAACCCCTTTTATCTTGAATAGAAGTTTTAGCTTACTCTGTGGTTTTGGGTATGTGGGTGGTGAGCAAAATTCAACTTAGTAGACCGGAACGGTATATACTAAGTATATTCTAATACTGAATACAAAATAAAAATTCATTTCTCACCACAGTAGGGGACACATGTGGTCAATGAAGAGAATGTTAGCCTGACTTCAATTATTTGTGGTCAAAAAGGAACACAGAAATCTTAACTATTCAAAATTAAATGAACTTATTTTATCCCAAGATCAGTCATTGTATTAGAATAGGATCATTCCATCTGAATTTAATTTTTCAGTTAAAACAATAGCAATGTGTTCTTAATGAAACTTAGACAGTCTGCACCCCAAAAACTAAGTTGAGGTGGGGTGCATGCAGGACAACTGGGTGTAGCTCTGCTTAATCTTTTTCAGACAGGACTCCTACTAGAGAAAAAAAAAATCACAGGAAGGACACAATACACAATACTTACACCACATGGCCGCATGGCCTTTTGGCCATTGCTTCCTTATAAACTGCCCTCCCTTCCCCCAACATCAATGAAAAACAAACAAACAAACAAACAAACAAAAAAACACCAAACATAGAATCTTGGTTGAACTGCAAGACAGTTTAAGGTCTGACTCCTTAGATAGTGAAGCAATCATCCCTAATCGCCCTCAAGCATGCCAAATGGAAAGTTTTTTCAAAAGACCTCCACCAGAATGATTTTCGTCAGCATTTGTGTTCTGACAGAATTGTTTCTATGATTGTGCACCCAATTTCCTATAACAGACTCTCCTGAGGTCCTTTCTGAACATGAGAGGAAAATGAACAAAGGGCTCTTGTGCCTTATTAGAGGAGGAAAAAAGACATTAAAAAAAATCTCAAAAAGAAGATGGAGTTTTTACCTGGAAGAGATAGTCAAGATAAAAACAATACCTTTATAATATGTATGGACTTTCCAAGCATTTTTGTGTTATTCCCAGGAAAAAGAAATAATCAAGGCCACTCAAGCAAGATTGAGTTAGTTATAGCAAATAATGAGACTTATTATTATTTATACTTTGATTTGCTCTGTGTCTGTATAATAAATACGCACCTTATAAAGTTATCTATTTTGGGAATACAGAAGCTGCATTTGGTTATTTATATAGGCACGTTATGTTCTGGAAAGGTGCTGTGACATGTTCTCAATCTGTGTGGGAGAGAAAAAAAAAGTGTTTGCTCTTTGTCCTGAAATAAGTTGCTAGGAACTCACTAATTCTTTGAAATTTCTGACAGGGGTAGAGGACTGAGGAAAGATTGAAAGGCTGGAACTCAAATCTGTGATACTGCACTATCTAGTGAGGCTGTGAGAACACAGAATGGGTCCATGAGCAATCAGGATTTTTGTGTTTCTGTAGTTCATAAATCAATGAACAATGGCTTTTCTTATTTGTAGGGTCTTGTTTTTTGTTATTTTCTTTTTATTTATTCATTTTTTGTGGCTTGTTTTTGCACAGGCCTTCAGTTGAGGAAGGATTTTTGAGACACAGAACAAACACCACTCCCTCATTAGGTCATAATAGTTTTCTATCTAGATCCCTGGAACATGATTTATATGAGTAGATTTTCTTTTATTAGCCTCCTTAAAAATGAGGTAATCATATTTATTAGGCAAAGTTAAACATTCGTACTTTTGACTTTTTGTCATTGTTAGATGAAATGAAAAATCCTGGCATATTGCAGAAATGCCCTGCATGACATAAGACACTGTATTTTTCTATTTCACTAAGGCATTTCTAAACACACAATAAATAGACTCTTCTAAAAAAGAACATATAGAAACGGAAAACAGTATAGAGTAAGACATTATTCAACACTATAAGCAGAAAATGGGTTCACTGAATTGATGCCCCGATTCAATATTCTTCCTTTGTTCTTGCAAATCAAATGGAAAAGTAATTTATCAGTATATTTTATAAAGTCAGTAAAGAGAAAGTTTACCAGAGAATGAGCAGGCATTCCTAATCCATTTTTGTTGTGGTTGCTGATAATACCAAAGATTATGCTCTTTATAAAGAAGAAAGAAAAGGTTTATTTTGATTCATAATTATGATCTGAGGTCAAGGGATTACATCTAATGATGTTCTTCTTGCTGATAGATTCCAAAATAAAAAATGAAAAAATAAGACCTCAGCTCATCACATCAAAGGACAGGGAGTGCTGAGAGGTGGCTGAAATGTAGACCTTCTTACAACAAAATCCATTATCCCAGAAATCCATTCATGACATGAATAAACTTGTCTATCCATGAGGGCAAGCTCTAAACTCCTCTTAAAGATGCTGCCTTGTCCTTTCTCTTAATATCTGCAGACCAAATTCAGTTCCGGCACAGATCTAATTTATTTATTTATTTTTTAAATTTATTTATTATGTATACAGTGTTCTGCCTGCATGTCTGCCTGCAAGCCAGAAGAGGGCACCAGATCACATTATAGATGGTTGTGAGTCACCATTTGGTTGCTGGGAATTGAACTAAGGACCTCTGGAAGAGCAGCCAGTGTTCTTAACCTGTGAGCCATCTCTCCAGCCTTCAACACAGATCTTAAAGAGCGTGAACTATATTTAGATCATTGTAGTTCCTAGTACCATTTAAATAAAGAACAAAGTGTGATGTGGAGTGTCTACCGTCAACTTTAATGGGACCTGATGTTGTCTAGGGGACGTGTCCATACACACCTCCTATTTTCCATAGGCTCAGAGAAATTTGGTAAGCTACTTGCTCAGTCTAATCTCTACAGAGCCATGTGGATTTGAGAGTAATAAATTAGTAAAAAAATACATTAAAAAACAGCAACCTACGTGTGACTAATTATATGATGATAAAATAGTTGTGTTTTCCGACATAAACAAAATGGCCACGTGAAAGATAAATGTTTTGTGAACTATGGTTATGTTCTCTCTTCAATATCAGCATTAATTTTTCATGATACAAAATTTATGATAAGAGTACAAACTCATGCATGATAAGTACAAACTTATCACAAGCATTACTCTCTGTCGGGATTTAGTATGTAATTTTTATACTACATTTTATCCAACACTTTACTATATGCATGGCCAGGAAAACTTAACAATTTACAGATTTCCAGAATTTCAAGATTCTAAAGCATCTGGTCTAGAAATATTAATCTTTCTTTCTAAAGTCTTTAGCTTTATTTATTCATTTGTGAATGTGTGGCACGTAAGCTATAGCTAAGTGTGGCATTGGTGCTCTCTTTCTACCGTGTGGGTTAAGAGATCTAACACATACCTCTTGGTACCTTTATGTACTGGGCCATCTTGACAGGCATAAGAAGTAATTTTGTGATTTTTCTGGGTTGAGTTAAACCATAAGCTTTGGAAGGAATGTTTTAAAGTTTTATTCACTAGTATTTGGCCTAGGTAATAGAGCAATAACTCACTACCTTTAATTCTGAATTTTCTCTCTTTATTGGGTATAATACTGACCTCTGTGTTATATTTAATTTGTACTATGGAATATTTTGTAACATAGTTATTCTAAGTGGCAGGTAACTAATTGTGAGCCATGTCCCAATTACATCTGTACTTAGACATTGGTGTCTAGGAGTGCAGCCATGTCCCAATTATATCTGTACTTAGACAGTGGTGTCTAAGAGTGTTATTATTTCTTATGCCACTTTTGCACTTTGAGATTTTCAGTAGGCTTGTCATTGAACTTCTGTCCTCAGTATCTTAGGCTCTCGACCATTCAATGGTGATACAATAATAATAAAAAAAACATATAGTCTTTCCAAAGACACTCACTTTCTGTGTTTCCACTTTAAAAGTGAGACAGCGTGTTGGGCATGGTGGTGCATGCTTTTAATCCTAGTACTCAGGAGGGAAAGGCAACCGGATCTCTGAAAGTTTGAGGCCAGGCTAGTCTATATAGCTGGCTCTAGGATAGACAGGATTTCATAGAGCAACTGTGCCTCAGAAAAAAATTCAAGAGACAAACAAAAGAAGATGGAACATGGGTTTTTAATACTTTTGGTCCCCAAATTTTATCATCCCCCTCAGACTTACCCTGAAGATGAAGATGGCTCTTAGGTAAAAAAAAAAAGATATAGATGATATTCCCATAACATATGGACCAGTCTTCTATCATTCCCTGAAAAGAAATTATTTTATATCATGTGAAAGAAAGTGGGGGATGTTGATCTTTGTGGATTTTGGTCATTGTCACTTAGATGGTTACAAGGCACCACCTGTGTACTCTTATCCATGTTTTCAACTCCACATTATTGTCCATCCAAGGACAATAATGGCTCTGAGATACAAATAGGCAGCACATACAAGATAAAGCAATAGGATAACAGAATGAAGTACTTGAAATAAAATTATGTTTCCATGACCTCTTGTCTTTAGAAACCCATTCCTTATTCTTAGCAAGGCAGATGATAATGAGGTTTGAGTACTGTCCATTTTAAACTAACATGTTTTGATTGTAATCACCTGGGTAGAAAAATAAAAAAAAACTTAATCAGTCATGGGGATATTTTCAGACATTTAGTGTCATGCATACAGTAAGAATGAATGTGAACCTTCATTCTAGAGAATGTTTAGAGAGTATATGTGCCAATTAGATGAGATATATTATTTTTAAATTGTGAAACCTCCATAAATGTAAGCAATGTATGTAAGAGAAATAAGGAATTAATATATGTAAGTGGGAATTTGGGAATTGTATGTGTGTTTGTGAGTGTGAATATGTGTGGGGATGTGCACATATCTGTGTGTGCGCATGTATATGGAGGCAAGGAAAAAACTGTGGTGCCATTCTTCAGATCCTGCCCTGTTCCCAGTTCCTAAAAGAGAGAATCTCTAGTTCACCTGTAACTAATTGATAGGCACACTTAGGAAAAAGCCCCAGAGATAACACGCCTATACCTAGAAAGCCCAGGAATTATAAGCTGACGCCAACCACGTTTCTTTTGAAAGGTTGAACTGAGGTTCTTGAATCACTCTACCAACTGAGATACCTCCTTAGCTCAATAATTTTTTATTAAAGTGAAATAAATTGGCTTTTTTGTCTTTTGTTATTCATTTACTTGATGGTTTATTACATATTAAAATATGACTGTCATACTTCAGTATATTCATCTTAAAAAGTCAAAGCTATGACTTTGGCTATGAAGAGGTAGTTTTCACACCAAGGTTCTTATTATTTATTTAGGTATAAAAGTCAGAAGCAAGTATGTATATATACACACACTATGTAGGCACTTATTTTATTTGTTTTAAATTGAATGATTCTAACATCCCTGATGCAACAGATCCTCCTCCAGAGTAGGACTCTAGGGTCATAGATCAGAAGGTCTTTAAACTTGGATGATTTATTTCTTTGTATTCTAACACTTTTGTTTATTGTGAGTAATAAACATCTTGACAAGCATGTAGTATTATTATTTTTGGCTTTTTGAAAACTGTAGTCATTTTAGATGACATAGAGTATGTTCAAAAGGGAAAGAGTGATTTATGCCATAATCAACTCCTCACCTACAGCTTTAAGATGGTTATTTATAAATTGCTTAATTTATTACTCTATCTAATGGTTACTTTCATTATGTATTCAATTAATGTTGTAAACACAATATTGATTCTAAGGATGGTACTTTCTATGAAATATGTCTGATCATAAAATTGAGCATCAGAATTAGAAATACAAAAATTAATATGAGACTTATTTCACTAACACTTGGAAGTGTGTGTAAACCTCTCGGTTTCAGAGTTAATAGACACAGGAGACAATTTAGATAGCAGAAGCACATAGCTTAGAACAGTGTCATTTTTTTGTGACAACTACCATATTAAACACCCTTTAATTCTGTACTCTCCAGAAATATATGTTATTTTAAAAGATTATTTCTTGCATTGAAGGGTGCTACATAGGAAATTTAAACTTGAGACATCATTTTGTCAGTTTACCTGCAGTTTGTGAATATTGAAACTCAGAGTTGTAGATAAAGTGTCAAAAGGATAGTGTGAAATTAGTTTAGTCTTGTTCCACACATATCCCATCAGGCTCACACATATGCATATTAGCTAAGAAAGGTTTATGATCTAATGGTGGATAATCCTCCTATTACCCTTCCTTGGAATATAGTTTCAATCCTTACACACCTCATTCTAGGTATTTACATCATCATGTCCTAGTAAATGCACTTGTGTTTGTTTGCTTATAAGAAACCTTGAGGTTTGAATTGTACCCACAAATGTCTCTTACATGGAACCATTTCAATTTCCTATTTTCACTACTTAGTATTGACCCCTTAGCCATGCATTCTGATGGCCACCTTATTGATTTCTCTTTCTGATCAACAAATGGAAGACTCATTGCCAATCCTCTGTTGTAAAACATTTGCTTCCTGTTTTTTAGTATAAATGTCAATTGCCAAGCTTCTAATTGAGAGCTCATTCACGAATTTTTCAGCCTTTTCTCCATCCCTTTAGCTTCACCCGACCTAACTTCTGGTCACATTCATCTATTTCTTGATGATTCTTCATGTCTGTCTGATTTTGTTTCTAACATTTGTAGCCATTTTTACTTTATCAAAAAAAAAATCCAAGAAGTCATTCCTAATTTTAAAAAAATCTCAAAATGGTTATGAATGTCATTATTCAGAATTTATGTTGTCATCTACACTATCACATTATTGTTTCAATGGTAATCACAATATATGTCATAAATGTATTATGTTACAAATCGGGCTTATGCATACCTAACAACATTCCTAGAACAGAAGCACATGGAATCAAGAAATGTTATATTTTCTTTAACCACAGTGTCTCCCCTAATGTATGTATGTTGTTTGAAATACTTTCATTAAGTTTCAAGTAATTTATATTCCTTACACGTTTACTCGGCTAGAATGCTGTATGATATTATTTTTCAATTAATGATTCAGCACAGCATTTGTTGATCTTATAATACTGGCTTATAAAGTCCTCAGAGATCATTAAAGACTACCAAGTTATTTGTCCCCAAGGCAAGAAGATATAAACTGTAAAGATCCAACTAACGGAGGTCTGTATCCAAGGAAATGCTCATACCCAAGGCTTTATTTTAATCGTTTGCCTGTGGGAGGCCTGAAGATGCTGTCCTAAAAAAATGAGCAAGCATCAAAGTCCAGCAGCTTCACCTCTAACACTTCCTGCCTTTCCTCCTTGCTGGATGCTCCATGTACTGCATAATTGCCCACAATAGAACACAATATTAAGTTCAGACTAGAAAATTTTGGAATTTCTTTTTGTGTGATAACCTCCTATCACGTTGGGATGCATGCTGTATTTCCAGAGAGCAGGGATATGAAACTAAAGGCTAGTGTTCTCAAGAGTAAGGGACAATCAAGCCACTGTGAGGCCCATGCCCTTGTGTCACCTTCCTGGGCACAGAAGCTGAGTGGAACTTCCTTCTGACAGTCTGCACCACACTCCACCTATTATTATTGCTCAATACCAAAGGAAATTGTTTCCCTTCTGCTTGTTAGATGGAAGGTCATAGGGCATCAGGCCAAAGGAGCCCTCGAGGAATGTAAACTACAGCAAGGGTAAAAGCCTCATGGCAGCTAGGAAAACAGGGATTTGATTTCCTGTGGGAACTTCAAGTTACAGTCTCTGCCCTCCCCAAAGTTATGATTTCTCCTGGATTCAATATTAGCTCCTGTTCATTTC
Organism: Pachyuromys duprasi; assembly: GCA_028658305.1. Lineage (NCBI taxonomy): Eukaryota > Metazoa > Chordata > Mammalia > Rodentia > Muridae > Pachyuromys > Pachyuromys duprasi. The sequence continues at coordinate 86,413,472 of CM053753.1, read as the reverse complement.
CTTTTGGCTTTTCTTCCCTGTCTCTTTTCCAAGCAGCCTTGGTTTTTGCTTTCGGAGTCTATGTGTTTTTCTCCCTTCAGAGTTAATAGATGTATTGATTTCATCTATGCTATGAAAGCAATAATAATAATAATGTTTTTGCCTTAGGTTTTTCAGAAGTTTTGTACTTAAGATCTCTTTTCAGATCTTTTTTCTCATGAACAAAAAAATCATTCCAAGAGATTTTTGAGGTTAACTTGGGGTATATTCACAGAGCAGAGAATGAGAGCCTACATGTCTTCTTCCCCCTCCAACTTAATCCTCACCTCGTGCTTGGCTGACACAAAAAAATGCTACCCAGCACAATATGTTATGAGGTTATTGAGCTCAGGCACTGTTTCTTTGCTTCTTCAAAAATAATAGTAAACTATGTTCCATAGGACTGATTACAAGCCCAAAGAAGTCTAGATGTTTCTTCTTCCTCTACTTTTGGTACCAGTGCTCAGTGACATACATAATTCACTGATGGTGAGCCTCAGTTTCCTGGTTTGTAGAAGGGAGATAATTCTTGACCTTTTGTCTCTTGGTATTGATGAAAAGATCAATTGAGACTGTCAAATAAAATATGTATAAAATATTTATCCATGAAGCATTAAGTATTTAACAAAGAGACTTTTTATGAGACATTGCTAGTGAATTACAAGATTATATAGGTATTGTTCTCTTGGAATCCTGAAGACATCACTTATGAGTAGAGATATGGGTATCAATACTCAATAGTCAGCCACCACTATCCTGTCTCTATGGCACCTCACTTAACTCCAGAAAGCCCTTCTTTGTCTTGTCATGGCCATCCTACTTGGTTATTTTTGTTGTTGTTTTTGTTTAGTTGGTTGGTTGGTTTTGTTTTTATTTAATTTATTTATGTATTCATTACAATTTATTCAGTTTGTATCCCCTCTGCAGTCCCTTCCTCATCTTCTCCCAGTTTCACCCACCCTCCCTCTTCTCGCCCTATGCCCTTTTCCTATCAGAAGTCCTTTCTTTCTAACCACAGCTTATCAGGTCTCATCAACATTGGTTGCATCATCTTCCTTTGTGGCCTCACAAAGCTGCACCTCCCAGGGGGAGGTGATCAAATAGTTGACCACTGAGTTCATGTCAGAGACAGCCCCTGCTCCCCTTACTAGGAAACCTACTTGGAAACTGAGCAGCCTAAGGGCTTCCTTTGAACAGGGGGTCTAGGTCCTCTCCATGCATGGTCCTTAGTTGGAGGATCAGTCTCTGCAGGGCCCCCCCCCTACACCCAGCTTTTTTAACTCTGTTGTTCTTATTGTGAAGTTCCTGTCCCCTCCAGGTCTTTCTATCTCTCTCTCCTTCCATAATGATTCTGACATTCTTCCTAAAGTTTGGCTCTGAGTCTCAGTATTTCCTTTGATACCCTGGTGGGTAGAGTCTTTCTGAGGTCCTAGGTGGAAGGCTCCTGTCCTGTTCCTTGTTTTCTCAGACTTCTGATGTCAATCCTGTTTGTCCTTCTAGTTAAATACCAACAAACCAAGAATCCAATTTTTAAAAAAATGGGGTACAGAGCTAAACAGAGAATTCTTAATAAAGTAATATTGAATAGCAGAGAAAAAGTTAAAGAAATGCTTAACATCCTTAGTCATTTGGGCAACGCTAATCAAAATGACTGAGATTTCACCTCACACACATTAGAATGGCTAAGATAAAAAACTCAAGGGATGATGTATGCTAGAGAGGTTGTGGAAAAAGGTGAACCTTCCTCCATTGCTGGTGGGAATGTAACCTTGTGCAACCACTTTGGAAATCAATCTGGCATTTCCTCAGAAAATTAGGAATAGTGCTACTTCAAGATCCAACTATACCACTCCTAGGCATATACCCCAAAGATGCCCCACCATTCAGTAAAGACATTTGCTCAACTATGTTCATAGCAGCTTTATTTATAATAGCCACAATCTGGAAACAATGTAGATGTCCCTCAACGGAGAAATGGATACAGAAAATGTGGTGCATTTACACAATGGAATACTACTCAGCTATTAAAAACAACAAAATCGTAATATTTGCTGGTAAATGGTTGGGATCTAGAAAAGAGCATCCTGAGTGAGGTATCCCTGAAGCAAAAACACACATATGGTATATACTCACTTATAAGTGGATATTAGCCATATAATATTGGATAAACATACTAAAATATACAGTCCTAAAGAAGCTAAACAACAAGGAGGACCCTAAGGAAGATGGTTTTGTTTTGTTTTGTTTGTAATCAACTTGAAATAGGTCAGGATTATCTGGAAAGAGAGAACTTTATTTTTAAAGTTCTGATGTCTCCATCAGATTGGCCTTTAGATAAGACTGAGGACATTTTCTTGATTGATGATAAATGTGCGAAGGCAGTGTCTACCTATGGTCATAGGTGAGATAAGAGAGCAGGCTCAGCCATGGGACCGAGCCTATGAACATCATTCTTCCATGGCCTCATTGTCAGTTCCTGCCTTCCATGATGCTCCTGCCTTCCATTTATGCTGCATGTCTGTAGGAAGATTGATGTTTAGTGGGCCAATTTTTGTCTCAAAAATATGGCAGGTTCCCTGACATGTGGCTCAGTAAATTCTAAAAAATAAAAACTTGGGAGTGACATTAGGTTTGAGAATTGGACTAAAGGATAGTTATTCCATAGCCACCAACATCTGTGTTGTCATTACCTCTACCCAGATGCAGCTTCCATTTCCAGACCCTCTCATTCAACAGAAAAATGGCGGCTTAAAAAAACAACAACTGTGGGTTTTGCTTGTTTTTATTTTTGTGTTGTTTTGTTTTTGTCATTTAACTAAAAAAATTTAAATTGTGCATAACACTAAAAGCATATGAAATAAACTGGCGGGTAGATTATACCTTTATGAATAAAAGCAATTTTGATAAATCAACATTTCAAGTCACATGGAAGAGTTATTTAAGAGTTATTGCTACTGAATGTCAAAGCTGGAAGTTAGAGTTCATACTCTTTCTATAAATACTAGACGCTGACAACGTATGTGCTGTATGCTCCATCTGTTTGGTCTACAACTATAGTGGAATTTCTGCTGCACTGATAGGTTCCCTGATATTCAGAAATTCTATTGCCCTTCCAGTCAGATTCATATTTCACACTGAATGAAGCTATCTTGAAATGTTTCATAACATGTAGGTTTCAATTATATCTCAACTTCATGGCTATCTCTAGGTAATTCTAGGCTTTAAATAAATAAAATTTTGGTTTATTTTCTTGTTATTACTTGTTTGTCTCTATTACTGCCGGGGCACTAAATCTTCTCAATTCTAATTCAACAATATTGTCTTTTCTGCTTGTCACAATGACTGACTACTCTATTGCAGAAGAATTCCTCTCTGGGGCCTTTGTCCACAAGTTGAATCTCCTCTAATGTGACCTTCACAATGATTTGAAGGAGTATCCTGCAAAAACAAATTTGGTCATATCTTTTCCTTCTTTGGTACCTACCCCACCCACATCATCCCCTACCTACAATTACTGTTTGTTGAAAAAGATCTCTGGATGGCTGAAATCCACTTTGATCTCAACCTCATTTCCCTCACTTTATCATATAACATACACTACCCTAAAAACCTTTCTCATACTGACTGCCTAATCACATCAGTACCTGAGCCAGACGAACAACAATACCTCTTCTTATACTGTGAAACCTGAGGTCCTACTCCAAACAACACAATCTCTGACACATACTCCATTTTATTCTTTTTGTCAGCCATAAGCATTCTTCCCCTCCTATAAACACCTGTCACTCCTTTAACGGCAGCCCCTGCTAGAGCTTGATTTGTACACATTACTCTCTACTCCTGTGCAAGAAGCTGATTGACAAGACTGAACATCAGCCATAAGCTCTATCATCAAATGCTGATTCCAACTTAACAGCTCTGATTTGGAACCTGACGGTGTCACTCACCATTTGTTTTCCTATAGTTAAATTGATTAACTTTTGCAGGTCCATAAATACATAATATTGTTTTCTTTGTAGAGGAACAGGGATTATATCAAAATCTTATCTCCATTTTAGGCTTTCTGCAATAAAATTAAAGAGCAACTGCACCCTGTTTCCTAATCCATACATTGAATTGCAAGTACATCATTAGCTGTCACAAGAGAGAGGAATATTCTCAGTCACAAGAGGAAAATATAGGCCCTTGGACAGGACTAGGCAAGTCCCAAGACCTCTAAAGAGACTTTTGTGACCAGAACAGGGTGTGCCTCTGAATAATAAAGAATAAACATACTTCACATGAGGTCATTCTGTGGACTTACTAATCTTTTAGAAGAGAAGAGATTTAGGATCTGAGGATAAATAGTGCCGTGATTATAAACAAAAGGGAGCAGGAAGGGTGGAATCTGCTGTCAAAAAACCGACAGCAATTAGATTTCCACGTCCAGTGTGGCACCTGCTCTGCTTTTCACTTAATAGTCCAGTCTTACTGGGCTGGCTTCAAGGGGCATCTATCTGTTATGCTTGCTAATCTACCCTAGCTAACCCATGTTTGTTTGAACAATATTATTTGTAGAGTTGAGTCTTCCTCTTGTCAGCTAAAACCATTCTAGTTGAGAGAATGCAGTGGTTTAAATGAGAAATGTCTTCTCTGGGGCTACTCGATTTGAATATGAGTACCTAGTTGGTGGGGTTATTTGGGGGATTATGGACCTTTTAGGAAGTGGAGGCTTGCTGGAGAAAGGGTATCACTGGAAGTAGGCTGTGAAAGTTTATAAACTCACCCTGCTTCCTGATCTCTCTGTCTCTCTCTTTCCTGTCTGAATAAGGTATAATAATCAGTTTTCTTGCCTCTGCCTGCATTCCTGTCTGTTGTCATGCCTTTCTTATCAATACAAATTCTATCCCTAGTCTTATGCCAAATTAAACCCATTCTTCTTTAAGTACTTTTTGGTCATAGCTTTTTATCAGCACAATAAAAAAGTAATTGATATAGGTGATCAGAATCGTGTTTGTGCTAATGTCTCTGTTTTGCTTTCAGCTGTGTCTGCATTTAGATACTTTACATACAATATAAAAGATAAGTAAACAATTGTTACTGTTATATTATAGTTTGTTTTAAATTTCCCTAGTATATTCATTCATATGTTGATTTTATTACACCTATACAGTGATATATTATTCATATGTATATCATATCCCATACATTGTTCTGATCAGTGATTAACAGTAGTTAATAGTTAAGTACAGAATCTCTATTCTCAACCTAAGTGGTTCTACTAAACACTTGTAAAATAATATCTTCTTTCAATCATTTGATAGACATGTTAGATTATTTAATCAATAATTTTAGGTCACATTAATCTCAGCTTCACTCAGTTTTCTACTCATTATTTTAGAATGTAAGAATTTCTTTGCTTTCATATTAACATTATTTTTATTATATCTCCAGCACTTAAAATTTCAAAACATGAAAGTATATCAAAAATGGAATTGAAATGGATTGACATTATTTGTCCTCTGTGACAATCTTGGTTGTCATTTGATTGGATATGAAAATAATTAACAGCAACACATCTGGATAAATCTAGAAGGGTATCTGCTGGAAAAACTACCAAAAGGGAAAAGATTTTTGACAGAGTGCAACGACTCAGATGTAAAAAGAGCCAAGAAAAAAGTAATACTACTCTTGCTTACCTGCCATTGCTTCCTGTTGGTAACTTCATCTTCTCTGTTGCTGCCTCTGAAGCTGTCATCCCGTACTGACATCAGACACAGTTTCTTCAGCTTGTACTGAAGAACAAGCAGTTCTCCAGGAATCCTTCGGGCCATCAGTGATAGACAGGCTTGCTGAGGCATCCAACATTGTGAACTAAGGAGCTCCTGCGTTCTCAGCCCCTCCAGGGCACAGACAGCCATTGTTGTACTACCTAACTTAATTCATGTAAGACAAACTAGTAAAACCCCTCTGTACGATATATTTATTCAATGAAATATTTTCCTATGAAGAATCCTTTACAGCATATGTGTCATATATAAGAAAATAGTCTACATTCCTTGGTCAGGTGAGATTGCATAAGTGACTTTAATACAAATTATAGTAGCATTAAAAGGTTTATACCAACATCTAAATTATAACCATAGCAATATCTGAATGTGGGGTTAGGAAGATGGGTTAGTTAGAAAAAGAGGAGGCCTACAGCTGGGATACAAAGTGAATAAACTGTAATTAATATTAAAAAATAAAAATTAATTACAAAAGGAAAAAAAAGAAAAAAGTGCTTGTCGTGAAAACATGAGACCTTGGGATCAGATAGCAAGAACGTATTTCAAAACATCAAACATAATGATACACATCTGAAAACCAAGAGCTGGGGGAAAAATGAATACAGGTGGCTCACTGGAGCTCAGTGGCCAGCCAGTCTACCCATCAGTGAAAGCCTGTCTCTAAACACTGTTCAATGAACTACAAAGACAGCCACCATCAGCTTCTGGCCTCTATGAACATGCACACACAGGTACGCACGTATACACCTTCATGTACTTGTGAACATGCACACACACACTCACACAGAGGGGAGCACATATGCTCTCCAAACCCTAGCATCTTTATTTGTGGAGTATGTTGAGTCTGCTTATATTGAATAAAGTATTAAACATTCCAAAGTCACAGATTTCTCATTATTAAAATCAGGGGAAATTACTGAAAACACAAGAAGCTTCAATATGATCAAACCATGAAAATAGTATAAAGTATATTGCTCTCTATCCAGCAAATACTTAGTGCCTGAACGAATATACTTTGTTAATAATATTTCAGGTTTTGACACCAATTTCGTTGAAGATGCCTAGCATTAAGCTCTTAAGAAGGAAATCCTGTCACCTGGGATAATATGGATGCACCTGGAATACATTATTCTAAGTAAAATAAGCCAGTCTCACCACGTCAAGTAATGCAGGATTCCATGTGTTCAACATTCAGGCTCGCAGACACAGAGTAGCATGAGAGATTTAGGAACCTGAAGAGGATTTGGGAAGTTGGTTTCAAAGGGTGTGAGTTCTAATCGTGAAAGCTAATGAAGTTCTTAGAGATCACTGTAAAATACCATGGCTTCCACACTACACTCTTCAAAATAATTCGGAGAGTAGATTTCATGTTGCATTTTTTTCTATTACAAAATAATAAAGAAGAACATGAGGAGAATTTTGAAAGTGAAGTACATGTTTAGTACCTTGATTGCATTGACGTTATCACAGTTGTATGCATATGCTGAAATTCAACAGAGTAGATGTATTAAATGTGCATAATATAGCAATTATGCCCCCTAATACAGCTGGATTGTATAGAATATATAGATTGTAGCCACTGAAATCAAAATGAAAAACTACAATAGATATGATAGCCCAGATTTTATGAAATTCATATGTGTGACAAAGGAGACACCTTTCAAATACCCTGAAGTGCTCTAGATTTTGAATGAGGATAGGGTTCATTTTTTAATACAGCTGATTATTTGTATTACTCTCAGCGCCTATAGCATAATGTGTATAAAATAAATAGAAGAAAAAACAACCAGAACTCAATTTCTACAACATAAGCTGCGAATTACAAGTAACTATAATGCACTATAAGAATATTGATCAACATGGAGAGTGATGAATAAAATTCACGTGAATCAAAACAACACAGCGATGATAAAAATCATTTGACATTTGCTGACTATAAACAATAGGGAACAGAAACCCAGAAGTCTCATCTCTGGAATGGTTACGGTTTAAAATTTTTCCATATGTGTAATGTAACAAGTTAGTCTGGTAAGTGTTCTAGATGTTGTCAAATGGCCTAGTCTCCAGGTACAGGAAGGATTTTCACTCAAGACAAAAGCAGAAGTCAGTATTAGCACTTAGGTCCGTTTTGTGATCCCATCCAAGGAAGGAGTTCACTGAAGGCCAGGCTGCATCTTTAAGTGGCATTCATCGGAACTCTTCGTGCTTTGAAAAATACTATGTCCACATGAGCAGGAGGCGGGACTTTTCCTTTTCTCTTAAGGAAGATACTCTTTCTTCCAAATGTTTCCTTTTCTCCAGAGGAAACACGACCTTCCCTTCCAGCGTTGTTCATTGATGAGAGCCAGGCTGAATCAAGGCTTTCACAGAGGCACCACGAAAGTACAAAGGGAGTCCAGTTCTGTGTCCTTGCCCAGGGCAGACTTGGCAGGCTTGTCTCTAGGACAGTTGCCAAGGCCTTGAAGGAGTTAAGGTTTCAGTTCCTGTGAACTTGGATTTCCCCCCTAAATAGACTAGAGATATCAGTCCCAAGGCCATTGTGTTCCCTCTCTGATACTCTTGAAAGATCCCATGTTTCCCTTGTGCAGCATTGTTTGATTTGCTTTTGCTAACTTATTTCCCTTTCTAGCCTGAAGACCTATACATAAAACACTATACTATTTTCTTATTTCTTTTTTTTACCTTTTATTGAAAATAAGTATTTTTTAATCACACTATATATCCTGGTCACTTTGCCTTCTATCTATTTCTCCCAGTTCCTGCCAATCCTATTCCTTTCACATCCACATCCTTTCTATTTCTCATTAGAAAATAGGCAAGCTACTAAGAGATAATAATAAAGTAACCTATATTAAGAAGAAGCAAAAAATAGCTCATTAGAATGGGATTAAATAAAGAAAAAGAAAAGATCCTAAGAAAATGCACAAGAGACAGATATAGATGCAGAGATCCATTCATTTGTACACCCAAGGATCCCACATAAAAGCTAAATTGGAAGCCATGATGTATACACCAAGAGCCTATAGGGTAAAATGAGAGAAAAATAATATAGTATAACATAAAAATGAAACATAAGATAAAAATAGCCCTAACACACTGTTATGAGACAATGAACCACCAAAGATTGCATTGAGTTAGTGTTCTGGCTCTCTGTGGGACATCTACTACTACAAGACATGCCATGTACCCTTAAGAGATATTTGTTTCCTATTGAGACTCCCTTGAAAAAATACACTAGGTTTTCATTTGTAAGTGGTTATTAATTGGAGATGCTTCTGGGTTAGGGCTGAGAGCGTGAGTCCATTTCTTTGGGCTCTAGGACCGCATCTGGTGCAGAGCTGTGTATGTGTGCCCTGTGAAGCTATGCAGAGCTGTGCATGCCCCCTCCCTCTCCGTGGGTTTATATGTGCATGATTCATATTGATTTAGAGGCCTCACTTTTTTTTTTGTCTTTGTGTACTCTATTCCCTCTGGGTTCTAAAATATTTCCACCTCTTCTACAGAATTCCTGAGCTCTGAGGGGAGGGGTTTGATGGAAACATCCTATTTAGAGACCACTCTCTCTTTCTCTCCTCCTCTCTATCTACCTCTCTATATCTCTCTCTGCATATCATCTGGATGCAGGTCTCTATTTGTTCCCATCTACTGCAGGAGAACGCATCTCTAATGATGGTTGACCAAAACTGATTATGAGAATAGAGTAACCATAGGTGTTATTTAATTGACACTTTTTTAGACCAGTAATAATTGGCTTTACCCCAGGTTTCTGGGCTATCTAGTCTCTGGTTCTTGATGACTCAAGCACTCATGGAGAAAAAAAAGAAAAGAAAAGAAAGATAAGAAAAGAAAAGAAAAGAAAGGAAAAAAGAAAAAGAATATCTTGGACTATAGATTATTATTATATTATTGCAAATAATATAATCATAAAGAAAAAATAAAATTCACTTTTCTTTTGTAACAGTTGGAACTAACTGTCTAGTATGGTGATAAACAGAAGTGATTAAAATGATTATATTTCTTTTGAAAGATACACTGTGATGCATATAAGCAAATATAAATCATATTTGACTTTCTAGGTCTGGATTACTTCAGTCAGGTATTTTTTACTGGTTCCATTCACTTACCTATAAATATTAAATCAGTTTTTAATAGCTGTGTTAATACTCAAGTGTAAATATGCCACATTTTCTTTATCTTTAGTCTATTATTTTTGTCATTTTCTTTTACCCCATTTGCCTTCATTTACACCATTATTTTGTTGAGGGACATGAGTTGCTGCCAATTTCTGGCTGTTATTAACAGAGCAGCAATGAACATCCTGTCTCTAAGGTAGGAATGAAATGTCCTCTGACAACAATATATCCAAGAGTGGTATAGCTGGATCTTGAGGTAGATAGATTCATATCTTGCTGAGGAACTGCCATACTGATTTCCAAACAGGATGTACAACTTTGCACTCCCATCAGCAATGGGTGAGTCGTTCCCTTACTCTACATCCTTACCTGTATAAGCTTTGTTTTGTTGATTTTAGCCATTGTGACAGGTGTAAGGTGAAATCTCAAAGCAGTTTTGATTTGCATTTCTCTGATGACAAAGGATGTTGAAACATTCTCATTTTATCAGCTATTTGAGTTTATTCTTCTGAGAATTTTTACTAAGGGTTAAGGGTCTGTTTAAATAGCTTTTTGACCTTAATTTAACTTTGGTAAGTGCTGCATATTGAGAAAAGTTTCTACTTCTTTTAGTTTTTGCAATTTGCTGGAGTATAAAATTTTGAAATATGCCCTCATAATTTTCTAGATTTCCTCATTGTTGTTATTTCCCCCTGTTCACCTCTAAATTTGTTAATTTGGATATTTTCTCTCTGCCTGTAGTTAATTTGGCTAAGGGTTTGTCAGTCTATAGATTTTCTCAAAGAACCAACTCCTTGTTTTATTGATTCTTTGTACTGTTTTTTGTTTGTTTGTATCTTATTGATTCTACCCTTGTGTTTGATTATGGCTCATCATCTAGTCCTTTCTAGTAGAATTTTGTCTTTTGGTTCCAGAGCTTCCAAGTGTGCTGTTAAATTACTAGCATATAAGTTTTAGCCTTTCTGAGTTTCTGTACTCACATGTGCTTGTCTCATTAGAAAACATACTTAATATGACTCCCTGCACTCTGACGAAGGTTTGGTTATGAGTCTCAGCATCTTTTTTAATACACTGCTAGGCAGCATCTTTCAGAGGCCCTCTGTGGTAGGCTCCTGTCCTATTTTATTACTTGTTTTCTCCTTCTTCCAATGTCCACCCCCTTTGTCTTTCTAAGTGAGGATTGATCATCTTACCCCAGGTCCTCTTTTTTGTTTATCTTCTTTAAGTGTACAGATTTCAGTATGTTTATCATATCTTATAGGTCTATATAACTGAGTATACACCATGTGTGTCTTTCTGCTGTTGTGATACTGACATTGTGATTTCTGACATCAACTCAATGGTTGGTTTTTTGACCTACCCGCCCAAAGGGAGGAGCAACCTTGCTAGGCCACAGAGGAGGGCATTGCAGCCAGTACTGAAAATACCTGATAAGCTAGGGTCAGATGGAAGTGGGGGGAGGACTTCTCCTATCAGTGGACTTGGAAAGGCGCAGGGAGGAGATGAGGGAGGGATGGTGGGATTGGGAGGGAATGAGGGAGGGGGCTAAGGCTGAGATACAAAATAACCTGTGATTAATATAAAAAAATAAAATTATATTTAAAAAAGAAAACATACTTAATTTTTATACAAAATACTTATACTAATTTTTATCATATAGTATAAACCTCAGTTTCCAAATTCATAGACCTGGCAAGTTGGCCGGAAAGTACACACTCTCGCTGAAAATTGGTATGAGGCACATGACTCAGAAAAAAGCAACAGGCATTGCTTCTGGCCCTTGCAAAGAGGCTATAATAGCTGAGTGGAAGCTATTGGCTCAATTCCCAAGACTCCTAAAATAATACAACTATGAATGCTGGTACTGCTTTTTAGGTACATGTTTTTAAAATGTTTTCTAAAATTTATTTTAAATGCAATTGTACATAATAATTCTTTTTCAATTGAATCATCACCTATAAAGAGTTTTATTTAACCTTCTGAATAGGATAACCCTGCACATATTATTGTTTGTAATAAAAATCCAGACTTACTCAAGGCGACTTTCAGTTACTGTACAGCACACAGAAAGTTTAAAACATGTTTTCTAAGATCCACTTAGTTTTCTTCTACCACTAAGTTAGCTTGTACTATATGCCTATTTGGTTTACATGTCACATTGCTCTGTATCATGGGAGAGTGTCAGGACAGGAACACAAGCAGGGCAGGAACCTGGATGCAGGAGCTGATGCAAAGGCTTTGGACTTGCTGCTTACTGGTTTGTTTCCCACGGCTTAATCAACCTGATTTTCTATGGAACACAGGACCACCAGCCCAGGGGGCAGCACCACCCACAGTGACCTAAGCCCTGACCCATATATCACTAATTAAGAAAACAACCTCTAGGCTTGCCTACAGCCTGATGTTACAAAGGCATTTACTCAGTTGAGGCTCCCTCCTCTCTGATGATAATACTTTGGGTCAAGTTGATATAAAACTGTCCAGCACGCCTCTTAAATTACATATTCAAAACCCCACAACCCTCTCAGAATAGTCTTTGCCTAAAGTTAATTATTGTAGTCAAGTGAATCAGCTTGTCTTTTATGTAAAGTTAGAGAATTGATTTAAGTTCTGGGCTAGCCCTTTTTTAAGGCAAAAAAAAAAGTTTTAAAGAGTTGATGAGTCTGAGCAGCGGTTCTAGATTCTATCTATGCATGATCCTTGGTTAGAGAATCAGTGCCAGGAAAGACCCCTGTGCTCAGATATATTTGGTCCTTGTGGAGCTCCTGTCCTCTCAAGGTCTTACTAACTACCCTTTCTTTCATATGATTCCCTGAATTCTGCCCAAGGTTTGGAATGAGTCTCAGCATCTGCTTTGGTATACTGCCCATGGCAGCTCAGTATCCAAATGGGTTCCCTAGTAAGGGGAACAGGGACTGTCTCTGAGAGGAACTCATTGGCTGACTCTTTGACCTCCCCCCACTCTCAAGGGAGGAGCAGACTTATTAGGTCACAGAGGAGGACATTGCAGCCAGTCCTGGTGAGACCTGATAAGCTAGGGTCAGAAGGAAGGAGAGGAGGAGCTCTCCTATCAGTAGACTTAGAGAGGGATAGGGAAGAGATAAGTGAAAAAGGGTGAGATTGGGAGGGAGTGGAGGAGGGGGCTACAGCTGGGATACAAAGGAAATAACTTGTAATTAATAAAAAAATTAAAAATTAAAAATGTTGAAGAGTGGCGATCTCAGAATTCTCAAAAGGATGTTTACTCTGTGTCTCTACAAGGACATCCACAACATAGGCTGCTCTAATAATGAATGTGCTAATGATAAATTTCCCATGTCTGGTGTCTAAAGAAACTAAAGTATAAAGTACTATTTTTACATTTTCTCACATTCTTCTCAATATTTTCCTTTATCTAATTACTCTTTTCCTCTGAAAATTGTATGTGTCTGTGCCTGTGCACATGGGATATATATATATATATATATATATATATATATATATATATATATATATATATGTGTGTGTGTGTGTGTGTGTGTGTGTGTGTGTGTGTGTGTGTGTGTGTGTGTGTGTGTGTGTTTCTTCCCTCAAAGTCCTGTTGGTTCTACTGTAAATACAAGGTTGCAAGTGCACTCAGTTCTTAGCTTCACCAGATCACCATGATCCACACCTCCAGCCTCACACATAAGCTACTCAGATAAGCTCTTCACCACCTTCTTGCATCCATTAGTACTCCGTCCTCTTTTTTCTCTGCATGAGGTTGAATTTTTTCCTCACGAAACAAATCTAACCAGCTCCTTACAAGGGATCAGTGATATCCTTTTCCTTTACACCTACCAAGTCCTTCCTTTCTTCTTTCATTATGTATGCTAGAGTCACTTTGTCCATTCTGTCTTTTAACAGTTGTTACTACAAAACAGCTTAGAGATGTGTTCTGCCATCTGGAAGCCCCACTTACAATTCTTTCTGCATAATGCTCTTCTAGACCTTGAATTTAATCTCAAATGTCTCTCTTGTCCCTGCCTCCTGTCCCCTAGTCAGACACTATTCTCAGCGCATGATCCCATGCACCTTCTGCAGTCATCAATGATGGGCTTGAGAGCACCGTACTCCCAAGCAAACACACCTCAGCATGCTCAATATTTAAGCTGAAGAAATTTGAGCTACGGCAGGAGGGATCCTTAATGTGCCACCCTTCCTATCCCAGCAGGCAGAAGATTCTCAACTGAAAAGTAGTTTCTTTTCCCAATAACCCGAGTAAAACAGCTTCCTCCCCTCTAATGTAGAGACACTGCCAGGATTCTGCAAACCAAGCCTCACTGTGTTCTCCTGTCTATCACTCTCTGCTCGGATCCTGTTTTGTACTTCATGGGTTGTCTATGACTTCTGTCTTTCCATTGAACGCAGAGAGAAACTGTTTCTTTAAGTAGCATGGTTATGAAGGCTGCCCTATAATGTAAAGCACCCAGCATTTGTCTTTTGTTACACTGATCCTGTCTGAGAAATTAGAAGGGCAGAAAAATGATCCTTTCCTTTCTTCCATCTACACAGTCATTACTCACTTTGCTTTATAATCTTCCATGCTGTTCTCTAAAAATCCAATAGTTTTAGAATCCCATGCTGCTTCCTTCCCCTTGTCATACATTTTAGGTCAAATGGTTAAAGATTAAGACTATTTCATAAGCTCAAAGATGTTTAAAATTAGATGTTCTATTCATGAATGAAAACGACCTTATTTATTTATCACTACTATATCAGGTCCTTCGGGTTGCTCTATGATGAAAACAATTTTTCATATGTCTAATTAATATAATATTGAATTACATAATCAGTTGTTTAAATATACATCACTATTAATATTTATATATGTGTGTGATATGTGTGATGTTTGATCACTGTATACTACATTTATATACATATATACATTCCTATAATATGTATGTAAAAGGAACTTTTATTTGCCTGTTGAAGCAAATCTGATGGCTTCTCAGTTTGGCTGCAGGTGGAGTCCCTCTATCTGTGGGGATGTGCCAATCATTAGAGCACCAAAATGCTGTTATAAAGAATGAAAATCTCAACCGTCAATTTTACCAATGAAGACTCAGGAGCCAGATGCTGGATAAAAACCTGCTATATTAAAGATGACCTTCACACTCAGCTCATATTCCAAAGGAAAGAGCCAAAAAGCCAGAAGCTTGCTACCTCAGCTGACAGCCCAGGAGGAAAGGCCTACTAGCTAACCAGACAGCCGGAAGGAAAAAGTCAAGAGCCAAAACGCCCTTTCTTCTTCTGTCTTAAATACCCTTCAACTCAAAGTCCTTTCTTACTACTTAATCCCTGTCAGCTGGTTTCTTGCTCTGCCTCTTGACCTAGGGATAACTTTATTAAATCCTGTGTACAGAAAGCTCTTGTATTAAAGGTATGTGCTAGGGCTGAGCCAGACCATAATCACCTGTTTACAATCAACAGAAAGCTCTTAGAGTAAAGGTGTGTGTTAAGACTGAACCACAGCAAACAAGAAACAGGTGTTTACATCTCACAATCTTTGTTCACAATGGGATCAATATCCTGCAAAAGATATAGAGAGATAAATAGATACATAGATAGATAAAGATATATGATGTGGTAGGGAGACTTTAAAATGATTGTCTATTCCTAAATGATACCTAATCGTTTCCATATAAGAATTTTAAAAATCTGATTGCAATAACATATAAGACATCTTACAATTTTATTATCTTCAGACAACTACATTTTTGTGAGTTTTGTCAGAAATTCATTTTCTCAATTCCGAGTTCTAGAAATCCAAAATCAAGGTGTCTACACATTTGGCTTCTCCTGAGACCATGTTCTCAATTACCTAGCCATGAGTGATATCTTCTGTCTTCAAGATAGGCAATTCATAAGTTCTCTGTCTGTCTGTGTGTGTATGTCTCTCTCTCCCTCTCTTCCTCTACTTTGTAGATTACACCCTTCTTACTGCATCCTTACCTGTGCTCTTGTCTGTGCACACCTCTTCACTTAAGGCCAGTGGTCATACCAGAGAAGTTACCAGCCCTAATGAGCTCAGTATGCAGTAAGATCTTCTTTATAGTATTAGTGTTTCAACACGAGAATCTCAGTGGAACAAAACTCAAAAATTAATGAAAGTAAAAATTCTCTCATAGAATGTCACTACAGACTTGGAAAGAAAGTCAACTAAGTCATGAACCTGCTATCAGCCACCATGAGTTTATATGACTAAGCCCTTCAGTGTTTAGAAATACAGCAGATTTCGTGTGTGTGTGTGTGTGTGTGTGTGTGTGGTTGTGCAATCATGATGATAAACTTCCTTTATTCTTATTATACCTGGCTTTCTGTTTATTTATTTAACAAACCTCAAAGATAGATGTTGTAAATAATTATTACTGTTCCTGTGTGCCTGTGAACCCCTAGGGCCACCCAAACCGTGTGTGTGTCATTTTTTTCTCACACGTCTGTCACCCCCATCTGACCTGCAGAACTCTGCCATCCTCCTGGGTATGTGGTCTGAAGGCTGACACAGTAACAGATGCCAAAGTTGAGTTTCACGTTGTGCTAGCCATTCATCTTCTGAGAAAAAAAATCTACTTGAAATTAAAGTCACATTTTTATGTGAAGATTTCACAGTGTTTTCATCTTTTTAAAAATTAAGCATATTTCCTTATTAACTGCCATTTTCAGCTCTCTTGATAGCAAGACTATATATCACATCAAAGTTTAATGGTGATTTATTTACTTAATGGAATATTACTGTTTAGAATAACAGATTTCTATCCCTATACCCATATTTTATATTCTTAGTGTTTTCCCAGTTGAATTTCCAATCCTTACTCCTAGACACCGTAACCTTAATCATGTTCATTTTGTTCTGTGCTCTGAATACAAATGGCTTATTTTGTAACATAAGCTTATAAATAATTTTATCTCTCTACTCTTTCCAAGCAAGTCTCTTGTTCTGTAAATCCACCATCCACTTATAACCCTGATTCCGATTCTGTTTTAGTATTAACATATATTCCCATATAACTTCTAGTTTTGTTTCTGTAACATTTTCACTTCTACACCTTCTAGCAAGGAAGGGTACCAAAATTTTGAGAACGATAATTTTCCTATAGTAATTTGATAGTTATGCATCTCTATTCTAACCCCTGCCTTTGTGCAGGAAAAAAAAATGCTAGTCCATTTCTCTAGGTAGGAAAACTCAAATATTTGCTGGAAAGCCATCAAGAATGATTTTAACTCTTACCCATATATATATTGGTCTACATTGCTTTGGTTTCAGAAACTGAACTTATTATCATTCTTGTTTCTGCTTTTATTCCCCGGGCATAGTTTTCCTGGAAGTTTTAGGCATTCTGCTCCTTTCTTAACTATCTCCCATTATATTGTTTATAATCAGAAATGATGAGTGAAATCCAAAGGCAAACATATTTTGAGATGCACTCCTAGTGTGAGACCTTCTTAAGAATATTGTAGGTATCAATCAGTATTTGAGAACTTTCAGTTTAGTGCTAAGTATAGTGTTGAAGCTCCCAAACCTTAAATACGCTACAAAACTTAGAAAAAAATTAAAACAAAAACAAATGTGCCCCAGCATGTTGCCTGTAAACATAAGGTGTGTTTGTGAAAAAAAAAAGTCATGAGAACACAAATTGTCACACCCTATAATTTTACAATAAACAGTATTCCATCAAACTATATCACATTGTTCATAACCTTGACAGTCAATGTCCATATAGGTAGGTTACACCTGCATGGTGCCTTCAACCTATAGGTCATCCCTTCTCTTTTTCAAATCTTGTGGTTTCTGCATAAGTGACTTAAGCTTCTCTCCTCACGAATGCCCTCAGATTTAAAGGTGAAAACTTAGAACCAGCGGCTGTGTGATTTGAAGTAAATTATTCAACCTTTGGGTCCTGGAGTTTTGTGAGGCTTGTACAATCATCTGAAAGGACAAGAGATTTGGTACAGATGAGAAATACATGTGACACTGTCAAGAAAATTGTCAAGCTCTAACAGCTCTTTGGTATATATTATTGAGGAAGGATTTTTATGGATGGTATAAATGCTTCCTAGATTCCTCCTCTAATTTAAATTCAGTGCTGTGTCTATGATTCTCCTCATATTTTAATTGCTGTATGTATAGCTATAGCTATGTTATAGCTGATTTGTGAATGTATGACCTTCAATTCATCTATGCAAATGTTGATCAAGTAATAAATTCAGCTGCAGGGACTCACTACATGTCTTTCAGCCTGTGCCTATATTATCCAGGGCTTTTAATGGCACCTCAGTAGGCATAGTTGTTCAAAATTTCACAGTGCTTTGCTGCATGGTTTAGGCACTTGCCAAATTTAATATTAAATAGGCCACTATGGTTAGTGGGAGCTATTAAGTTGACTGGAAATGGAACCATCTTGGAGATGAGCCCCCAAGCAGCATTTTGGAAGACTATCTTTATAATTTGGTTCACTAATTTGGGAAGAACCACTCACTTATGAACTGTATGTACTCTTTATCAGGGCAGGAATGCTGGACTGTATAAGGAGAAACTGAGTTGAACACTTCTGTTACTTTCTGCTTCCTAACTGTAGGTGCCATGTGACCAGCTGTGTCAATCTCCTGACAACATGAGTGACCCACAGGGGACTAGGAGCTATGAGCTAAAATAAATTCTTTTTCCTTTAAGTTTTTTTTCAACAGGAAAAGAAATAAGACATTGGCAACTGGGAGTAAACAGTTCAGTGGTAACATTGGAGAATAAGCTGATAGCAAAAAATCCATGTGGACTTCCTCCAGAAACCCAAACAGAAGAGTTCCTACATTCTAACTACTATTTTAATTGTGTGTGTGTGTGTGTGTGTGTGTGTGTGTGTGTGATGTAAAAACAACAAAAAATAACTAAATTAGTTTGGGTGTGGAAGGTTCTCTATTTCATTATCTGTTATGGTAACCCTATTTTTTGAATGAGGTTAATGCAAAACTTTTACCCTCTTTTACTAGTAGGACAAGATATAAATGTGGCAGAGTCTCAATAACCACATATGCAAAAAGATAATGTTTATGCATTTTAAAAGTATACAAGCTACTGTATGCTTTGTTATGTTGTTTACAAAAGGAATGAAGGGATTTTCAGCCATCTAAAGGTGAAACAAAGTACCCTTCTAAAGATATCACAGGCCCTGCTTTCCATTATACCACAGTTTAATCCTAAATTTAATTGCACTTTTATCCTAAGAATAATTCTTAACCTTATTTATGATTTTCTCTTTACCTAGACCACAGCACAAAATAGATACTAACATCATATGCATTTTCTATAGAGCAACAATGAGAGAAAAAGTAAAAAAAAGAAAAGGTTAGAACTATTTTTCTTCTGTTTTCCTCTCCACTTGTTTGGAGTAAGACTGGAATACAGAGGAGAAAGCACAGTTTTCCAATAAGACCCCAGCATACATTGACAAACATTTATAACTTAAAGCAAGCCCTTCCATACCAAAAAAGGTAAATGCCTGAAATGTAGCAAAGTATATCATGAGATATAGAAAATCTAACCTTGGTATGCAGCCTCCTAGATCCGACTCACCAAAACATAAACACCAGAATGAAGAAAGTCTGATTACACAGTCATACATTTGTGTATAGTTGATGCTGCAAAATTTTCTTTTCAGTAAATTTTGAGCAAATTTAATAAGCAACAAACATGTTAAGGCCAATGTGACCAAGGGTGTGTCATGCTTGGTGTGACATGGTTGGTCACTAGAGCCTTTAAATGCCGGCAAAGTGTAACTCAGTGTGAGTTACACTCATTTATTGAGAACATTATGAAACCATACACTAGTAATGATTTTCAGTCATAGCTGATCCAGGCCAGACTTGATCCCCTGAC
Organism: Pachyuromys duprasi; assembly: GCA_028658305.1. Classification (NCBI taxonomy): domain Eukaryota; kingdom Metazoa; phylum Chordata; class Mammalia; order Rodentia; family Muridae; genus Pachyuromys; species Pachyuromys duprasi. The sequence goes on along the minus strand of CM053753.1, from coordinate 86,393,661 downwards.
CTACAGGTGCAAGATCCTATATCCGGTCTCTCATTGTGTGTGGTTAACATTGTTCTATTCTAACAGGTCTTGACAAAGAAACTATTTAGAAATTGGAGGGGTGAGGGATTGCTCAATGTCTTCAAAAGACTTCCTTAAGAAACTGTTTCAAAAAGTGACTCTAAATATGCTTCAATAATTTACTATGATCACTACTATTCAGAATTCTAAAATAAGGTATGCTATATTAAATGCTTAGAAGGGACTGATCATAGAGTCAACCACAGTTTCTCTACAACTTAAATATTCCTAAAGAATTATATAAAAGAGTAATTTAAAACAATAGGCATTCCAAGCAGTCACTCTTAATAAACTTAGCCACTAAAAACTAAACAAACAATAGGGGAAAAAGTACAGATTTTATGATAATGACAAGCTTAAAGATTCAGTATCTCGTGTGAAATATTCATAAACAAAGAGTCTGGGTAGACACGTTTTAAAAGGTGCACTTTCATCTTTTCTGCACCCAGGTGCTGCCTCTTTCACAGCAGCTTCTTACAAACTTGGAAAAGGAATTCATGATACCCAGGAGCAGTAATTAATTGCTGTAACTTTAATAGTAGGCTGGGTAGCTGAACACCCTTAAGGTAGGGATTTTACACATACAGAGTTGTTATCATCAATCTAACATATAAGATTCTTTCCCTTCATGTAAAGGTTTTTTTTTTCTTCTCACATTATTCCCTGACTCCTTTTTACAGCCCTGTTTTGACTTTTCTTACAGTTTAGGTCTCTGGGAAGCTCTGCAGATCCTACTCCTTACGTTTCTTCAGGAAAAGAGGCACCTCTTTAAATCTTCAGTCACAAGCGGTAGAACTTTTATAACATTGTGACCCACATGGTCTAGCCTAAAAGGAATACCATATTTAAGTGTGTCAGTGGGTCAGTTTAAAAGAAGCTCTTTGTAGGTGTCTCTATGATATTCTCTGGAAGTCTATGCACATAATACATTAGAAAATCATTAAAGCACTACTTTTTTTGGTTGCATAGCACCTAAATTCCAGAATTTCTCACTGTGTTTTAAAACCTGTGTATGTGTGCATGTGTGTGAGTGTGCATGTGTGTGTACACGAGAGGGTATGAAAGCCAGAAGACAAGTTCAAATATTGTTCATCAGGAGCCAAAAGTCATCCACCTTTGAAAAACAACAACTAACGAACAAGCAAGAACAAACATGTCTCACACACATGGAGTTTAGCAAGCAGGCTAGGCTAGACTGGCTTGCAGTGCACCCCATATATCTGTGCCTCCCATCATGGAGATTTCAAGCCTACGCCACCATGCCCAGTCTTTTGAAAACAAACAAATAAATAAGCAGTGGTTCCTGAGGATGGAACTCAGGTCTTTCAGCCTGAAAAGTAAACAGTTTATTCACTGAACTACCTCCTCAACTTAAAAAAACAAATAAAAATAATTTTAACACATCTCAAACCTACCATAGTGTGCCTTAAGATATGTTTCTTTGTCTATTCTGTGTCCTTCCAAAGACTTGAGAATTTGCCAATTCATATGTAGTTCACTTTTGTGCCCTTAACAGAAACAGGTCATCTATATCCGTTTAAGAAACAGAGGGAGGGAAAAAAGGAGAGAAAGAGAGAGAAAGAGACAGAGGTAGTTTCCTTTGCCTCTTTTGAAAGGGTGAAAATGTATGAGTTGAAGAATGAGAGTATGCGTAAAGGGCTACACATATGGCTATGCTATAGACAAAGAAAGTGCTCATATGTCCTACATATGTTATTATAAGTGGGTTTAAAGAAACATGATCTGTATATTCAATAGCAAGTCTAAGAAGTGCTTATATGGCTTGTAAGTTTGTGAGCAAACTGGTATTCCATGTGTTTGACTATCTGTTCTCTGTAGCAGGTTTTTGCTTACAAAAAGGCTTTAACAACATTCAAATGACACTGAATAAGTCAAAATCCCTTAAACTAAATAATTACCAAATCCACACAATGCATTAAGCTTTTTACATAGTGAGGTTAGTTTTATCCACAATGCATTCTCATCAAATGAACAAAATAGTAATTCAAAATCTATACATTTGGACCTTTTTATACCTTAGTACCTTTTTCATAATTAGCAAGGATATGAAACACTAGATTCAGAGATCCGTTTAGAACATGACATTTAAACACTATCCCTTACATTCTTAATTTCTACAAAAAGGATGCAACACAGTGTCTTTTAATATGAAATATGGATGCTAGATATTTGTAGCATCAACCCATCTTAAGATGCCAATATGAACACTCTGCTCCTCTCCATCCTCAACTTCATCCTTTATTTATGTAAATGTACCATACCTATCCTGATGGTGAGATATGGATTCTATTGGAAAATATTTTTAAAAGAGTATTCAACTGGGTCTCCTAGTAAGAGGAACAGGGACTGTCTCTGACATGAACTCAGTGGCTGGATCTTTGAGCACCCCCCCCCAGTGGGGAGCAGCCTTGCCAGGCCACAGAGGAGTACAATGCAGCCAGTCCTGATGAGACCTGATAAGCTAGGGTCAGATGAAAAGGGAGGAGGACCTCTCCTATTAGTAGACTTGGAGAAGGGACAAGGAGGAGATGAGGGAAGAAGGGATTGGGAGGGAATGATAGAGGAGGCTACAGCTGGGATACAAAGTGAATAAACTATAATTAATATAAGAAATTTAATTTTAAAAGAGAATAATATTTTCTCAGTGTAAAATCTGAGAACTATGTTACACAATAAATGCAGTCTGTCTGAACAAGTTCAAGTAGAAACTGAAAGGAAGCTGAGTGCATACAATAAGTGAGAGTAGCTTTAAGCTGATATAAAAGGGAAAATTGGTTCAGTTAGCATTTTTTAAAAGTTAGAAATGGGTACTGGTCAAGACTGTCAAAGTATAACACTTTGTTTTTTTAATTAATTTTTTTATTTTTAATAACAGTTACAGTTTATTAACTTTGTATCCCAGCTGTATCCTGCTCTCTCATTCCCTCCCAACCTCCCCTCCCTCATCTTCTCCCTGCCCCTTTCCAAATCCACTGATAGGGGAAGACCTCCTCCCCTTTCATCTGACCCTAGCTTATCAGGTATCTTCAGGACTGGCTGCAAAGCAGGCCTGTTGCCAAGCAGGGCTGCCCCTCCCTTGGGGGAGGGGGGTGGGGAAAGGTCAAAGAGCCAGCCATTGAGTTCATGTCAGAAAGAGTCCCTGTTCCCCTTACTAGGGTGCCCACTTGGATACTGAGCTGCTACCATGGGCTACATCTGAGCAGGTGTTCTAGGTTATATCTATACAGGGTCCTTGATTGGAGATACAGTCTCATAAAAGACCCATGTGCCCAGATATATTTGGTTCTTGTGGAGCTCCTGTCCTCTCCAGGTCATACTAACTCCCCCTACTTTCATATGATTCCCTGCACTCTGCCAAGGGCTTGGTTATAAGTCTCAGTATCTGCTTTGATACACTGCTAGGTATAGTCTTTAAGAGTCCCTCTGTGGTAGGCTCCTGACCTGTTACTTATTTTCTCCTACTTCCAATGTCCATCCCATTTGTATTTCTAAGTGAGGATTGATCATCTTACCCAGAGTCCTCTTTCTTGTTTATCTTCTTTGGTGTACAGATTTTAGTATATTTATTCTATCTTATAAGTATAGTACCCACTTATAAGTGAGTATATACCATGTGTGTCTTTCTGCTTCTGAAATATCTCACTCAGAATGATCTTTTCTAGATGCTATCATTTGCCTGCAAATTTCGTGATTTCCTTGTTTTTAATTGCTGAGTAGTATTCCATTGTGTAAATGTACCACGATTTCTATATCCATTCCTTCGTTGATGGACATCTGGGTTGTTTCCAGATTCTGGCTATTATAAATAAACTGCTACAGACATGGTTGAGCAAATGTCCTTGTTGTGTACTTGAGCATCTTTTGGATATATGCCCTGGAGTGGTATAGCTGGATCTTGAGGAAGCAGTATTCTTAATTTTCTGAGAGAGCACCAAATTGATTTCCAAAGTGGTTGTACAAGTTTATATTCCCACTAGAAATGGAGGATGATTCCCCTTTCTCCACAACCTCTCCAGCATGTGTTGTCACTTGAGTTTTTTATCTTAGCTATTCTGGAGGGTGTAAGGTAAAATCTCAGGGTCATTTTGATTTGCATCTCTCCGATGGCTCAGGACATTGAGCATCTCTTTAAGTTTTTCTCTGCCATTCTATATTTCTCGACAGAAAATTTTCTATCTAGCTTTACCAAGCAAGTGAAAGACCTGTTTGAAAAAAAATTTCAAGTCTCTGAAGGAAGAAATTGAAGAAGATATCAGAAGATGGAACGAACGCCCATGCTCAAGGATTGGTAGGATTAACATAGTGAAAATGGCCATCCTGCCAAAAGTAGCCTACAGATTCAATGCAATCCCCGTCAAAATACCAACACAAATCTTTACAGACCTTGAAAGAAAAATTCTCAGCTTCATATGAATAAACAAAAAACCCAGAATATCCAAAAGGATCTTGTATAACAGATCATCTGGAGGTATCTCTATCCCTGACCTCAAACTGTACTACAGAGAAATAGTAATAAAAACCACATGGTATTGGCATAGAAATAGAATGGTGGATAAATGGAACTGAATAGAAGACCCAGAAATAAACTCGCATACCTAAGAACACTTGATTTTTGACAGAGAAGTCAAAACCATTCAATGGAAAACAGACAGCATCTTCAACAAATGGTGATGGTCCAACTGGATGTCTACATGCAGAAAAATGAAAATAGATCCATATTTATCACCCTGCACAAAACAAAAGTCCAAGTGGATCAAAGACCTCAAAATCAAACCAGATACACTAAATTGGTTAGAAGAAAAAGTGGGGAAGACCTTGGAACTCATTGGCACAAGAAACAACTTCCTGAACAGAACACCAACAGCACAGGCTCTAAGAGCAACAATCAATAAATGAGACCTAATGAAACTGAAAAGCTTCTGTAAAGTGAAGGACACTGTCATCAAAACAAAACTACAGCCTACAGACTGGGAAAGGATCTTCACCAATCCTATATCTGACAGAGGGCTGATATCCAGAATATATAAAGAAGTTAAAAAGCAATAAATTAAGCAACCCAATTTAAAAATGGGGTACTGAGCTAAACGTTTTGTAAGCAAGAGAAATTTTAGTAACATCAACACAATTCCTATCTTCAAACTATGGCAGTTGACAATAATTCCAACTAACTTGTAGGTAAAGGACAGTGAAGGTTGTGGCAATACTACCGTCTAAGGTAAAGGGCCTACACAGACTTCACCCAAAGAATACTTGAATCTGTTTAAAACTTAAGGTGAGAATGAATTCTGAAATGGGGGTGAAGCTGACCAAATCTTGAACTGCTTGGCAGAAATAACAGTAACAGTTGACAACAATAAGACAGTATGACATAATCCATTTGGACTTTAACAACATGCCCATATTCCACTTTAATAATCATATTTGAAAAAAGCAGGCTATTGAAGAAACAAGAACAGAAAAGAAAGGTTTTCAGTTTCCTTGGCCACCCATAGTAGCTGGAAATGAATCAGTAAAACTTGGCCAGCGTCCAAGGGAATTATAAGTAACACTAAAAATGACTCTCTCCCCAACATCCTTTCAGTATGGTACCAACACTGAGCTTTCTAGTCTCCTACATCTCCTTCCCAATCTGTGGGGCATTATTTATGTATGCTAGGTTTGGTAGTCCATGAGTCCTACAGCTCCACAGGTCTCTGCTTACATCCCAAGTGCCTAAGTGCTGGCAATTGCAAATCACCACTCTCCGCATTTTGTTGTTGTTTACTGTGGGTTCTAGAGATCTGACTCTTCCTTATGCTTACAAGGATGATAATTACTTTACTCACTGAGCTTTCTCTCTATCCCACGTTGCCCAATTTTTAACAAATAGTATAAGGATACGAAAGGATTATCACTTTTCTTTCCAGTTTCTATCCCTTTCTTTGCATTAGGAAGGACTGTTTTCAATTCTTTTATATTTCTCTAAATGTGTAAATGAAGGTCAGAGAAAAACATGAAGTCTGAGTTTCCTTAATTTTAGATTCCATGACCCAGGCCACTAATGCTAATATACTCCTTTCCTCCTTTCTCTTGGTATCCAAGAGTGCAATATGCTGTCCTCAGACAATAAAAGTTGAAAAAACACTTTAATGATAAAACAGAGGAAGGAGAGAAGCTGCTCTTGGCAGTGTCAGTAGGTAAATAGCACGAATTTGTCTTCATTATTGCCATTTATGCTGTATTACCAGTGGAAGAGGATGTGAAATATCTTTTACCACTATCCAGGGGCTATATACCATGCAGAGATATAAAGACCGAATCATTTTTGTTCAATAAAACTGGGGCCACATTTCAATCTGAAAAATGCCTTAGAAGGTTTTGATATCTTTCTTGTTAAAATGAACAGACCCACAGTTGGGAGTTAAGCTAAGCTGGGAAAGTCCAACACAGTTAGAAAACACCAAGTTCACTAAGAGAACTTGTCTCAAAAGAATAAGAGGTAAAGTGATTAAAAAAGACATAGAAGATCGATCTCTGTCTGCTACATGAGTGTGAACATATGTACACAGGCACACCTGCACACACACATACACACACTGAAAAAGAGAGAGAGACCAATACCTTTTACCTCTTACTTTACCCTGTTGCTATTATAGTCTAATAAAGCTTCCTAGGTATAAGTACTCACTGGGCACTAACTTCTTAGCCAAACAAAGAGAAAATAATAAACTGTACTGATCAGTACTGTTCTCTCTTTGTAATTTCTTTAAGGGGCTAAGAATGAAATTAATTGGGAAACACCATTCTCTAGACATGATACAATTATTATATTCATTAACTCACACAAACACTCTGGACACACACAAGACCAGAAATTTAAAAAGTCAAGAAAGAGGAAGGGACTCAAGCGCCCCTCCCCCCCCCTTTATCTCTGAATGCTTCCTATTGAAAGACTCTTGGCAAAGGGAAATCACCATCCTTTTTTGTACAAGCAATTGCTGGACCCCTGAGGCTCAGAGAGAGGGCTCCAAACCCCTGCCATCCAGAAAGTCCTGGTTAATCTTCACACTACCCCAAACCATCCTAGGATCACCCAATTGCTATACTTTCTGTGTTCCTACAATGCCTACTGGACTCAGCAGTCATCATTAATAAATAGCCAATCAATCTTTATGTCATATCGATTCTACCTTCAAAGTACTTCTGATATTTGACTCATCCCATTTCTGTATACACTTTCTGAACTAAAGTCTTTTATACTATTTCATGGTATGGGGGGTGGGGGGGTGGGAGTGAAGGATCATTATTCCAAAACATTATACTTTGTCATATTGGAGAATTAAGCTGAAGAAAAGATTTAATTTTATTTATTTATTATTTATTACAATGTATTCACTTTGTGTCCTGGCTGTTACCCCCTCCCTAGTCTCTTCCAGGTCCCACCTTCCCTCCCTCTTCTCCTCTTATGCCCCTCCCATAGTCCCCTGATAGGGGAGGTCCTCCTCTCCTTCTATTTGACCCTTGCCTATCAGGTCTCATCAGGACTGGCTGCATCCTCTTAAAAACATGACAAATAAATCAACGTTCACCTTCAGAAGCAGGAAGGATACTCTCAAGTTCTTCCTTAAAGCAGGTTAATAAAACATATTCATAACTTTCTGACCTTTGTGTATAGTCATAAAACTGAGGAAAGATTTTTCATAAGATTCATATGTGGGAGGTAACTTCCCCACTCCAACTCATCATAGAAGGAAGAAGCATCCTTCTTCCTCTAGATTAAGCATCACAGAGAAAAGTATAAACAAGCAGGCCAGACTGAATGTCTCCCTGCTGGTTACTAGCCACACCCTTCCTGCTCATCTTACTTGGTAATCAACAACCTGTCAATGCTAGCTTAAACAATGCACACATTTAACTTTCTCTTTAGATCTTCATTTCTCTGTGGAAGTTCCTCTGCTACACAAAGCCTAAAGGCATTTGCTTTTTTCCTTTCAATCTTCGTTTTGATTGTTGAGGGGCTTTTTGGGTTTTTCTTTGTGTGTTTGCTTTTGGGTTTTGCTTGGTTGGTTGGTTGGTTGTGTTTTTGTTTGTGTGTTTGTTTTTGGGTTTTGCTTGCTTGGTTGGTTGGTTGTGTTTTTGTCTGTGTGTTTGTTTTTGGGTTTTGCTTGGTTGGTTGGTTGGTTGTGTTTTTGTCTGTGTGTTTGTTTTGGGGTTTTGCTTGGTTGGTTGGTTGGTTGTGTTTTTATCTGTGTGTTTGTTTTTGGTTTTCATTTGGTTGGTTGGTTGGTTTTTGTTGTTGTTGTTGTTGTTGTTGTTGTTTTGTTTGTTTCTAGCCGTTGTTGTTGTTGGCACTGACCCTAACTGTGAATGCAGGATGAACACTTATGGAAGCTTTCTCTACATACACTTGCATCCTCAATTTTTCCTCAACCCGATGATGAGGCTGACTTGGAGAAATGAATTTGATGTATCCCTTCCTCTCGATTTTTTCTTCAGAGTTACTTGACAACAGTCACATTCTCTTATGTTGCTTACAAGAGTCACTTGACCCCAAGTTTTAAGTTTTAGGTCTTCAGGTCCTATCCTTCAGCTCTGGGCTCTTTCTCAGTCATTTACAGATTTAGTAAGTTATAAATAGTGCAGTAAGTTCCACAGCCTGTGAAGAGTTGATGAGATATTGGTATGTTATATGTGAAATGGAGCCAGCAAAGTTGTACTAGTCGATGAATATTAATTACTCTAACAGAGAAATGACACTAACAAATATGGCTTTAACTGTGAAGGGATTAAAGGATTTGTGATTTCACAGGAGGCTCAGAATATCCTGAGTGTGCTTTAGCAAGTGAATTTAGGGGAGAATCTGAAAACAAATTCCTAGCTTCTGGAGTTGTTTTATTTCTCATGTTTTTCAAATTCCTTCAGCTTACACCTAGGAGAGATGAGATCAGCTCCATCCTTTCCGACACTAAGCCTAAAGCAGTAGGTAAAATTAATTGCGTGGAGAGTGCAAGATTAAGCTGGGAAAGCAGTTAGGAGGCAAGTTAAGTAAATTAGAAGCAAGATAATGGGACTTCCCATGTGGCAATGGCCGTGAGCATGGAGAGGAAGGAACCCAAATGAGGACTCTTAGGTAAGACTGATCATTCTTCCATATCAGCTGAGGAAGGCAGAGAAAGCCTGAGAGTCAAGGATGGCTAATGGACTTGGCATTCTTTCTAGTCAGATGGCTATGACATGATGAAGTAATGCAGTTTGTCCAAAATAACCCCTGATCCAGACAGAAGGATACGCTATCTTGGTGATACTCACATGAAGAAATTATAATTTTCAAACTAGCTTTGTTTGGTAAGTCAAAGATATGCCTCTGATTTCTAAAACTCATATGCCCTGTTACAATCACACACAAACTTATCAACCTAAATTACACATTTTTAACTACAGCAGGACTGTATTTTAAAATCATATAAATGTACAATAGGAGGAGGAATGTGCGTGTGAGTGACAAGAGTTCCTGTGAGGCTGGAGAAGCCATCACATCCCTTGGAGCTGAAGTCATAGCCATTTGTGAACCCTTAGACGTGGGTACTGGGAACCAAGCTTGGGTCTTCAGGTAAAACAGTGCATGTTCTTAAGCACTGAGTCATCTCACCAGCCCACACTCATGATTCTTAAAACAATTATTATCAAAACAGAATTGGAGAACTGCAAGGCAGAAATGGCTACACAGTTTGCAGGGCCTTGTGCAAAGTCAAAATGGAGATCCCCTTGATCACTTATTATTAATAGCTCCTAATAGCAACACCAGGACACCTGAGCAAATCTAGGATCTTTTCTGAGCTTCCCTTCCCTGGAGCCTGGCGCAGCTATATACTGAGACTTGTAAAGAAGATAAAGGTTTCTTTCCGTTGCTTTCACGATTACTGCCAGAAGAGTTCTCAGAGGTCTATTAATATGTCTTTGAGAAGTACATATAATTTTGAAGGCACATGATGAGATGTTGAGATGCATTCAGTTTATATGCAGTTGAAAGAATTAGAATCAAACCTTTGATAGAATATCTAACACATCAATTATCTGTTACCAAACATAGAAAGTTGAGAAAGAGGGAAAAAAAGAATTTAGAAAAGTTAACTTTTACTTAAAATGCTGGACTTTGGCCTGTATCACTTCTGTACTATCAGTATAATGAGAATATAATATAAATATAAAATCAGACTATGCAAGAGCTCCACAAAGACCAAATAGATCAGGGCACAGGGGTCTTCTATGAGACTGTTTCTCCAAGCAAGGATCATGTATGGATACAAATTATAACCCCTGCTCAGATGTGGCCCATGGTAGCTCAGTACCCAACTGGGTACCCTAGTAAGGGGAACAGGGACTATTTCGGTCATGAACTCAATGGCTGGCTTGTCGACCGTCCCCCCTCCTGAGGGAGGAGCAGCCTAACTAGATCCCAGAAGAGGACATTGCAACCAGTCCTGAAGAGACATGATCAGCTAGGGTCAGATGGAAGGGGGGGGGAGGTCCTCCTCTATCAGTGGACTTGGAGGGGGGCAGGGAGAAGATGAGGGAGGGATGGGGAGAGTGGGAGGGAATGAAGGAGGGGGCTACGGCTGGGATACAAATTACATAACCTGTGATTAATATAAAAATAAATAAATTACTTAATAAAAAAGTAAAACCTAAAAAAAATAAAATCAGACTATATAGAGGGTAATAGAGACTTATATTTTATCAAAAATTAAATAAAAAATGGAATGTGCACTAGTCAGGGTCAGTTATGTACATAAATACCTTTCTATTGGTGGACAAGTCCATAAATACACATAAACACACACATAATAAAAGACCTAAGTCCACTCAGAGAAATAAAATATAACCAGTAGTGTTGGATTCTTTCATTTGCCCTGAACATAAAAACCTGCATGGGCTGCATGAGTTATGTTATATATATATATATATGCATATATATATGTATATATATATTTTTTTTTTAATCTAAAGATCACTGGGTAAATCACCATTTCCTCGGCAGAGTGTTGAATAAATGTTGAGAGTCCCGGCTCAGCACTGTTCCTTTTCTTTCTGAGTGCCCACAAGCATAACTATGTCAAGTCAAGCAAGGTAGGGCACAATTGAATAGCCTGCAAATTTCTCTTCTATCAATCATGTTTCAGATGTGATGACTTGAGGCAACATCCTGGTCACCTTGATCTGGGAGAAGCATTTCCCAGGGTCCTGCTCTGGGGCCATTAATAAATCATTTCTTAACATACGGGCTACTAGGTTGAGATCTGCTTCCCTCTCTTAATGACTTACATGTGTGTGTTTTTTCTTTTTCCTCTGTGAGTTCTAGAGCAAGATTTACTCCTCAGTTCTTTTATTTTCATACAATAAGTTCTGTGTACCGAGTAGTTTTGGGGAAGCCTCACCTCAACATTTAAAATTTAATAATTTAAGTACTCATAGGAAGAATTTCTTCTGTGTTATATGTACCAAATATTAATTATTAAAAAGAATAGTAGGAAATTGTGTTTAAATTGAACAAAAGAGTGAAGAAGAGTAGCATAAAATAGATGCTTAACAATATTGCAGAAAAAGATATGTAGTCTTCCATATTTAAAAATTTTGAATCAGTTAGCAGAACAGGTTGTTGCATAATTCATAACTTTAGACATCTTTGACTCCTATTTCTTTGTAAGCAAAGATTCAAAAATATATCCATCTAAAGTTGGGGGAATGTTTTGTTTTTAATGGTATTTTGTTCTTTCTTTGAAGTTGGGTGGGCTCTACTGCACAGATCCTTCCTTGGTGTGGTACTGGCTGAAATTAATCATGTAGCTACCTACAGCCGGGCATCAGGCAGTGAGTGTAGCAAGGGCTGGGTGACCAGAGAATCCGTATCCTCACATCTAGGAAATGGTGCTGGCTACCACCTGGGCATTTTAGTATCTTCAAGTGACTTCTTTCCTGTCACTGGTTTAGACTCGCTTCCTCACTGCAAGTAAGCTGGCTTTCAACAGAACAAACCAGACACTAATAATCCTGAAAGTCTGGACTCAACACTGGTTACAGTAGCACTTTTATCTCTTCCTGTGTTTCAAAGCACATCATGGGAAGGAACCAGACTGCAAGGGAAGGGAAATACTCTTTACACTGGTATACCTGAGAAAACTGGTACCTGTTTTCTCAGGTATACCAGTGTAAAAATGGATTTCTCATTTGATGTCTGTTTTAACATACTTTTGGCAAAATCACTGGAAAGACACCTGTTTATATTGAAATAAAGAAGCATATAGGGCTAGAGACATGCTCAGTGGTTAAGAGCACTTGCTGAACTTCCAGAGGGCTTAATTTTTTTCTCAGCACCTACCTGATGGCTTACAAACCTCTGTACACCAGTCCCAGGGTATACAAAGTCCTCTTCTGGCCTCCACAGGCACCAGGCATGCATGAGGCACACATACATATAGGCAACAAAGAACTTGTACACATAAAACAAAAATAAAATCTTTTTCAAAAAAGCTATAAAGAATATGTAGACAACAAACTTTCTTAATAACCCAACAAGATCATTTACTAAAATTACCCTCAAATTGTTTTCTTTAAGCAGCACGCTCATGTCACTAAATGACCAGAAGCTGTAGTTACCATGTGAAATCTTAAACATTTTCCCTACCTCACGTCTCTTAAAAATTCTATTCTAGGTAGAGGGATGTCACCTTATCCCATTCACTGGGCAGAGACTGAAGAAAATTGAGTATCAAGAATATTTATGCAGACGTATCAGTTCAAATACTGAGTCGGATCTATGTGGATCTATCTCTGCTAACCAAAACTACACAAAGTATATTATCATAAATAATAATAATAAAAGCCATGCTAAGTCGCTGTCACTTAACCATAAAAGTCTTAGTTCCTTCATTGGCTGGCTCTTTGGTAACCTCCCCACTGGGGGGTGCCGCCTTGCCAGGCCCCTGAGGAAGATGATGCAGCCAGTCCTGATGAGACCTGAGGGGCTACAGTAAGATAGAAGGGGAGGAGGTCCTCCACTATCAGCAGACTAGGGAAAGGGCATAGGGAAAGAACAGAGAGGAAGGGTAGGACTGGGAGGAGATGAGGGAGGAGGCCACAGCCAGGATACAAAATGAATTAATTGTAATAAATAAATTTTAAAAAAATAAAATGAGCTTGCCACTGTACAAGGTCCAAGTAGAGACTTCCCTTGCCCATTTCAAACTGTGCCCTAGATAGGTAGAGTTTGGGGATACAGTTAACCACATAGACAATACAGCTTAGAGTAGGAAGAATAGTTTGGGAATTCCAGTACCAGAGTCTTCACACTGGGTTTGTTACTGAATTATCTAATTTCTCTTACCTCCATGTATCTTAGTTTCAATTAATAAATTGAATTAGAGAGAGAAAAAAAGAAGTCTTAGCTTCTAACAATCCTTAAAGGAAACATTTACTATCTCAAAGCAAAACTTGCTAGGAAATAAAACTTAGGAGGGTGTTTGTTTTCTCCTATGTTATAGCTTTTGTGCAGAATGTTGTCTTTTCCTAAGAAAGCTAACAAAGTTGTGATTAGTCAGGGCAATAAATCCCCAGGACAAACTATCAGAATAGAGAAATGAGGGAGTCCCTGTGTCTCCAAGACACAAAGTAAATAGACTCATGCAAGAGAGCAGAGAATGTTATCACAAATTTCAAATGCTAACCAACCTTTAGTGACTAGTGATTAGTGTTCTGGTTCACCACATCCCTGCTTACTTTCCCACAATAGCCACTCCTCTTCATGCAGGTTACAATTTAAGACTCATTATACAACAAATTCTTAGGAGATGTAAGATTTACAGATTTACAGTTAGGTTTTTTTTTTTTAATAATTGTCATGCTACTCTATACCCTTCAATTTAATGTTTGTAGTAGGTCAGGACTCTATATAGGCAATGTGTCTAATGGGTTTGTGTCCCCAAAATGTCCATATGAATAATCTGTCTTAATTATGGCACAAAAGTGCCACTTCAAAACTATGGGTACCTCATGAGAATACTCAAAATTGATTATAGAATTTTTCAGATTCCAAAGATAATAAAGCACATTATTAAGTTCATTTCAGAATGCAAGTGAACATATTTTAATTGAATTAGAAAATGCGTTAAATATGTAGGCATAATAGTGACTCATATCCCTGATACAGTCAAGCCTTAATCTCTAGGAGCAGAACGTTCCCTTGGTCTCCTTTCATGAAAGATGGATCAGAACACATATCTTGATGTGGCAGTGAAGTTATTGCAGTTTCTATTGTCTGCATTAGGAAAGAGTCTTAACCCCATGAGTAGCTAGGGAGCAGAATTAGGAAAGCAGGAAGGGAGAGGAAAGAGTTTGAAAGAATATCTTGCATTTCAGCTCCTTCCAGTCTCTTGTTCACAGCACATACCAAGCATGTCAGAGCACTATATCTAAATGTCATGTTCTGACATCTAGAACATGTACATAGTACTACCATAGTAGAATTAAAAACCCTTCCACACCTTCCTGCCCAACTACCATGGCCCTTCTTTCCTAATTCTTTTCTCAAAACACCCATCAAATTCTTTCATAATAAAGAAAAAGAAAGTCTTTGTTTTGGAATTACTGCATGAGCTCTTTACAAGACAAGCATGTGTTTAAACACTTAATATACAAGATGAATATCAGAAAAAAATTTAGTGTCCTAGCAAAGCCTTGAGCAAATTGCAAACTGGGTTGTTTCTATTGGGCACCCTCTGCCCAGCATTCCTACCAGGTCTGGAGGCAATGTCTGTTAAAGGGGTAAGTTCTTTATTCCCTTTTCTCCAACTTCGGCCATTATTTTCCCCAGAGATCCAACATTTCTCTCTCAAAAACAAAAGTGCTTATCAGTCCCCTTGTTTCTACAATTGATATCATGTAAGCAGAAAATCATTTCAATTCATTCACATTAAAGAATGACTGGCTGATAGGCTCAAATACCCCTCTAATTATTTTTATTTTAAAACAAGGAGGTTATTAACCTAAATTGCACCCATTAGAGAAGCAGCTGGCATACAGGATGATGCTTCCTGGTTTCTATCTGTGTGTGAGAAACTGACCCCGTCACCCACTCTCCCAAACTCATTTTTAGGTTATTAAAAAAGACCAGTTGGAATTAGAAAGGTTAAGTTACAACTTCCAAAAACTCTTTAATATATGAATACTTTTTCCAGAGGAAATGAAAGACTTTGAGTTAGAATACCTCCTTATTATGCCTTGTAGAGAACACATGCACAAATAATAAGGCAAGCTGATCCTGCAAATTTCCTTTGAACAACATGATGGCAACACCAAAAATTAATCACAGTTTTAATAATACTTCCTCTAACCCACTTTTTAACAGTCCCCACCACCT
Source organism: Pachyuromys duprasi (assembly GCA_028658305.1). Classification (NCBI taxonomy): domain Eukaryota; kingdom Metazoa; phylum Chordata; class Mammalia; order Rodentia; family Muridae; genus Pachyuromys; species Pachyuromys duprasi. The sequence continues at coordinate 86,378,189 of CM053753.1, read as the reverse complement.
TGGTAATTGACTTTCCCAAAGAATTTTTCTGATTTGCTACGTTGAAAATGGACAAAGATTTATGAAAAGGGTGACATTTGATCACTATGTTCATTTATTTTGTAAGGACAAAGTCTAGCACAGCCAGAACCAACTGAAAGATACCCAAGGCCAGGCAGCTGCAGAAACATGGTTCTCTGCAAGGAGTCGGCCTGGCACTGCAAGTCAGCCTCACAGGAAGTTTGGGTCTGTCACCTAATCTGTGGTTTGCCTTTGAAATCGTGCTTGCCACCGAATCCTAAGTAAAATCAGACAGTAATTAAGGCATGCCTACAAGAAAAAGTAAACTTCTGTTACAAACAGCAAGAACAATATTTCCACTTTAATTGGCTGCATTAGCCATCCATCTGTGATAAGTGATGAAAGTCTACCAAATGAGGAAAACCCACTGTGGCAACTTCTGGTTATACCTCAGGAAATTGCTCTTGCACCTACTTTAAATACAATTCCAAGCAGAGAGCGATTAATAAACGGATTGGGGCACAAAAGGTTATTTTAGAATGGTACATGAAATTTGTGGTGGTGCTGGAATTTCTGAGTGGGATGTTGGAAATGGACCGCATTAGAGGAAACTTGACCCAAATGCAACTCAGTGAGTGAGTGGGTATAACCAGGAATCCAGCATTTTTACCATGCATTATTTCTTCATCAGGATTTCCTGAGATGAATAGGTACAGCAGAAGAGAGCTAGGAGAGAAAGGAATAGGACTTTGAAATGACTAAAATTCATTATATTAAGGTATGGAATTCTCATTATCCTTTTTTTTTGTTTATTAGCTGAGGAAAATGTTTTAAGATACTATTTACATTTTGACAGGCAACTTAGAGGGCCATGAAATTGTAGTTTAATTTGAAAGGTACGAATAGAAGAATCTTCTCATTAGATTGATTAAATTGTTACAGAATAGTTCAAAACCTTAATATTATATTGATCTTACCTAAAAAGACAATTGACCCTTAACTCTGCAAAGGTTTCCAGACTGGGCTTCGGATTCTTCAACCAAATTTTGGACATACCCATGGCATAATTTCATGGAGTATGCTTTAATGCTACGATTTAAACTCAATTTTCTAAGTTGTCATTTGCATGAAGGAAACATCAGCACAGCCCCAAAAAAAACCAAAAAAAAAACCCCCAAAAAACAAAAACTCAATCCAACACTTTTTACAGTCCATATCCTGATCCAGTTCTCTGTGGGGTAAGATTTAAGATTACCCATTCATTCCAACATGTAAGATTAAATTACAGAAGCAATATTTGATACGTTCATGTGGTAATAAATGAAAAACAAAGTAAAATTTAAAAGAAAATAAAAACATTCAGTTTTGTATAAAGATTTTGTGGGTTTGGGCCTTTAACTGTCTTTGGGACAGGCTGGTTCTGTCATGTCATAGCATGTTGCAGAGAAAATTACATGGGTTAAAGTGGAGAGAATCTTCTGGCTTGCTCTTAATAGAACACAGCATGCATACCTCAAATTTGCAATGGATATATTGGTTGCTCTGGGTATGCAAGTACACCCTGCCTTTCTTGGGGACAGGAAGATTTTATTTTCTTCCTGGGAGACTCATTTGCATGCTTCCTTATCATCGCTCTTGCTGTGATTTCTTTCCTGGGCTTCATCATACCTTCCATCATTTTGATGACTCTCAAAACCTTGAACATACTCAGTGGATTTAGCCCAGAGACATATTAGTTTTCCTTGCTACCGATGATCTGTTCGTTTTAGTATTTCAAGTGTAACTTAGGTGGCATGTGAAGGAAATAAAAAAAACATTTACTCATGAGATTGCAACTACTACCCTAAGTTCCAAATACAGACTGCTCATTCAGGCCATTATCTTAAATCTATTGTTGGCGGAGTGAAGACTCTGCCCTCTATCCGCTTTCCTGTGGGCAGGTGTACTAATAGTTTGAACTTTCTTTGTTATCCTGAAAGTCACAGAGAGATTTTGTTTAAAGAGCAGAATTTCATAGGAGGTTTCATCTCTACTTTACTAATTACCTCAAAGGCATGTAAGCTTTACTGCCAAATGTGGGAACAGTTTATAGTAAGTCATTCTTTCAAAGTTTTTCAAAGCATGTTCAATACTCCCAAGTCATTTGATCTTCAAAGCAACTCCTGTCTATTCCCACTTCATATGTGAAGAGTGAAATTCAGTGAAGAAATAAGACTTGCCTACAGTTACAAAGTTAGAAGAGCCAGTCAGTAGGAGAGCATGGGGCTCTGACATAGTACAAAGCTTTTCTCATTCTTTTTTTTTCTCCTTCTTTTTCTTAAACATGTGACCCTTCCCATCTTCAGAGAATGTTAAATTTATCTGACCCTGCACATTAGCTTTTAATTTTATGCACATCTTCCTCAGTACCCTTTAGGGTTTCTCTCCATCATGTAGTGGCTGATTGCACACAGGCTTCTGATCACAATTACTGCTCAGAAATTTAGGATCCTTCCTAAAATGAGTTCCCCAGATGCCTTCTATATAGGACTGACTGAGTGATGTAGAAATAGATCTGCATTCTTTCTCTTTTGGTTCAGATTTAGATCTACCAGTAACCCCTGGGTGCCTACTATGCTCCACACAGTAGGTTAAATGTTCTGATGTTACAAATGAAATACTTAGTCCACAGTAGCTTTGGCTGTACTAAATTCCTTTCTGACAGAGCCCCAGAGTTTTCCCCACTGTTTTGGGAAGGAAAGTGGGCTTTCAAGAAAATTTTCTGAAACCTCAATTTTACTGATGCCAGCATTTTTAAAACCATTAAATACAGTCCAGGTGTTTTGGTGGTGATCTTTTTATTCCTCTCTTATCTGTAAGCTACAGGGATCAAGAGCACCATAGAACATCCATGAGAGGCACATGGCCTCTTAGGGCATCAGCCTATAGCCCAAAGAAAAAGCCTTCTCAATTCCCAACACAGATAAAAGAATCTTGTGTAGTGAGGTTCATCATTTTTACCACTTTGTCTTGAAAATAGTTCTCAAATAATTGAGTACAAATTGGAATGTTAAAAAAAATACATCTGAGTAGTAATTTAAGACTATTTTAGATTATATTTGTAATTTTTATGTGTATATAAACTAATTCTTAATAGCAAAGTACTACAGAGATATTTCTTCTTGGCTATACCTATAATATATTTTTGGCAGTCAGCAGTCTTGGTGTGCTGATCTTAGACAGGAAGACCTCAAAAGAAACACAGCCACTTGTGGGCTTGAATCTTCTTGACTAATCCAGGTCCTTGCCCAGCTTGTTGTCTGGACCATTGTCAAGAACCTGGATGTACTTTCAATCCTTTACAACCTTATATCTCTTCAAGAACAAGTTTAAGATCTTTAACTCTGGTTATTTAAGCTGAAGCAGTGTTGGCTTTATGAACTTGGATGCCCTTGTGTTTGGTGCAAGGATATTAAGAATGACAGTGCCCTCTTGGTGGAGCTCTGCTTTGACATGTGTAATGCTTTTCATTATCTCTTTGAATTAATTTTGGCTTAAAGTCTATTTTGTCAGATATTAAAATGTTTATGCCACTTTCTCAGACAACTTGGAATAGTACTTCCTCAAGATCCAGCTATATCACTCCTAGGCATATATCCAAAAGATGCTCAAGTACACAACAAGGACATTTGCTCAACCATGTTTGTAGCAGCTTTATTCATATTAGCCAGAACCTGGAAATAACCCAGATGTCCCTCAATGGAGGGATACAAAAATTGTGGTACATTTGCACAATAGAATACTACACAGCAATTAAAAACAAGGAAATCATCGAATTTGCAGGCAAAGATGGTATCTAGAAAAGATCATCCTGAGTGAGGTATCGCAGAAGCAAAAAGACACACATGGTATATACTCACTTATAAGTGGATATTAGAAATATAATATAGGATAAACATACTAAAATCTGTACACCTAAAGAAGCTAAGCACACAGGAAGACCCTGGGTAAGATGATCAATCCTCACTCAGAATGTCAAATGGGATGGACATTGGATGTGGGAGAAAACAAGTAACAGGTCAGGAGCCTACCACAGAGGGTCTCTGAAAGACTACCCAGCAGTGTATCAAAGCAGATTCTGGGACTCATAACCAAACTTTGGGCAGATTGCAGAGAAACTTATGAAAGAAGTGGGAGATAGTAAGACCTGGAAAGGGCAGGAGCTCCACAAGGAGAACAACAGAACCAAAACATTTGGGCCCAGGAGTCTTTTCTGAGACTGATACTCCAACCAAGGACCATTCATGGATATAACCTAGGTAACCTAGAAGCCCTGCTCAGATGTAGCCTATAGCAGCTCAGTATCCAAGTGGGTTTCCTAGTAAAGGAAACAGGGGTTGTCTGACCTGAATTCAGAGGCTGGTTCTTTGATCACCTCCCCCTGAGCGGAGAGCAGCCTTACCAAGCCACAGAAGAGGACAAAGCAGCCAGTCCTGATGAGACCTGATAAGCTCAGGTCAAATGGAAGGGAAGGGGACCTTCCCTATAAGTGGACTTGGAGAGGGGAATGGGAGCTGATGAGGGACTTGGAGAGAATGAAGGAGGGGGCTACAGCTGGGATACAAAGAAAAAAAAACTGTAACTAATATAAAAATAAAAAATTTTAAAATAAAAAATGTCTATGCCAGCTTGCTTCATATGTCCATTTGCTTGGATTATCTTTTGACATCCTTTCACTGTGAGGTGATGCCTATCCTTAATACCATACCATATGACAGTACAAAACCATGGCTCTATCTATGTAGATTTCTGTCAGATTTAGCTTCTACTTAGAATATACAGAAAGCATAAAATGATAGCAATCCAGAAAAAAACACAACAAAACAATAGAGATTAAAGAAACTAGAAAAAACATGAAGAGTTATGAAAATAGAGTTATATTTTTGGTAAAATTTGGCTGTAAAACATTTGGAGTTCAAAAAGAAGCCCCCCTGCTGTTTCAAGCAGTGATCTTTATCCATGATCATTTCTGAAAGTCTTCAAGATCAATAGTTTAGTTGCTCAGTGCTGAGTGTAATAACTAGCTGGAAAATTTTCATTTGGTGTATGGGGAAGGGGGAACTTGAGACCTGCTCTCAGAAAATTTTGGCTTAGTTACTTTCTAGTAGCTTTATAGTATTTATAGTATTTAGAGTTCAAAATCATGGTTTCAATGCAAGCTTTCTTTCATGTTTTAAATTCCAGTGCTCATTCAAGGTACCACCTTCTGTGTAAAAGGCCTGTTTTTACAGTGCTTTATCCTATAGTTGCATCAATTTTTTCCCTGGGGACTTTAATTTCCTCATGGTCTCTCTCTCTCTCTCTCTCTCTCTCTCTCTCTCTCTCTCTCT
>CM053753.1:86349922-86369726 GCA_028658305.1 Pachyuromys duprasi | reverse complement strand
AATGGTGGGACCTGGAAACAATCATCCTGAGTGAGGTATCCCAAAAGCAGAAAGAAACATATGGTATATACTCACTTATATAGACCTATAGGACAGGAAGGTCATGCTGAAATCTACACACCTAGGGAAGATAAACAAGAAGGAGGACCCAGGTTGGGATGATCAATGCTCTTTTAAATGGACAAATGGGATGGACATTGAATGGAGGAGAAAACAAGCAACAGGACAGGAGCATACCAAAGAGGGCCTCTGAAAGAATCTATATAGCAATGCATCGAAGCAGAAATTAAGACTCACAACCAAGCCTTTGGCAGATGAAATGATGAAAATAGGGGGAGTTAGTAAGACTTGGGGAGAGCAAGAGCTCCACAAAGACCCAATAGATCGGGGCACAGGAGTCTTTTATGAGATGGTTTCTCCAACCAAGGACCACCTATGGATAGAACCTAGAAGCCCTGCTCAGATGTGGCCCATAGTAGCTCAGTATCCAACTGGAGACCCTAGTAAGGGGAACAGGGACTATTTCTGTCATGAACTCAATGGCTGGCTCTTCAACCCTCCCCCACATACGCCTGGGAGTAACAGCCTAGGTAGATCCGAGAAGAGGTCATTGCAGCCAGCCCTGAAGAGACAAGATAAACTTGTGTTGGTCCTCCCCCATCAGTGGACTTGAAGGGAGGCAGGGAGGAGATGAGGGAGGGATGGGGAGAGTGGGATGGAATGAGGGAGGGGGCTACTCCTGGGATACAAAGTACCTAACCTGTGATTAATATGAAAATAAATAAATTACATTAAAAAAGGAAAAAATCACCTCTTTTTCCTTTTGCCACATTAAATAATTCATTTAAAATAATTCTATGTTTTATCACATACTGTAGTATGAAATGAACACAGATGAGGTTACCTATGAACTAATTAATATGATGACAGGAAAAATTGAACTGACAAAATGGTGGTCACTATTTATAAAATTTATATTCAAATCTCTAATAAATCTGCTTTTTGAAATGTTTTTTGTGTACTTTTATGTGCATATATTTGTTTGGGTTTGTTGTTTTAAGACTTATATTCTCTTGTATTTGTTTGTTTTCTGTTTGTGTGTGTGTATGTGTTTATGCCATGTGTGTATGGGTGACAATGAAGGTCAGCAGTGTTGGATAACCTACAGTTGTAGTTATAACATATGTAAACCATATGATGTTGATGCTGGTAACTGAATTCAGATTCTGCTGAAGAGTAGCCAAATGTTCTTAAATATTGAGCCATTTCTCTTTCCAGTGTGTATTTATTTATTGATTAAATTTGTTCTTTTCTTAGGGGAAAAAAATGAGGTATGGAGCTAAACAGAGGAGCTAAAAAGGGATGTAGAATGGCAGAAAAACACTTAAAGAAATGTTCAACATCCTTAGCCATCAGGGAGATGCAAATCAAAACAACCCCGAGATTTCCCCTTACACCTGTCAGAACGGCTAAGATCAAAAACTCAAGTGACAACACATGCTGGAGAGGTTGTGGAGAAAGGGGAACCCTGCTCCATTGCTGGTGAGAATGTGAACTTGTCCAACCACTTTGGAAATCAATTTGGGGCTTTCTTAGATAATTAGGAATAGTGATTCCTCATGATCCAGCTATACCACTCCTAGGCATATATCCAAAAGATGCTCAAGTACACAGCAAGGACATTTGCTCAACTATGTTTGTAGCTGCTTTATTTGTAATAGCCAGAACCTGGAAACAACCCAGATGTCCCTCAGTTGAGGAATGGATACAGAAACTGTGGTACTTTTATACAATGGAATACTACTCAGCAATTAAAAAGGAGGAAATCATGAAATTTGCAGGCAAATGGTGGGACCTGGAAACAATCATCCTGAGTGAGGTATCTCAAAAGCAGAAAGACACACATGGTATATACTCACTTATATAGACCTATGAGATAGGATAAACATACTGAAATCTATACACCTAAAGAAGATAAACAAGAAAGAGGACCTGGGGTAAGGTGATCAATCCTCACTTAGAAAGACAAATGGGGTGGATATTGGATGTTGGAGAAAGCAAGTAGCAGGACAAGAGCCTACCAGTCTACCATAGAGGGCCTCGGAAAGACTCTACCTAGCAGTGTATCAAAGCAAATATTAAGACACATAACCAAACCTTTGGCAAAATGCAGGGAATCATATGAAAGAAGCGGGAGTCAGTAAGACCTGGAGAGGACAGGAGCTCCACAAGGAGCATAGGGGTCTTTTATGAGACTGTTTCTCCAACCAAGGACCATGTATGGATATAACCTAGAACCCCTGCTCAGATATAGCCCATGGTAGCTCGTTATCCAAGTGGGTACCCTAGTAAAGGGAACAGGGACTATTTCAGACATGAACTCAGTGGCTGGCTCTTCAACCCTCTGCCCACTCCCTACCCCCCTGAGGGAGGAGCAGCCTTGCTAGGCCACAGAAGAGAACATTGCAGCCAGTCCTGAAGAAACCTGATAAGCTAGAGTTAGATGGAAGAGGAGGAGGTCCTCCCCTATCAGTGAACTTGGAAAGACGCAGGGAGGGAGTGAGGGAGGGATAGGGGGGATACAAAGTACATAACCTGTGATTAATATAATATAAAATAAAAATGTTAAAAAAATAAATTAAAAATATACTTAAGGACTAATGTTTCTGTCTTTAGTTTCCTGGAGCCTAGACCTTTCTTGTATTCACACACACCAAAAGAAGAAAAGGAAAACAAAACAACTTTGTCACACATAATTCAAATGGTAGCTGAAGCTAAGTGCTGGACTCATGTTTACAATAGAAATAAAACTAGAATCAATCGTGTCCTAAAAATCCATCATGTGTTAAATCCCATGTACTGCAAGAAGACTCTTCTCTGATGTGGGCTGAGCAAGGCACTGATCAATGAGTACTGCAGTGTGTCATTAGAAGTCATTAGATTGCTATGTTCTTGTAGCAGAATTGTTTTAGCGTTTCACTGGGCTTCTGACCAATCTTGCTGTAGGTCTTGGTCACTTTAGCACTGTCATGTATGGGTCCTCTCTCATGGAGTGGGCCTAACATACAATCAAAAAGTGGTTGGTTACTCCAGAGACCCACAGTTGGATAATGTGCAGAAAGTGAGTGACTTTGGAGAACTCAGTCTTAGATGGGATATCTTCATCAAACCCTTCCTTTCAACCCATATGGAAGGGGTGGGGGCAGGAAGATTATAAAAGCTGGGGGTGATGAATGACTCAAAAAAAAATTCTTCCAGACAAACAAGATAGACATACATAGGAACTCACAGAGACTGACAACATGTACAAGACATGCACAGAAGCCAGACAGGACCTAACACTGAGAGGGGGAAGTTGGCACACAGTCCCATTCCTAATCAATGAGCATTCCGCAGCTGACAGCTGATGAGAAAGGGAAAATCAGTCTTCTCCCGTGAAGTGTTCCTGGGTATAATGACCATGGGTCAGATCCATGCCCAGCAAGGAGTTAGCCAACATAAACTGAACTAAATGGTATTTTTGTGAATATTTTGTTTGATTTTGTATTGTATGGGCACCGTTTGTCTTGTTGATGTTTTGCTTGTATGTTTTAATTTTTGTTTTTGTCTTTTTATTTTAATTTATCTTTTTATTAATTACATTTTATTCTCTTTGTATCCCCCATAAACCCGCCCTCCTCCCCTCTCAATCCCACCTTCCCTCCCCCTTCTCCACACATGCCCCTCCCCAAGTCTGCTGATAGGGGAGGACTTCCTTTCCTTCCTTCTGATCCTAGTCTATCAGCTCTCATCAGGAGTGGTTGCATTGTCTTTTCTATGGCCTGGTAAGGCTGCTCCCCCATCAGGGTGAGGTGATCAAAGAGCAGGCATTTTGTCTTTTTTTTTTTGGTTTGTTTTTATTTCTTGTTTTGGAATTTTTGGGCGGTGGGTGTTGAAAGAGAGAAAACACAAAGTTTGGTAAGAAGAGAGTTTCTAAGTCTGTCAGGAGTTTTGGGAGAGAGAAAACAATCAAAATATGTTTGCATAAAAATGTACTTTAAAGAAATAATTAAAGAGAAAAGCATCCTTAGATGAGTGATGAACGTTTTGCTCTTGTCTCTGTTTAGCACATCATGCATTCTTTATGTGTCTTATTTTACAAAACAATGTTAACATCATTATCACAGTTGATTCCTTCTGTCTTGGTAACTAGCATACTGCCTTTCATTTTTTATTTCCCCAGCCCCTTTTTATGAAAAGTACCAAATATCATGTCCAGGAGTTTTGCTTATCTTTGTGGAACAAGTACAGTCAGATATTTCTCTCACAAACATAGATTCCATGACAACTACACAGCAGGGAGAGAAAGAGTGAGACACAGAGGCTGAGGATATTAAATCTTAAGCCTACCACCTGATTGTTGTTTGACCCTTACTGTGGGTTTTACTAAAACCTGCTCAGATCGCATTTATTCGCATGGCTTTCCAATAAGCTGGGCATGTGGAATTTGAAACCTTTGGGCTTTGCTGTTTCTGAACAGCAATCCTAGGAACATTTAAGGAGCCACTTCTTTCCAGTCCTGTTGGTTGTTGGGCTCTTTCAGCTGAAGCGATTAGCTCTGGTTATATGAGGACACCTGCCCACCAAAACAAACTTGAGATCACTAATTCATTTCACATGGGTCACCAAACTAATATCAAATAGCAGTAGCTCTTGTTTATTACGAGCTTAGACCAGATTCAAACCTGAGACTCATGGCTAAAAGGCTTAACCTTCAACCTCTTAACCCTGGGTCACTCCCAATCTGTCTCTCGGGTCCTTTTCATTAATGACAGACTGAGAGGGATTATAAATTCCCAAAGTCCTGCATGCAATCCCTTAGATGCTCAATTTACCGACAGCTATAGTCAGAGGCCTCCCAACTCCTGTGTTTGTTCATATGATTGTACCTACAGAAAGCAAATTAAGTAGAGACATGAGGAGGCAATCATCTAGAAAATCCTGGAAAAACAGAATATCTCAACCCGGGTCTGGGAATTTACCTTTGAGACTGGAACAAATACACCAGATGATATCTCTGTGTTAGCATCATCTAGCATGAAAGGACCAGATAACCCTAATAACCCAACTGTCTAAAGCTGAGAGAGAAATTTAAAAAGGGAAAGACATAATCAATCCCAGTGAAAATTTACCACATATTATATTATGAACATAATTTGGGTTGTTATAGGGTAACACAACAGAACTGAGAGACACAGAGTTTGCAACTATATGTCCAGCAGAATGTACTGGGTTAAAGAAAGTTCTGGAATAACCAACTGTCCCTTCGGAATCACATACTTCTTAAACTATTTTTATGAACTTTTGTACTTTGGTGAAATCTGGCATACAGAAAAAGACTAATAATCTTCCACAGAAACCTCTCAAGAAAAGGTCCTGAATTCGCTGTACTAACTTGTTTTGTACCAACCATATATTTAACTTGGCCTCATGAAAAGTGTTCTCACAAGATGGTAAGTTTAATCTTTACAGAAATCTTATGGGGATGATCCTGTTATGTATATTGTATTGGTTTGTTTATTGAGCAAGAGAAAGAAAAAAACTATGAAGCGGGGTGGGTAGGTGAAGAGTGTCAGGAGGCGTAGAAATAGGATCAAACTATGTTATATGAAAATAATTTTCAATAATGATTTTTAAAAATTAGTCAGATTTGTACATTAATTATTTCTGTGTTTTTTTAAATTTCTAATCAACTGTTATAGGTCAAATTGTGCTGACCCTCCTTCTTAAGAAGATATTTTTAAGTCTTAATCCTTACTACTTCAACATAACCTTGTTTGGAAGCAGAAGTGGCACATGTTGGATCAAGTTAAGCTACATAACTAGGATGAAATTTCATATAATATGAGTACTGAGGAGAAGACAGAAGTGTGGACTCACGAATGGAGATCTAGAAAGCATACCATGGTGTAACAGAAGCAGAGATCAGAGATTATCTACAAATTAATGTATGCCCAGGATTGGTGACCTTCTCCATAGGCTGAGAAATAGGAAGCAAACCTTCCTCTGAGCCTGCTGCTGATCCATCCCTGCTGGCTCCATGGCTGAAATTTCTTTTTTATTTTCATTTAATTTTTATTATATTTTATTTATTCATTATTTACTTATTCATTTCAATAGATTTGTTATTATTATTTATTATAATTTATTCACTTTGTATTCTGGCTGTGGCCCCCTTTCTCATCTCTTCCCAGTCCCATGCTCCCTTCCTCTCCCCCATGTTTCTTCCCTAGTCCACTGATAATGGAGGTCCTCCTCCCCTACTATCTGAGCCTAGCCTATCAGGTCTCATCAGGGCTGTCTGGATCCTCTTTCTCAGTGGCCTAAAAGGCCACCTTTCCAGGAAGAGGTAATGAAAGAGCAGGCGACTGAGTTCATGCCAGTGACTGCCCCTGCTCTCCTTACTAAGGAACCCCCATGGGCTACGTTTGAGTAGGATGTCCTTGGTTGATTCATCAGTCTCTGCAGGCCTTCCTGGGCCCAGGTTTTCTTGGTTCTGTTGGTCTCCCTGTGGAGCTCCTGCCTCCTCCAGGTTTTTCCCTCTCTCCCTTTTTCCATAAGATTCCCTGCACTCTGCCCACGTTTGTCTCTGAGTCTCAATTTGTGTGTGGGCATGCACACGTGGGGCACATATGCAGGTCAAATGGTAACTTGTGGGAGTCTCTCTCTTCTTCCCTTATGGAGTACTTAGGGATCAAATTCGAGTCATCAGACTCAATGTCACAAGCACTTTACTCACTAAACCATTTTGCTGTTCTGTGGTTGTGGATTACTAACCACTACACCTATGAGAGTATGATTTTATTATTATTATTATTATTATTATTATTATTACAATCCAGGAAACTAAAAAAACTATCATTACAGTATGAGATAGGGTAATTAATTTTCCATATTAAAGACATTCGCATGAAACCTGTCTGAATGTTTGTTATATAAAATATTTCCAAAATAAAAAAAATAGATATGGTTTAGAAATAAATCCTTAAAAAGTTACATTTAAGCTCTGTCCTTTAAAACTCTGACCATACAATGTCCTTCTGAAAGGAAGAAAAGAAGAGAGGGAGAGAAGGAAAAGGGAAGGGAGAAGGAGGTGATTTTCATATCAGGCCAGAGAACCAATTGCATATAAAGGAAATTTCTCATCTGGAATGGTTATTATGAAATATACTGCTAAAGGATGTTGAATAAGATAGGTGTGGTGGCACATACGGTAATCCCGATATATGGGGGCTGAAGACAGAGGACTACCTTAGGTTTAAGAGCAGCCTGAAATATCTGATGTGTTCCCAAAGCTTAGAGATCTAGCTCAATGGCAGACCACTTCCCTTGCTCAAAAAAAAAAAAAAGTGTTTAAGGATACTTTGTGCTACACAGTGAGACCTTATCTCAAAAATAAAGGCGTGTGATAATTAGGAATATGGAATTCTCCCTCTTTTCCATATTCTTTTCCTGATTATGTGAGAAGGGTACTCCATTCCTACAAACTGAACTTTTTTTCATATGGACTTTATTTAATTACAATAAACTACATGCAGTAAAAATAGTTATGAAACAGTCAGGGAAGCCATATATAAAAGTTATAGTCAAACGTTTAGCTCGTTTGTATTTGACAACCTTGAAGAAAATACTATGTATCCTATCTAGGTGAGTCTAAAGTTTTGTACCTAAGTCATTCATATCTTCTATTTATCAACTTAAAAAAAAACTTTCTAGACCTTAATGCATTTTCTTAAATCCTAAACAACTTAAGCCTAACTGAAACTATAACTATCTAGACTTCATCCCCACCACAGTCTTGAGAAGAAATAAAATTATAACTTAAATAGGAAGTGCAGGCAAGCAGCTTCCAAAAATATTTTCAGTCACCCATTCTCTCTATATACTGTTGTAGCACACCTTCAGCCTTCTGGCCCAGCATATCTGGCAGACATAATTATGAAGCAGGAAATATGAAGGACTTGCTTACTGTGACATGGCAGAGCTTGGCAGTCAACTCAGCCTATGCCCAAGTTTTCTCCATTTTGGAGAGCATGTTGTCTGTAGAGAGTGCTGGGATATTTTTGCCCAGTGAAGCTGTCATAAAGCTATCTCCAAAAGGAGGTTTTATGATGCTCATCATCATAGGCTAAAAAGGGTGTTGCCAGGAGCTGACAAGTCTCAAGTCAAAAAGGCATTAAATTAGTAAAAAAAATATATCTTTAAACTTCATATTCTGTTATGTCTCTGAAGTTTTCGAGGACTATCAATCTATTTATATTTACATAGTGCATCATATCTACCCTCTATCTATCCATCTAGCTGGCTAGCTTTCCACCCTTCTATCTTATTACTAGCAGGTGACCCCTTCACCTGCCACCTCCATTCATGCTGAACAGCCATGCTGAAAAACTGCATTTCCTTCCTACTCATCTCAATGTATTTAAATCCTACCAGATATTAAGACTGTGAGCCCACCTCCTTTGCTCATACTTCTCCAATTATCACAATGCAGGTTGAGTTATTGTCCTGCCGTGAGGCTCTCTGGTTCTCACATGACTTCCCCAGTTTTTGTTTTGCTTTGCTTTGCCACAGAGTGGTATGAACACTGATCTTACCATCTTATTACTGCATCAGAAACCTCTTGTAGCAGATTGTATTCCCACACATCCTGTATCCCTCACCACTGCTTCCACTAGACGATAGCCTTCTGTACAGCTGGGTTTTGATAAATATTTGCTGAATTGATTTTGAGTTTGAATTAAACAGCATAAGGTCCCCTGTACTGAAACAAATCACCTTGCAGATGGCACATGTGTGTGGTTCAGTGTTGCTGCACCAGTGGAGCAAGGCTTTCACTGCAAATTCTTCATCTAAATGGTAGATGCTGGAAAGGATTTTCACAAAAGAATATCCACCAGCAAGAGCAATAGAAAAACAGGTCTTGCTATCAATATTTCTTTTCAGGTTATTCTACCCACTCAGTAGCCATCCATTTGTTTGGTTAGTATATGTGGTTGATTCCAGTGTTAGATTCAGAATAAAGCTAATTTGCATTGGCATACTGACTTAACTCACTGGCGTATTATTACTGTGTAAGCAGGTGTACATGTGACTACAAATAAATGCTTGCTGATGGAATCCCAGCAGGGCTTCTGATGAGTTTTCATTTTGTTGAACCTTACCCAGCAAATTACTGTGTAAAGGGCTTTGTTATTAGTTCTTTGCCTGAAATATCGCTTAGCTACACCTGGCCAAATTCATGGTGATTATACTAACTACACAGAGAGGGTACTGCAGAAATCTCACCAGCCCTTTTGACTCATTTTTCTCAAACTGATTACTGGAAACAGAAAACCCTTAGTATTGAAATGACTAAAACTCCAGTGAGATAGTTAACTTAGCATCAAAAAATCTAATAAAACAAAGGAGAAAAGAAGTAATTCTTGGAGCTGGAGAGATGGCTGAGTAGCTAAGAGCATTGGCTGTACCTCTAGAGAAATCATGTTCAATTCCTAACACCCACATGGGAGCTCAGAGAGGTCTGTACCTCCAGTTCCAAAGAATCCATCACAGCAGGCATGCATGTGGTTCACATATCTGTGCATGCAGGAAAAATACCCATGCACATAAAATAAAAATAAATTTAAAAAAAATTCAAAAGTAATTTTTTGATAAGAGTGGAATTTGTAATAGATTGTATCAGCTCTAACATTCAACATACTATGATGTAATAGCAAAACAAATATATATAGTAGTATATACTACTAACAAAACAAATATATATTGTAATATATAGTAATAACAAAATAAATGCATATATAACTAATATATAAATAAATAATATGTAGACATACGTAAACATGTATTTGTTTTGTTAGTAGTATATATTACAATGCTTTATATTGTTAAAGTGTATATTGTTATATACACATATATAAACTTTAAATGTGTGTGTATATATATATATTTTTTTTACCTATTCCCAGTAAAGACCTAAACATGCTTAGTAGGAGTTATATTCAACTCCTTTAATTTGTTAGATGTTGTGATAAACATGGATAACAAAAGTGAGGACCCCCATGTGAATGCCCCTGTCCACATCTTTTGAGTTTTCCCATAACAGTTGGTCATAGTCACTGTACAGTAATTTCTTTTGTTAGACTTATTAAGATATACAGGTGACTCTGGATTTAAGATTGTAAGAATAAGCATTCATGTGTGCTTCCTTTTCAGGAAAGGCCGTAGTATTTCAGCACGCAAATATAAGATGGTCTTTATTTCAATTTTTTTTTCTATTTGAAATGAACAAAGAGAACATTTACGTGGAAGAACATAAACGTAATATGAGGCAATATTTGGCAAGAAGCTAATGATGATGATTATTATACTGTCATTTATTCTCAATGCTGCTAACACTCCGTGGTAGAGTAAAATTGCTAAACTTAAGGATGTCAGAGAAACATCACCAGTGAGGTGCCCGTATTCACCTAATTTTAACAGAAGAGTTGCCTTGCACTCCTTTGGAAGTGGTGTGCTCAACGTACTTAGTATTTGTACTACGTGATTAGATCCACCTTCACTCTCAAAGACCTTCTCGTACCTCTGAGCAAATGGGAATGTTGGATTTGAAAGAAAAATGGAATTCAGATAGCTTCAATCTGTGCTTCTGGAAATTTCACACAAATAGTATGTGCAAAGGAGCAGAGAGAGAAACAGACAGCACGGAAATCCATCTGCTGGATGGAAGCAAGTCTTAAATGATATGAGCTGCAAATCTTGAATTGGGTTTGGCCCTTTCCTTTCTCCTAAGAAAACAATAGAACTTTCTTTTTTCAGTTTGTTTGTTTTTAATCTTATGTGAATGGGTATTTCGTCTGCATGCAAGCCTGTACACCATATGTGTGCCTGGTTCCCTCAGAGGTCAGAAGCTCCTTCAGACTGAACTTACAGGTGGTTAGGAACTGTCCTGCGTGCACTCTGACATGAACTCAGTGGCTGAATCTTTGGTCACCATCCCCTGAGTGGGGGTGGGGGGGAGCAGCCTTAGCAGGTCACAGAGGAAGAGAACGCAGCCAGTCCTGATGAGACCTGATAAGCTGGGATTAGATGGAAGGGGAGAAGGACCTCTGCTATCAGTGGACTTGGGAAAGGGGCATAGAGGGAGAAGAGGGAGGGTGGAACTACAAGAGGATGAGAGAGGGGGCTACAGCTGGGAAACAAAGTGAATAAATTGTAATTAATAAAAAGAATAAATTAAAAAATAATTTCTTGGCCAGTTTTATTCAGTGGTATTAAGTTGTCATGGTGTAACTTCATTCTTCAATTAGGAATTCTCTAAAGCATTAAGGCTCTGCAAATGGCAACAATTTTCAATCTTCGAACACACGGACCTAACTTTTGACAAGTAGTGTAAATGATAAACATTCTCATCTCAGTGTTCTCTATTTGATGGACATAGGGTACTACATCAAAAAAACGGACTTTTACTATGGCGGGTAATAGCTTTCTTTACACATGAGTCTTTGAATGAATCTCCCATAATTTCTTAAAGAGAAATTCCTAGGGTACCAAAGTGCATTGAATATCTGTAAGCCTCAGATTCACTGAACCAAAGTGCCCTTCAGAAAGATGGCGCCTGTGAAATTGACTTCAAGAAAATAAGCTGCTGATTGTGAGCAATAATGAATCAGTTGTTCCAGCATTAATGTGGAGCACCCGGCTAAGCCCAATTGTAACATCTGCCTCGTGTTGCAATGTTTCCAACTCTGATTACTAGACATCCACGGAGACTCCCTGAGTTCTGACCACGGCTCTTGGTTGTTTTTTCTTAGTGTGTATTTACTAGAAAACAGTGGGTTTTCTGTCGGTTTCATATAAATATCATGTACGTCATCATTTGCCCCACATAATATTTTCTTGTGCCCCCAGTCCTCTTCCTTCTCCCAAATAATGCTCCTGATAATTTACTGTCATGTAATCCACATTCTATATATGAGAGAAACGTGTTTGTCTTGAGTGGTATAACAGGATGGCATCCAGTTTCATCCATTTTCCTACAAGTAACATAATTATACTCTTCTTTCTGACTAAGTAAAATCCCATTCTATATCAAAAAAAAAAAGAGGAAGCTTTTAAGTCTTGAAAATAACAATTCTCATCAATGGAAAACAAAATGTTTATATTCTCTGTGAATAAATGTTCAAAAATTATAATGCTGAACTACAAAGAATTTCTTGGTCATTATAGATATCTATAAACAAAATCTTTTACTGTGAGAAATTAACAGAAAGAAATATTTCATTTCCAGAAATTGTTCTTTAAAAATCCTGTTCAATCTTATGTTCAAAGTTTTTAATCCTTTGATATAACATCAGTCACCCTCTCTCCCATGAAAGTTGTCTAAAACTTTACACATAACTTTCTTTACTTTCTTCTCTCTCTCTATCTGAGTGGTAGGAAGGTAACATTTTTTAACTCACTTTTGGAAATCAATTTTAATTTTTCCCCTTTCCTAGTGACCATAACCAATATGAACCCCACCCACCAAATAAAAGGGGGAAAAGTATTTCAAAGAATCAAGAGGCTCTTTAATCTGAATGGTGAGGCCTGATAGGTTATGTAGACGATATAATAACCAATAAATTGTCTTACTTGAAGCTACGTATGCAGACATAAGGCAATACAGAGGGATAGTTCGAATGCTTCTAAACAAACAGTATAATGATGTTTTGTCTCACAATTGTGACAATATTTAATCCAATGTGGTATATACAGTAACAGGAAAGTAATACTATCATTCATTATGGAATAATTTTTAAATATAATGAGATAATTCTATTTTACTGAAATCTGATGATGACCTAGATGTACTGTAAAAATGAATTATATTCTTTTACATATATTTATGGATTACTTAAAAGGATAGTCAAGGTAGAGTAAAGAAAATATAAAGAATAAAGATAGATAGTGTTGTGGTTATTAATAATATTTATCATTGATTTACCTTTTGGTTAAAAAAAAAACAGTTATTCCTAAACCTGCTAGATACCCAAATCACCACACAGAGACTAAGATGTATTTAGTTAACCTAGAGCACAATGCTGGACAATGATTACTCCATCCTAAACTTCCAAGCCTGCATAGTTTCCTACCATTCAGATTTCACCCTTTATACTTGCTTTTAGTCATATCTTAGGTCCAGTTCATCTCTCCTCGTGGTTCCAATACCTCTCTTGCTGATCTCTGTTCCTCCCATTTGGTTCCTTCTCCTCTCCTCCAGACCAGGATGTCCCACCCTATTCTCTCCATTGCACAGCACTGGCTGGACATTTAATTGAAAATACAGAGAACAAATGGTGGCATGTTTACACAAACTTGAGACAGTTATTCTAAGCATCACAACACAATGTCTGCATTGAAATCAGATAATGGGGTAGAGAAATCAGCATTTGAATGAAGAAGGATAAATTGCTTACATTCCATAAGAACATTATACCAACAACATGAGAGAGAGAGATAGATATATAGAAGATAGCTGTTAGATACATCGATTGTATAGGTGTGTGCATGTTTATATGTGTGTTTATCATTTTACTGAGCTATTTTTTCTTAGAATTCTAACTTTGAAATTCACTAAGTAAAACAACACTGCACATTCTAGAAAGTGAGTCAATAAACAGCACATTTATAAGCTGCAGCATATTTCCTCCCACCACATTGAATTGTCTGGGGTGTTTGGAAGCCCCAAATGAAGCAGATTGTGAAGATATTCAATAGGGTAGAACATGGCCCTGATTCCATTCAGCTTCTTTTACCAGTGCCACTGACTACCTCTCAGTGTATGTAATAGTCATATAGTTTCAAGTTGTATTACACATACTAAAATTCCCTTAAATCTTTAATAGCCTATAATTTGATGATAATTTATTTCTAGATTATGAATATTTTATCAAAGCCTATTAAAACTGTGTGACCATACAGTGAACACTAGCTGGTAAGCTTTTATTTTATTTTATTTTTTGATGGTATTAGATACTTCTCTATTGTTATGATAAAACTCCATGGCTATGGCCACTTCCAGAAAAAAGAGTTTCAGATCTACAATTCTGAGGAACAGAGTCCAAGACCTTCATGCCAGGGAGCATGACAACATGCAGGCGGGTATCGGTGAAGCAGAAGCTGAAACCTTACCTCTCGATCCCCAAGCAGGAGAGATAGCACTAATTAGGCCTTGGAAACCTCAAAGCCTGGCCCCTTCTTCAACAAGGTCACACATCCTAATCCTTCCAAACAGTTCCACCAACTGAAAACCACACATTCAAATATATGACACTATAAGATCCACTTACATTCAAACTGCCAAAATGAGTAATTGCCAAAAGGAATTGGGGGGGGGGGCCTACCCAAAGCTTTTTGGTGCTATACAACAATAACCTAGAAAATACATGTGTTTAGAATATTTGTTGACACCCACTTTTTTTTTTACATATTTCTATACTAAATGTGACTAGAAAATGTAAACCTCCATGGATTTTAACTCTCTGGCTTCTTAAATATGAATATCAATAGTTAAAAAATAGGTTAAAAACTGTAACCCCAGCATGTGGGAAGCAGAGACATCAAAATTTCAAGATAGGTATCTTTTGTGTGAATGAATTAAATATACAATGTAATTCTTAATAAATAATGAGAAAAAGTAAACCAGAGAAAGCATAAAGGAGAGAACCCAGCTGGATCTGAGAAGCAATTTCTTAATGTTTTCATGTTTGGGAGTTAAGTTATTCAAATTTTTCATTAATTCAAAATAATGCAGGTTATAGGTATGCAAATTAGCCAACCAGCTACTACATAAACATCCAATGTGTTTTCTTTTCTATCGAGATAGGTATTTCACGCAGTATGCATGTGAATCATATTTCAGTAGTATAGTACATTTTAAAATCATAAAGTATTCTGGTCCACAGGCAGCTTTATAAAGCCAATGCATTGGGAGAGAGTGCTATTGATGAGTCCTGTGGAACTATGGAAATATCCTCCTGTCTGTCCTTAGTAGTGCTGGTGCTGCACCTGGACTGACTCTGAATCTCCTCTCTCTCTCTCTCTCTCTCTCTCTCTCTCTCTCTCTCTCTCTCTCTCTCTCTCTCTCTCTCTCTCTCTCTCTCTCTCTCTCTCTCTCTGAGAGAAGATGAGACTAGAAACTATTGGGCTGAAGAATGTCAGAGAAAACTGAAATCTTGATAGATGAGGAACGTTTCCACGGAAGGAAGAGTGTAGACATCATCTGGCAGAGAGAAGAATCTGAATCCGCTAGCACTGTAATAAATTACTCGGGTCCAAGGCTAGAGAGGACACCGGGATCATTTTCCTCATTCTCTCTTCTGAAAGGTGGGAAGTGAGATCAAGATGAAGTAGGTAATATATTCAGAGTCTATCAGTAACCCTGATGGCATCACAACCACATCTCTCATTAAGCAGATTCGAAGGTTTTGTTTGAAGTACAGGAAGGGGGTGTTAATCCATATACCGTGGCTGAGCAGTACCTTGTGCATAATAAACACGCGTGCACGTTAAATGTATACATAGGATAATTAACTCCAGGGAACTGCTTGTAAATGAAAAAAGAGTCATTGTTTACCAAAAATGGTAGATTTTTAGACATAATTTGAGACTGGTAAACCTCAGATGAAATTTTCTTCTTTCAGTCTCGCCATCCCCCACCTCACACCATCCATTATCCTCATTATTCACAGTCTTAAAACTTCATCTTTTCTTTAAAGCGAATTACCTGCTTTTTATTCTTCTTCCCCACCCCTTACTCAATTAGAAAAACAAGAGGTAATTCAGATTCTGTAGGTGAACATTGTTTCATTTTCCTTTGTTTGAAACCACTTATACTGACACTTTTCAGAGTCTGTTCCTCTTATTTAAGACTCCCCTGCGTTTCTGTCTTTGTCTTTTACGAGCGAAATTTCCCGAGATGTACTCTGTGCTGAGGAACAAAGATGAGGCAGCTGGGTCTGCATCCCAGCAGAGCAAACAGCTGAGGCTCTTTCCCTACCGGCACAGCACTTGTTTGTTTGTTTGTATTTGAACAGCCAGGAGGGACCTAACTGGGTTCTACCTGGAATGCCTGCACCTCCACCAGCAGCCTGATTATGAGTTCTAACAGTAGGCCGGCAAAAAGACTCAGAGACAGCCCCTTCTTCTCTACTGTTAGGAGTCCCATAAGAATACCGAGCTACCCAACCATACAAGTATGCAGAGGACCCAGGACAGACCTTACCCGAATGGGCTTCCTGATCTCTGCAAGCCCCTGAGAATCCCAGTTAGGTGATTGTGTAGGCGGTGTTCTTGTGGTGTCCTTGACCCCTCTGCTTCCTCCAATCCTTCTTCCCCAGCTCTGCCTCCTAATATTTGGCTGTTGGACTCTGCATCTGCTATCTGTTACTGGATGAAGTCTCTCTGATGATGATTATACTAGGCTACAAAGCCAGCACATCCTTCAGGCGGGACAGGCTTTAGGTCGGAGGTTTTGTGGCTGGGTTGGTGTCCCAATCTCTCTACTTGAAGCCTTGCCTGGCTCAGTCTTGGTACTGTACCCAACATAAGTAGGAGTGTTCGCGAGCGTCAGCCTTGATGTGAGAATATGTGCCTGGTCTTAATTGTAGCTTGTTATGCCATATTTCGTTGATGTCCCAGGAAGGCCTGCTCTTTTCTGGGGAGAGGTGAACGGAAGGTAAATCCAGGGGAAATAGGAGATGGTGGAGAGAGACTTAGGGGACGGGGGCTGGCAGGGAAGAGGGGAAACTGTAGTCGGGATGTAATGTACAAGAGAAGAAAAACAATGAAAAGAAAAAAAATGAAATTTATTTCAAAACAATACTTGATAAACAAACACAAAGCTGAGTTCTAACAGCATGCTATGAGCTGTCCACACATCTCACCGCTTCCTGCACCACCAGGAATACAGCTCCAGACAATATTAACTATTCCTGTCAGGTTGAATTTTACACAACACTACCATAATATATGGAATACATTTGGGTATCTCTGAGGCGAGGGAAATTGATGAGATGCGGAAGAATTAGAAACAGTTAGGTACACTAGCTACCTGGAAGAGCTACTCCTACGAGGATGATAAGAAAGCTACCAAAAATTCATACTAACAACAACAAAAGCTGGATTAATAACTCACCCAGTCAGTCTGTCATGTGGTTCTTTCTAAAGAAATGAGGCTATTTTGTCAAAATAATAAGCGTGTTTTTTTGATGGCTGTCCTGCTAAAAATATAGCTTCCACACAGAAGCGGCAGCGCGTTCTTGAAATAGCTCCATTTGGCTTGCATCACTGCGTGTCCTTATCTTAACTGCATGCGAACTGTCTAATGTCCTTCTAAATGAAAGTAATTTTTGGACGCAGTGAAGTTGTGCATCTGACAATCCCTTCCAGATGTGATTATGTAGAAATATTTCATACAGCTGCAAAATGAGTAAAGAAGGGGGGGGGGCTTTGGGGATGTTACATATAAAATCAGGGGTTTTTCCATTTATTTATTTATTTGTTACAATTTATTCATTTTTTATCCCGGCTGTAGCCCCCTCCCTGGTCTCCTCCCAATCCCATTCTCCCTCTTCTCCCCCTACGCCCCTCCCCTAAAAGTCACTTTTAGGGGGCTTTTTTTTGCAGTAGGAAGTTGGACCGTAAGATACCAAGCATATATGAGTCACATGCTACACTGAGCAGGAAAGCTTTTCTTCTGGGCTATGAATAACAGCTAGCTTTGCTTCGCCCTTTCAGGATGATAGTCTCTAAGGAAAAGTATTTTATAAATTCGGCATGCCTTTGTTTGCAGTGAGACAGGTGTTAAAGCCTTATGTCCTGGCTCTGACAATGTTCCAGATACCTGACCTGCCACAATAGAAATTGCTGAACAGAATGGTAACTGTGCCAGACTGCAAGATTCTGCTGTGATAACTCAGAGGTAGAGACAATAAGATGACATGACTTTATTTTACACTGCTTATCAGAACAGAGAGACGGATGTGCTTGGATACATATGTGTGTGTGTATTTATGTATCCAAGCACATATATGTAATCTGCCTGATGATGGCAGCTATTCATATCAAATTGCTGAACCTCTTTAGTTGGAGAAAAAAGACTGTAGCAAGTTTTACTGAGAATGTTATGAATTAGAGACCAAAGAGATGGCTCAGTAGTTACAGCATTTGCTGCTTATGCAAAAGACCTGAGTTTGGTCCCCAGGACCCTGTTGCATTCCTCACAAACCAGTATAACTTGAACTTTAGGGCATTTGTCTTCTTTTTGGCATCGGCTTCCTTTAGGACCTGTTTCAATGTGTACATACCTATAGAGAGACATATACATATAGTTGAAATAAAAACTAAATCTAAAGATAGCATTATAAATCAGCTGATATTTAACCAACTTGATCCAAAACAACTTAGTTTTAATCTTTACCAATTCTCAGAGCTACCTTTTGTACAATCGACTATCTAAAAGATTCCCAGAGCATACAGCTCATTGCTATTGGCACTGTTGCTAAAGGTAAAAAAGCCCATGAACTGAAACTGAAAAGAATACTTCCTGCCTAGGGACTAGCTTTCATGGTACCAGAAGGTACCCTGTTGGAGGTTGGTCTGATGCATGTTACTGGCCTTCAAGATCTGGTTACACCTCTCCTTGTTTTGTAAACCTGCCTAAGTTATATCTTATCTTATATAACTGATTGATTGATTAAAGAGTATATCCCTGGGCAGGGCAGAATGAGGTAGGTGTGGCTAACATTCCTGGGCTTGAAGAGGACAGGAGAATCAGAGGAGACAGACAGACTGGAAGAGAGGAGGAAGGAGGATACTACAATGGGTTATGTGGGCCGAGAGGAAGTACCCCAAGAAATGGTGTGAAAAGGCCCAGATGAAGAATAAAGTAAGTACCATGGGATTATGGATGGAAGGTAGCCCAAATGAGAAGAATTAAGGTGGATGGCATTGGATGGGGACTGGGAGATGGATGGTGACGTTATTGAGCTAGCAAAGGTGAAATATCTGTCCGGCCCAAGGTAAATAAAGCAATTATAAAATCTAATAGCTGTCTGTGTTTTATTATTTGTGATAGCGGTTTAAATAATACTGTCGTGATAATCTTAGGGCTAATAATAAACATTATTTTGCCCAACACTCATTTCTTATTTACAACAACTGTACCCTATAAGCTGTAGAAGGAGGAAAGCAACCAACAGTCCCACCCAGTTACAATACCTATGAACCAAGTCAGTGACAAGCGCAGGACAGTAAACCTACAGACGCAGTAGTAGCACACTCAACTTGGTGGTAGCCAATGGTTATAATTGGGATTAAACCCACTTACCCATAGGGATACCACACCTAGCTAACTTATCAGTGCTAATTAAATTGTGACTATTGGAGGAGACTCTACAACCACTAATTTACTAAACCAACAATCCTTAACAACAATCTATAAACATTTACCCTTATGCCCCGAAATAAGTATAGTCTCCACCCCTCAATAAAGACATATCCGTTTGCAACAAACAGAGGCCACTACAGAAAACCACACCAATCAACATGCAGTATGTGGAGCCCAGTCCCAGTAGGTATATCTACAAAATGCTCCCACACCTAAGGCTCAGGGAACATTGTACAAGAGGAGACAGAGACTATGTAAGGACCCTATTCAGGGAAACAGGGACTGTTTCAGTCATGATCTTGATGGCTGACTCTTTGACCCTCCCCCATATAAGCT
>CM053753.1:86305794-86342801 GCA_028658305.1 Pachyuromys duprasi | reverse complement strand
TGACTGAAACAGTTCCTGTTTCCCTGAATAGGGTCTTCAGTCCTACACCGAGTTATCATGGGCCCCATCTGTGCGGGGGTTCCAGTCCACATCCACACATGGTCCTTGATTGTAGAAACCGTCTCATACAAGACCCCTGTGCCCTGCTCATCAACTGATCTCCTTTATTGGCTTCTTTGGGTTGAAATCCTGGTTCCATTTTTTTTTTTAACTATTACCAAAGCCATGTACTTAATGTCTCTTGGTACCTTTCCTATGATTCCTAGAAATCAATTGTTCCCCTTGGTTAGGTAAATGAAACAAAGGTGGGCTGGTAAAAGGAGAATACCCAGGAGACTCTCTACTATTGAAATGCCCCAAGTATCAAAGGGGTTGCTAAAGTTTCAGACTTGATTCCCTCCTCTAGGCCTTTAAAGCCACTAGGGTGACAAGTGTTAGAGGGCAAGGAGCCTGGAGCCTGTGTAGATAGTGCCCTCTTGGGATCAAAGGAAAGAATCATATTTGCTTTTGAACACTACTTGAGGAATTCGGAAAGGGAAGACATATGAAAAACAGGGACGTAAATCTCACAGGAGTTGTTTCTCAAGGCCCTCACTCAGGGAACAGTGAGTGCACAGGCCAGTGAGCCACGGGATTAAGTTGAAAGCTGTGTTTTGGTTTAAGAAAATAAATCATCTGAACAGTCTCAATGTGGTTTTCACAAGGATGGGGAAAGTTGATTTGGGTTGTAGCAGGAAAAAGAAAACAAAATTTACAGCCACAAAGGAGTGTGAAAAAAAAAAGTCAAATCTGGCATGAGGAAACCAAGAACTCTGTAAACAGTTCACAATTCAGGTTCATTCATTTCACTCAGTCTGGGCAGGCCTATAAAAAAGGGTCTATAAAAAAAAAATCCCTCTCTCTTTTTTTCTTCCTCTATCCCTTCCTCTCCTGCACCTCTGTCCTGTCTTGTTAACATATTGCCATACTGTCTGGTTTTCCCCCACCTTTTGGTCTGTCTGTCTTTAAATCTGAGTAGCGTACTTACCATTGGCTACTCCACCACCAGGTACTTTCTGCTTAAGTTCTGACAAGCAGAGAATGGAGAGATGGTTCAGTGGTTAAGAGTGCTGTCTGCTCTTCCAAAAGACCTGGGTTCAATTCCCAGCACCCACGTGGCAGCTCACAATACTTCACACTAATGCACTAAAAACAAAAGTCAAATAAATTATAAAAAAAAAAATCTGACAAGCACTTTTAACTAATAATCTGATATGACGCTTTGTTTATTTCTTTCTTACTACAAAATTTTCTTTAACATAATCTCAGCAATTCAGCAGCAAATTTTTTGGAAAGGAAAAATATAAAAGTCCATTTTTTATGCTTTCAATGCCCATAATCTTAAATTTCGTGTTTTAAATGGTTCTGTATTTTTCCCTGAAGTGATTAGATGCTCTCTACTGGATTCATGAATTTCTTGTATAAGGCAAAAAACACCTTAGTAAAAAAATTATTCAATGAATATACAGTGTAATCCTAGGGATGCACCATGGCAGGCGGAAGCCAATTTTTAAAAGTATATTGCTTTATAAATTATTTTTAGTATTTAAGGCTTTTCTCATTTCAGAATAGTCATCCTTTGTGGCTTCACTGTTAATAAAACAGTTTTAAAAAGCATGTGAGGGATAGAAAAATTTTTATGTACATATTAAAATTGGAAAAGAAAGTCTTTGGTTTTAAGTGTATATTGCACACCAGGCAGAAGATTTTGGTTACTTGTTAGAGTGCCTGCCTATTATGTATAAACTCCTACACTGGATCAGATATTCAAGGTCATTTGTGGCTTGTACTATAGCAAGTATGAGGCCTTCTTTTGTTAGGATAGTCTCTATCAAATACACATACACACACAAATATATCAAGGGCCTGAGGAGATAGCTTGGAGACTAAACACACCACTAAAATTGATGATCTGACTTCAATCCATGGAAGGTGAAAGAAGTGAGCCAATTCCCTTAAATTGTCCTATGACCTCTCCATGCATATAGTGGCATCCATCTGCCACACACATAAATAATACATGATAGGAAGATACATAGATAGATGATTGATAGATAGATGGGTAGATAGATGATAGACAGATACAGATAGACAGACAATAGAAAGATAGAGTGTAGACAGATAGGCAGATAGACAGACAGATCATACACAGATAGATAGATAGATAGATAGATAGATAGATAGATAGATAGATAGATAGATAGATAGATAGATGCAAAGGTACTGGAGAGATGCCTAAGTAGGTGAGTAGGTAAAAGCATTTGCTAAACAAGCAAAATAAGTTCAGATTCAAGGACCCACACACAGCTGGGTGAGAAAGTGTGAAGCTTCTCACTAGCCAGTTATCCAAGTGTTATAAGGATGAACACTGAATCAACAGGACCTGCTGAGCACCAACCCAGCTCCAGATTCAGTGTGTGAGCCTGTCTTGCAGCAGTAAGGTGGAAAATAATACCGAAAGCCCCTCAGCATCTTCCTTTGGCCTCTGTATGAGCATACATAGTCATGCACACCTGGTGGTCTCATTCTCAGACCCCCACACACTCAGACACAAACATATTAAATAAATAAATTGTTTTATGAAAACATTTCACATGGAAATTCCTCATGGCTTTAGAAACTGACAGCCTATGGAGATATATCTAAGGAGTGCTAGACTTGTTGCTGTGCACTTCAAAGAACCGTGAATGTCTCCTTTCCTTACATATTTGCTTAATGTCATCTTTTGAATTATAGAATTTGCCAAATCAAATAGAAATGTAAATGTGCAAATATTTTTGGTTAAGATATTGAATTGCTACAGTAAACAACATCACAGCAATCAGTTGTAGATAATTGCTCTGGAGAAGTGTATATTTGGGGATCCTAAATCCTATTGGGAAATCATGATTAGAAACATCAAAGTTGAATGTTGAATTTCTCTATACCATTTTCTACAACATTGTTTTCAGGATATTGCAAATTTTTTATTTGGACAACTAGTGCAGACAGTTAGATTCCCAACCTTGCCTTCTCTCCCTGTATCCAACTCAAAGTTAAGGTTCAAAGTGAAACAACCAAGCCAGTCAGTCACTTCATCCTGCCACGGTCCCAGGGTCATCCCCAGGGGCCATCTCTATATCCCACTGCATACCATTCCACAGTATTGCTCTTTTCCTTACATTAAATGTCAGGATGCATCTCATCTGTAAGAGACCAAGTTCCTCCAGCCATCAACCTACATAAACAAGATCAAACCTGACTCTTCTTCCATTTGGATGTTTCTATATTTATAAATGCATGCATATGCTGCAGTGATGCACACACCTTCCTTGTCATTTGAGCACAAATCCACTCTGGTAGAGTTCACCCTAGCCTTCTTTGCACCCTAAATCTGTACATATACAGAAAGATTAGCATCAAATTAATAGAGATGAGAAGTTTTCAATATTTACATCTTGGACAACAGCATCTATGAAAGATATATTTAGTTTGTCATAAATTGCCTGGTCCCCACCATTTTGTTGTAGCAGCACGAACACACAGAGACACCACCCTGTCTCAGTCCCCAGGCTCCCATATGCCAGCTGTCTACCACAGACCCCACACAGTCTGCTCCATCTGAATTCTATGAATGCTCTTATTTTCCTTTTAATATTTTACTGTTGCTTCTATAAAATCCCCACACACCTGTAAGTACACATTTTATCAGATTTTATGTAAAAAATTTTTTTCCACAATAAATACATTTCATCTCAATTTGCTACACATCATGTTGTCCCAGATACCAAATAAAGAACTGAGATTAAACAGGATTTCAACATCTTTCAATTGGATGATGATAAAGCTGAGAACAACAGGACATAGTCATACTTATAAAGCCAGGACTGATGAGGAGCTCAGACGCAATCAGCTTTGATAGGAAAATCAAGGAAAAACTCAAAAGCAAACTTCTAAACTAAGTCAAAAGGGCTCTGGTGCAAGTAAACAGAGAGAAAATTACCTGAGTATTCTAATAACTGTGGATATAGCCTGTGACTGTGTATATATATAGAAAAATTGTCTTTGAAACCTAATGATGAAGGTTAAATCCATGTAATCACATCTGTTGACAGTGATCATCGTTTTCCTTTCTTCTCCTCTTGACGCTTTAACAAAACTGTTTCCTCTTGAAATTATTTCTGACTCCGCTTCCCAAATGACTAGATACAAATATACATTATTTGTCAGTTTTGAAGAATGCATCCAATTTATTACACAGACATCAGGTGGACACAGTGACACACACCAGTGATGACAGCTCTCAGTAAGCTGAGACACGAAGGCATAAGAATCAGAAGTCCAAGGCTAGTGTAAGGTATACAGTAGGGTTCAGGACAACCTGAGATTCACAGAAATACCACAAAGAGATGAGAGATGTGGAGGAGAAAGAGGGAGGGGTTAAGGGAAAAGAAGGGAAGAGGAGAGAGGAGAGGGGCAAGTAGAAGGGGAGAAGGAAAAGGAGAGAAAGAGACAATATCTCTGTTTAAGTTAGGTTTCTGTTGCTCAACAGCATGGTCAAAACAACTTGGAGAGGAAAGGTGTTTCATATCTTACAACTCCAAGGTCCCAGTCCATCACTGTGGTGCGTCAGGACAGGAACTAAGTATGAACAGAAAGGAACCATGGAAGAAGAAAGCTGCTTTCTGACTTGCTCCCAAACTCATATTCAACTAACTTTCTTGTACCTGCCCAGAAAACACCACACAGAGGTGCCAATAGGCCAGCCTGACAGAGACTTTCCCTCAATTTAAGTGCCCTAATTCCAGGGGCCTCTAGTTTATATCACGTTGACAAAAACTAACCAGCATAATTGACCCCTTGACGTACAAGCACATCACTTCTCAAACACAACTTTTTCTTGTTTATTTCTGAGATCTCATGTAAAAATTGCAATATAAAACACAGATAAGTGTAAAAGTCTTAGTCTTTGAAAACTCCAATTATTTTAAAGTCCAAATTCCATCTTTAAAAAAGACTAAATCTCTAAACTGTGGACGACTCTAAAATAAAATAAATAAAAAAAAAACAGCAAATTGCACTTTTTGTTCCAAGAGGAAAGAACCAGGACACCATTATAATTATATAAAAGTAAAACAAAATTCCAACAATGTAAGAGGTGCATTATTAGAGGTTTGGTAATTATCCAGGATCTCTGTGCTCACACGGAGCATGTGTCATAGATCTGGGCCAACTCTAGTCTGTGCTGTCTGTGGTAGCTATCCAATAGTACCGTCATCTTCCACGTGCAGAGGGCTCCACCACAGCTGAGCTGCACTTTCACCAAAGGCCTCTCCTAGCTTCCCAGTGCCAAACCTCAGCTCTTCTCCATGACTCCTTCAGACCTTCAAAGCTAGTACTGTATGGGAGACTCCTACACATGACGAAATTTGCTACCAGCTTGAGATACAGCTTTGGCCCCACAATGGACCACAGTTTCTGTGTGCTGGCCCTAAGGAAACACTTCCCAGAATATTGTTCCTCAATGATACTGGTCTCCTCTGAATTTCAGCTGATATTTCAGCCCCAGCTGCCAGTTATGGATTGTCGAAATACGGCAAATGTTTCACTTCAGTGGTTCTGGCCCCTTGTAATCAGATGATCCTTCAATTGCAGTTGACCATGAACCACAAATTCTTAATTATGTATCATACAAATAGCCCTGACAAGGTCTTTGCTTTGCATCTGAAATCTCACAAGCCTGTCCTGCACTGTATGTGCTTAGTTCAACATGTTTCCTTTCCAGGCTCCCACAGAACAATCCCATGAAGCTCTGAACACTCAATGGCTTTTCCAGCCTGAAGTTTCAAAGTCATTCTGCAATCATCCCCAAACATCATGGTTAGGTCCATCATGGGAACAACACACTATTTGTTTTGGTTGCTATGATAAAACACTGTGGCAAAAGGCAAATCGGGAAGAAAAGGCTGTTTTACATCTTACGACTTAAAGTAGCTTTAAGTCACTGCTTGTTGCTTGAAATCTGCTACAGCAAAGACAGCTAAATCACAGAAATCAGCAAGCCCTACACCCAAACATTGTTCTTAGAAAGCCTATTAATTACGACAACTCTGGTCCAGGTGTTGCATGATTTGAGACCCAAGAAAATTATATAACTAACTGTGAAATTTTTATTTAAGCCATCTGGGCCTCAACAGGAAGCTGAGGGTAGAAGCTGTTTCACAACACAGTACGTACGCCTTCATAACTACCTATGACTGGATCCGGGTATCAAGAGCTGGAGATCTTCAATTCTCTTATATGAACTCCTGTAGTGTTTACATGGAGTATCCACAGCATTGAATATTTAAATCATCAGTAAATTACTAACAGTACCTAATACCTTGTAAATGGTCTTAAAAGGGTTACTATGTTGCTTCCCACCCACCCCCTTTAACAGAAAAAAATCAACAGGAAAATATGCTGCACATGTTTGGTTCACACAATTTGTTTTCAAACATTTTCAATTCTCTGGTAGTTGAATCCATGGATGCGGAACTCACAGATTCAGAACCTGAGTCTATTACTGGCAAAGTGCCCAAACTGAGAGTGCCTTATATTTTCTAGTAAGTCCCTTTGTTAGTTCATGTATTTTTTTTCAGGATTCTGCAATTCCTTTAGAATAGTTGCATTGTCATGGGGTAACAATTGCCTTTACCTAATTCTTTGCAATAACAAGTGCCAGTCTGTTAGATTTGAATGCTATTTTAAGCAGCATGAGAATGCTTTCCTAACTCCTCTCAAACCATACCTATTTGTCTGGAAAAGGTAGTGTTAAATTTGAACTTGATAAAACTTAAAGGGTCAATATATTATTTAATTAAGCAACATTGTCGGGGCAAGATGGCAGCCATCAGTGCGCATCGTTTCTGAGAGCCAGTGGATGTGAAACTCTGAAATTGGTACAGCTGAAACACCAACACACAAGCTAAAACCATTGGACCTCTCTCATCTCCCTAAAGAAATCTCCAGACACCAGAGAAAGACGGTACCAATCTGAACTACAGAATCCAAAAACAAACAGTGAAGGTTACAGATAAAGAAATGTCCAGAGGTTGGCGAAAGGACTCACCCAACAAAAATCAGGAAATCGTGGCCTCACCAGCAACCCCCCAAATCAATGGATACTCCAATTCTTCAGAAACACAGGAAAATGACCTTACAGATATGCTTATACAGTTATTAGAGTCACATAAAGAGGAAATAAACAAATCTCTCAGAGAAATAGCCATACAAATAGAGAGACAAGCGGAGGTAAAATTAGTGGCAGATGAAGAAGAAATAAACAACATTGTCAAAAATGATCACAAAACTGTATATTATATTAAACAAAAATTCCAATTAAATACACAATTGCATTTGATATTTAAAATGTATGGGAGGATATTTTTTCTTCATGAACCCCAAGAGAGTAAATCTCTGAGATTTAGAATAAGATTATAGTTCTACTATAAAATGTAACTTGCAGATAAATACTTTCATCCATAAGTTTTAAGCATAAGGCTATGGTTAAGAATCAATGTCTATTTATCTGAAGTTATACCTTGAAGATTATGTCAGATGATATTATATATGTGCATATAGAGAGATACAGATATGGAAATGCACATATATGTCAATGCATTTAAAGCTGTTATTATACTAAATCCTAACCCGAGCAAAATACTGCATTTTTACCTTTAAAAGAAGTCAGGCTTTCTCAGCTCTCTCTGTACATGGCTTAGATCTTTGATAAAAAGGACAGTGAAAAAAGTTATTTCTATAATTCTTCTTTATTTAAAATTATAAAATTATTCTTTGAATCATGTGCTGACAATCAGAATACAGAGAATTCCATTATGAAGAACTGGACCAGATATAAATAATTTCAGATTTTCAGGAAAATCACACAGTGTGTCAAATGAATTAAGGAACAATTAATTCTGTGGCTTTTTCAAGAAGCAATTGAACTATCCAAAATTCCAATGGAAAGATGTTTATATCCTAAGGGAATAACTTAATTGGTAATGGTTAGTAGCTCTAATTAATTCTGAAATTCATCTTTATCTACTGGCCAATTCATCCACAAGTGTTAAAGAAAAAAATGAATATAGGTAAATTAATAGCTTTACCTCAGTTACAAAGCCATAGTTAATATAGACAAGCACTCTTAAAGGGAAACTGCGTTCTTAGCCTTGAAGGTGGTATTTTAAATAGAGGCTTAAAGCCCATTATCAGAACATCTTTTGAAGCCTGACTCTCCAACTTCAAGCCTCAGCTTAGCTTCTTGGCAATGTGCCTAGTCTATTTGAGACCTGGTGTGCTTGCACACAGAACAGAAGTAACACTTCTGTTAGGATGAGTCTCAGGAGGGTGCAGACAAGTTCATGTATGCCGTTCGCAAAGAACAATATATAGCACACATCTTGCTGTTTGTCATTACAGTGAGTTCCCAGTGTTGCTTCCTGTCCCAGAATTCTCCTCTTCTCTTCTCCCCGAAGCACACACATATAGAGTCACACAGATAACAATTCAGATTTTCTGTCCTAAATCTTTCCCTTTGTCAAAGAGAAAAATCTGTGCAGGGTATGTCCAGCAGACACAGTTCTAATAGTTTACCTATATTGCCTAGTTGAATCTTCCCAAAAACTTATTGTATAATCATGTTGCTGCCCTTTCGATGGAGAAGAAACAAAGGAGTTGGAATGATTGTATCCTGGCCAAACACCTTCTACACAAAAAGCTGACATTTGAACTAGGGTTTGGTGAACAATAGCTCAGTCAAAAAACTTAAGCTATGATAAACCATCACAGTCCTGGCCTACGGAAGATGAGGCACAGTCAGGCACAGTTAGAAAGCGGTAAGGAAAAGCATATCGGGATGAAGAAAACGTTCATTTTTTTATAGGGACTATAGCTACATGACATACACAGCTCTAAAAGCATTTTAAACTGCCCAGAAAATGTGCCCTTCTTCAGCACACTATATCCTTACATATATTGTGCAAGGCATAGAGGTACTTGTGCTCACAGATAAGGGCCAGGGGAAACCAGGAACGTTAAACACACAAAGTTGTTCCTTCAAAAAGAGGGATGCATAACCTGTTATCTGTCCAGATGGCTAGGAGTAGGCATTGTTAATAGCTTGGTGACCTTTGGGCCATCTGTGTGGCCAAGTACTCCCACAGATCCTGATTGTGAGCTTGTTAATCTATAAAATCTATCTTTGTGGAAAACATCAAATGTAATCAGTCTGTAGAACCCATCTTTATGAGGGATGTCATGTGTACTTTAGAGTTTCAATGAGCAGAGACTTAGACTCACAGCTAAACTTTGGGCAATGCAGGGAGTTTTATAGAAGAGGTGGGGAGGGGATAGAAGGACACTGGACAGCAGCACAGCAAGGAGACCAACAAAGCTAAAATATCTGAGCCCAGTGGGCCCTGCAGAGACTGATGCACCTACCGAGGACCATGCATGGAAAGGATCTAGACCCCCTGCTCAGATGTAGCCCATAGGCAGCTCAGTCTCCATGCGGATTTCTGAGTAAGGGAAGTAGTACCTGCATCTGTCATGTCATGCCTCTTTGATCACCTCCTCCTGGCGATGTGTCCTTCCCAGGCCACAGAGGAAGAGCATCCAGGCAGTCCTGAATGAGACTCCATAAGCTAGGATCAGATGACAGGGGAAGAGAACTCCCCCTTTCAGTGGAATAGAGGAAGGGGATAGGGAGGAAGGGTGGGACAGGGAGAAGATGAGAATATAAAATGAATAAACTGTAACAAATTTTAAAAAAGAAAAGAGTTTCAATGTAGTCACCTCTTAAGGTTTATTGTGAAAACGGTGTTAACTATCAACAGAAAAGTTTTCACAAAATTGTGCTGTACTTAAGTATGCCTAAAAATAAACTACTCAGGGTCAGACCCCCAGAGCTTGAACCAACAGCAGACACTGCTGAGTCGTGGTGAAAGTAGCTATCTTCTTGCTTCCTGTGGATCATTCCTCTACTGGCCTTCATGGTTGCAGAGACCAGTGATCTATGAATTTCAGTGTAGATAAAGCCTACCTCTCAAATTTCAGTATTTTTCATGATTCTGTGTTTCCTTAACCCCAGGAAGTCTTAATAGTGATTCAACAAATGTCCTTATTGTGTACTTGAGCATCCTTTGGATATATGCCTAGGAGTGATATAGCTGGCTCTTGAGGAAGCACTATTGCTAATTGTCTGTTTATAGCAGCTTTATTCATAATACCCAGAACCTGGAAAACAACCAATATGTCCCTCAACAGAGGAATGGATACAGAAATTGTGGTGCATTTGCACAATGGAATACTGCTCAGGAATTAAAAACAAGGAAATCATGAAATTTGCAGGCAAGTGGTGGGATCTGGGAAAGATCATCCTGAGTGAGGTATCCCAGAAGCAGAAAGACACACATGGTACATACTCACTTATAATTGGATACTAGACTTATAAGATAAGACAGCATAAACATACTAAAATCTGTACACGTAAAGAAGCTAAACAAGAAGGAGGACCCAGGGTAAGAAGATCCATCCTTACTTAGAAAGACAAATAAGATGGACAGTGGAAGTAGGAGAAAACGAGAAGCAGGATAGGAGCCTGCCATAGAGGGCCTCTGAAAGACTCTACCTAGCAGTAGACTCTACCTAGACTCTACTCAGCAGATGTTGCGACTCATGACTAAACTTTGGGCAGAGTGCAGGGAATCATACCTGGAGAGAACAGGAGCCCCACAAGGACCAACATATCTGGGCACAGAAGCTTGTCTGAGACTGATTCTCCAACCAGGGACCATGCATGGATATAATCTAGAACCCTTGCTCAGATGGAGCCCATGGCAGCTCAGTATCCAAGTGGGTTCTCTAGTAAGGGGAACAGGGACTGTCTCTTGACATGAACTCAGTGGTGGACTCTTTGACTCCCCCCTGGCTCCCCCCAGGGAGGAGCAGTCTTGCTAGGCCACAGAGGAGGATATTGCATCCAGTCCTGGTGAGAGCTGATAAGTTAGGGTCAGATGGAAAGGGAGGAGGACCTCTCCTATCAGTGGACTTAAAGAAGGGCAGAGAGGAGATGAGGGAGGGAGGGTTGGGTTGGGAGGGAATGAGAGAGCAGGGCTACAGCTGGGATACAAAGTAAATAAACTGTAATTAATATAAAAATAAAAAAAATATATAAAAATAGTGATTAAATGTAATTGTTCTCTTACTGTTTTATGATTGTGGTTACATCAATTTCATGTTGCCTGTTTACTTAAGTTCTCAATTTTTCAATATTTATAGATTTTCTGTAAAGCATGGATTTCCCAACAGCATAAAAACATATGGTTCATTTCTTTTTTTTTTTCTACAGCAGTGCTTAGTGATACATAAATTCAAAGGAAAGATGACATGTGGGGAAAAAGAACCCTTTTATATTTCTGGCATACATGTTTCTATTTCAGACTATCTATCTTTGGTGATTAACATTTTGCTGGAAAACTCTTTCATGTGTGGTAGAACAAATACCATTTTGGGGAGTGAATATAATTTGCAATAATTTGTGGAAGATATTTTTATTATTTTCTTCTTTTCTGTGATAGTAACTGAAAATGTGAAGTAATGAATACACACACACGAGGATTTTATTTGCTTTGTTTTGTTTTTAATTTTAAGAGTGTCAGCTGGTATTGAAATTATTCAGGTCTTATTTAGACAGCCATGTTGTTGGGATTTCATGGCTATGTAACTCCCTTCTAACAGCTAGAAGGCAGAGTCTCATAGCTGACTCTCTGGTCCTCTATCTCTTACAATCTTCCCACTCCCCTCTTCTATTCATCCTTCCACCTCAGATGCAGAGGTTATGTTGTAGATATATGTCAACTGGATCTCAGTAACTTATGCTCAGTAGTTCTCTGCATTTTGTTTAGATTATAAGTTAATTACGACATTCCTTTCCTCACTCAACACCTCTCCCTGCTTTCCTCCAAATTCAAGACCTCCTTTATCACTAATTGTTATTTATGCACTTATGTGTATGTATATACATATATCTCTCCCAATATAATTTAATAAAGCCATATAATGCTACTTATATACATGTTTTCAGGACTGACAATTTGGTACCAGACAATCAACTGATATGCTCTTCCAAGAGACTATCCCTTCTCCTATTCAAGCATTCCTCAGTTGCCTATAGCATCTGTGTAGGGTTAAGGCCATATGTGCTATATCTATCTACTTCAGCATGTTCTTTGGCATTATTCTTTAAACAGTTGTAGCTTTCTGTAATGATGTTCTTCTGGGGAAAAAGCTTATTTGATGAGGAATGAAATCTATACTTACCTCCAACTATGGAGATAAGTATTCAGAATGTTAGAATGCACTATGAATTATAGTGATTTTGGATAACTGTGATAGTAGGTACTCCTCTTAGATCCATAGCCTCACTAGATGAGGAATTTTATAAAAGGAGTCCTCCCCTAGAAGAAGAGTTACAGGCAATTAACAACTACTGAGAAAGGAAGAATTAGTCTTCCCTGAGGATGAGCCCCGTTCATTGATTATTGAATATTGAGAGGGCAGGCCTAGAAATGTGTACTTTAGGGAATGCTGAATGGCCTCAGCATGTTGAATTCATATGTTAATTTATATGTACATGTAATAACAATAGTTAAAAAGGAAGTAGTTAAGAATTTAGAGCAGGATGAGTCAGTCAGTCATGGGAGGGGTAGGTGGGAGGAAAGGGCAGGAGAATGATATAATTACATTTTAATTAAATGAAAATTTTAAGAGTGGTGAAACATATTTTAAACCTAATCTGTAGCCTAATTTGTGAGTTTCAAGCCATGAGAGACCCTGGACTCAAAACAAGGTAGACAATGCCTGAGTAATAATGTTTCATGTTGCCCCTACCCATGACATTAATCACAGACACACACACACACACACACACACACACACACACACACACGGCCTGTACCTTACTTTGATCTCTAAATTACAAAAATCAAAGACACAGTTATTCTAAGACCCTGGTCTATAATTGGTTAAACTCCCCAGAATTGTCTAAATGAGCCATAGGGGCCAACTGTGAAGAAGGGATTGTATATGCAGAATATTTAAACAGAAATTGGGTTCATGCTATAGCGTTTATTCAAAATATAAAGTGTCAGCATTGCTACTGTTTTATTTTTATGACATGTCATCTGACAAGAAAATCACATCCTTTCAACTCACTGATGAATGAGCATTTGAGCCATGCAAATGTATTTTCCATTTGAACTTTATATTTCTTTATTATTTCAAGTGAAATTGCTTTTGCTGCCCTCAATATAAACCACACAGATTTCATCTAGATGGGGAAAAAGGACCTTCATCTGTTCAGTGTCAATTTATATTTTAGAAGAATAAAACCCTAAAGGTCTATAATCCTCATAAAGGAGTTGAGAACCTGTTTCATGCAAGCATTGATGTCTCTTCTCTGATCTTGCTTATAATGTGGTTAAGGAGGCAAGAAAAGCATGATAAATAATGTGAAACAGTGGCGTGTTCAGAATGCATTCATTCAGTGTTCAAAAAGACTTTTTAAATAAATCCATTTCTTTTCTGCAATATACAAAGAATCATGCTGGGTACTGAGGAAGATAATTTTTTAATAAAAAAGCAAAAGTATTCTCCTTCCTTTCATGGAGCTTCTATTTATGAGAAGAGGTGCAGAGAATGTGAGCTTAAACTATATTAGAAGGAATACAAGAACACTCTTAACTCCTAGTGTTGTCTCATGTGGTTTCAGATGCCCATGCTCAACTGCAGTCCAAAAATATTCTGTTTGTCTTGATTCCTTTCACATTTGTAGGATGTTTATTGCAGGAATTCTTACACCTCTTATCAATTATTGTATATTGCATAAATTAAGATTCATCATAGGTGTGTACACATAAAAGAGTATGTTTAGGATTTCATGCTCTCTGCTATCTCAGGTGTACACTTAGGGCTTAGGGAAAAGTCCCCACAGAGAAGGTGGTATTAATCTACGAAGACTGGGTAGTAACCTTCAGGAAAAAGTAAAAGATCGGTACCGTGCTTCAGTGCAATCCTTGTCCTATATCATGTTAGAGATTTTTATGTCTGCTCTGATATGAAGAGCAAACTGAATTGCAGCAATGACTTGTGACATTTATTAAGCATCATCTGTGTGCTGAACACAGTATTGACACTTTTCATGACCTCATCAAGCCTTGTTTCCCATGAGCACCACGTGCTTCCTGCAATCGCAATGCAGGCTCTCCCAGAAGATTCCTCATTGCTTTAGAGACACAGGACTGCAGAAGAATATCAGCCCATAATGTTAATGTAACTTTCTCAAAGTATCTAAAAGGTGCCCCAGAGGGTGGGATTGGTAAATGAAAAACTAAATTAAAAGCTTTCATCCTAGGCTGGGGTTGCAGCCCATTGGTACAGCATTTGTCTGGCATGCCTAAGGCAAAGGTTCAGGGTCCAATCTTCAGCACTGTCAAAAAAAAAAAAACATTTTAAGTTTCTTAAAGATACAGCAGCAACCTGTAGAAGATAGAGGTGTGCAGGCTTTGTGACATAGTGATGACAAACTGCCAACAAGGAAACCAAATATGAATTGTTCTGTAAATGATGCATGAAACCTAAGGTTAGAATTGGGTGATTCATTTCAAGTATAGTACATGCAAGACTTGAGACCTGAGAAAGGAAGGTCACATGTTTGCCATTTTTTATGAGTTTTGTCTATTTGTATCTATTAATCTGTTTGTATCTTTTAACCTGCTATCTTCCATCTGTGATTTCACATATATGATGACTAATTTTCTTCATGTTTTTAATGGAAAAGTATTGAAATCAAATATCACATATAATTAATTGTAAGCTTTGTCCATTTCATGGTGATAATAACATATAGCAGTACATAAATTGTAGTAATTGTTAATAGCAGTCAGGGAATGTTTGCTGTTAACAATTAGTGACAGTGAAGGGCTATGGACCTGGCATAGGGTGATAGTGTTCCTTCCAAAGAATGTTGAGTCCGGATGAGTTATTACATCCTCCAGTTCTGTGAAGTGTGTGTATGTATGTGTGTGTGTGTGTGTGTTGATGTCTATTCTGTTAGGGAATATAGCACTTTGAGTTCATCAGATGATATCTACCAGTTTGTGGCAGATAAAAACATGGCCACCATCCTTAGCTCTTCAGTAAGTATCTGAAAAGTAGTAGGCAACAATTTTGGTTACAGCCTGGATCTCCACAGTGAGGCAGTTAATGAAGGAAGTGCTGGAGTGGGATGTTTCGGAAAAGACTAGTGCTTTCAAGCCAGAGTGACAAATTTTCCAAGTCCTTCCAAATGGGCAAATTCTTTGATTGCCTTTGGTTCCATGAATATTTCTCTCCTCTGCGAAGTCAGAATTTATTTAAGTAACGCCAATAAGCTCTACTCTATGTCCTGTTTGAACTTTTGAAACTTTTGTCTTAAAGTCTGCCTCATTGCCCGTTATCTCATTTACACTTTCTTCTGCACACTTAAGGTAGTAAATTCTGCTCCTTTCATTCACATTTAAGTTTCTCCTATTTGCAATATCTGGTATGGTGTATATCCTCAACAAATGCTCCTCAATCTCTTCTTCATCCAGTTCACTCTGAGAATTTTAATCCCTTCTTGCTAGAGCTTTAACTAAAACTCTCAAAACTCCTTACTCAAGTCTGGGTCATCAGGGTAAATGAGCATTGCCCTTTGTCATTGCTGTCACCAGAGTCCCACCCAAAACACAGAAAACTCAACTGAGCCAACAGTGCTTGAGAGGCCACACTCACACTGGGACTGCTTAGATTCCTTAATTCCCTCAAGATCTCCATCATGTCCTCCCAGGCCAATACTTCTGGAGGTTGTGAATTTTACTGTGATACTCCTCTTCCCATTTATGGACTTTATTGTCCAAGCATTCCTATGTTTATATAAACTCTAACTTATATTGTGACTTTTACTTAATGACACTCACAGTAGACCTGTGACCTTAATTCAAATTGTTACTGTTCAAAGTCTACTGTTGTAGATGCCTCAAGATTGAAATGTAAGCCTGAGATATTATTTTGTCTTCAAAGAACAAAATTCATAATTTCATAGTAAATTTTGCTTCCAAGTGAAACAATAACTACGTAGAAAATTCATGAGTGTTTGATCAATGAGGTTGTAAAATGCACAGCTATTTCACATTTTACAGGGAAGGGAAGAAGGCACAATGGATACTGGAATAGGGATGCCCTCAGTTCTGTGATGAAGAATTAAGACTTGCAGCATTCTTCATGAAGTGGAGATCTGGTTTTCAAAAGAAGATGGAATAGAATTTTGGAGGAGAAGAATGGAGAGAGGGCAGATTCATTGTATAAATAAACTAAATGTTTACTAATCACAGTAAAAATACGTTGGCAAATTATAAAGCTGATAAATGAGGTAATACATTGTAAGCACATTATTTACATATATGGGGTTGATCACTGAAAGATCGACATTTTAAAGTCCAGAAATGGTGAGCTACAGGGAAATTTGTTTGGAATAGAATCTGGATGTAAGTTAGTAGATAGAAAAATCTGTTTTCTGCCCCCCCCCCCACACACACACTTTGGTCACATCTGAATATTTTACATTAGTCTGTAAGGCCTGCCAGAACAAATTAAACTAGACTATGGAGCTTAAAGCTTATGGAGCCTAGAAATCTTGTTCAAGATGCTGGCAGAATTGATATTCTCTTCTTGCTTGGAGATGGCAAATTCTTAAGGGAATTTGCAGAACCTTTCTCTGTGTGTGTTCATCCCTCATGTCTCTTTCACTTCTTCTGAGGCTATCTTACCATAAATCTTTTCACATTCAGACTCTTTCTTCATGCCTCAAATATCCACAATTGCTTCCTCCATTAAAGATCCTATCACTGAGTAGAGTCAAATAAGACAGTAGGGACTCAAAACTATGGATTTCACAATTTGTAAGTAGAATTTGTTTATAATAAACATTTTAAATCTGATTTTTAAAAAGAATTTGCCTCAAGACTACAGGATTGAATATATATGCAGGAGAAAGGGCTCTTCCACTGCGTATTTGCACATGTATGGATTTATTTGCATATTGTTGAATCCTGTTAATTAAGTGTGAAAGTTTTTGCATATCACAAAAAATGCAATAAAAGGATAAAAAGCACACAACAGTAAGACCACTTCGATGGAGTAGATCTCCAAGGAGGCTCTATCCATCTTCCAGCTGGCTCACAACCAGAAAGCAAAAGGTGGTTATTTCTAAACTTCACCAGCCCATGGCAAAGATTCTCACTTTCTGCCCTACTGCATTTGTTTGTGCAGAGTTTTTTTTTTCCCTCTCCTCTCTTTAGTGTTCTTTTACTGTGTATTTTCTGTAGGTATCTTAATATTTTAAAAAATATTACAAATCCCGTGACTATGGATAAGATAATGCTTCTGGTTTGCTTTGTAGATTGTGCTGATTTGCGCAACAGTGACCTGGCAAATAGATGAGGAACTGAAAAAACAATTAAAAGGGAGAAATGACTGAGACTAAGCTACTGCAGGATTTAGTCAGAAACATAACACTATTCTCCAAATTTCCTCCATATATTGTATGTATATATTGCTTATATATTGTATATAATATAAAATTATGTAAAATAATATATATTCATAATAGATTTTAAAATAAATAACATTTATTTTTAGTGCAACATAAAACAATAGTATGACATTGTTGTTTGGTATTTCTTTGATTACAGAGTAATAATTACATTTGAGTCAGCAGCAAAAAGGTTATTGTAACTTGAAGCTACCAATCAATTACACATATGTGTGTGTATGCATACATATAGTATATGTATGCTTAGTATACTATTTCATGATTGTGCAACAGAATATTTATAGTGAGCATGGGGCAGTATGCTTTAAGGATTTTCTAGAGAGACAAATAATAATGCTAAAGAGTTAAATTCAAAGCCAGTAATTCAACATCCAATTATGGTAGCAGCTACAGCAGAGAACCAGGTTCAGTGCCAGCAAAATGCAAATTTTGCTAATTAGATCCTAAACAAATCTTCTGTGGTTGAACAGTTCTGAGCAAGGAATGACAGTTGTATGTATCCTCAGAAGGAGCACAGAGAGATCAAAGATCTGAACTTTCAAACCCTGGACAAGGCTGGGTTACAGTTGATGTCCTCCTTATAATGCAGAAATACCAATTTCACGTGATTCAGCAAGGCTGATCATGTACTTGCTGCATTAGCATTCCGGAAACACGACACTGTGGCCTTAGTTGATGCTGGTATCAATTTCATTTTAATTCCCAGTTTATAGTATTCCAACATGAATGCATACTTTATAAAGGGAGGCTTTATTTGAAATTTAAATATTCATGGTGTTTGTCAGTTCAGTGCACATCGAAGACTTTGATCTGACTCGAAGAGTCTTGCATAGAAACTGAAGTGGCTGCTGAGAACATATTTATTAGTAATACAACATAAAACATAATACTATGCCATTGTTGTTCGGTTTTTTCTTTGATTACAGAATATTAATTTCATTGAAATCATCAGCAAAAAAAAATTATTATAACTTCAAGCTGCCAATCAAGTATTCAAGGTCATTTCTTCAAAGCTACCACTTAACAAGTGTTTGTTGAGCTTAGTAGTAGGAACTATCTATTATCAGACGCTGGCCTCCTAATGCTTGTGAACTACATAGGCAACTCTTCCACATATCTGAAAATTCTGTAACAATGCAAAGAACTTCCACTTGTCTTCTGCATGAAGGATACCCCTAACCAGTGTGCTCTGCTAGCGTGTGCCTATCACCCCAGCACTCTCGAGGTCAAGCATCATGTGAGGTTAACACCAGCCTGAGCGGCACAGTAATTCTGAGAACCTGGCCATATAGC
The DNA here is from genome assembly GCA_028658305.1 of Pachyuromys duprasi. Classification (NCBI taxonomy): domain Eukaryota; kingdom Metazoa; phylum Chordata; class Mammalia; order Rodentia; family Muridae; genus Pachyuromys; species Pachyuromys duprasi. The sequence goes on along the minus strand of CM053753.1, from coordinate 86,323,816 downwards.
AAGATTGTGTCCCTGCCCTGCTCCCCAAAGACCTATGAAGGTCGAAATAAGACTAAAATCAAAAAGTTACAGCTATCAAATTGTTATAGATATCTTATATAGGAATTATTAGTCATATAACCCAATGTGTGTGTGTGTGTGTGTATATATATATATATAGGCAGGTACAACTTCTACTTCTCATGAAATAGAACATCTACTATCCCTCTCGACCATGCTCCCTCACTCACAGTAGAGAAAGTCAGCAACAATGATAAATTAAACATTCCTGCCACAAAGTTAGAAACTATTTCCCTTTGCTTTGAAAATATTTTATTCTCTATTTTCCTGTAATTGTACTTATTTCTAAAGCATAAGTGCCTCCTGTAATTCTTGGCAATATTTGACAAGGTAGATTAATGAGCGCCAGAAATCCGCTTTCCTTCCTTCTACCAAGAGATAGGATCTTATTTTACTTCTCTCAAATTTGGATGATCATTCATTCTTGCTTGACAAAACAGAGAGTTAGGACAACTTGTTTTTTTTTAACATGTCCAAGGTTTGGTTACAAGAAACTTCTGCCCATTCATCTTTTAGATTCTCCTTCTGAGAAAGCCAACTGCCATGTAAAAGGCTTACCTTCATTACACTGAAGATGACTAAGCAAGATAGGAGCCCCTGGGAGAGACTGTAACATATTTAAACAAATTCGCAGCTTGCACTGGCTTTTGATCAGACTCAGACAAGTGAGGTGTGAACATAAGAGCTGTCTTGGTGATACAGCCTAGAAGAAAGATCCAGAGCCCAATAGACAAAGCAGAATCCAACAATCAAACACTCATAACCTTACCTCAAGCATCAGGTTAAAAGACATGGTGTGTTTTTTCTTGTTTGTACTGTAACAAATTTACCATAAAACAATAAAATGTAATTCCCTTATAGATAGAGGAACCCTAAGTCTGGACCTAGTGTTAGAAACAAAACTAAAACACAGCCAAAAAAACCATGTTTGTTCCCTTTGGAGGATGGACAGGAGACTATATTCCCTGCCTCTCCAGCCTCAGGTGACTACCAGACTTTGGGGCATGTGAACATGCTAGCTCAGTTTCCTTCTTCACGTTGACTTCTCTTCTGTGTGACCCTGTATGAAATCTCCATCTGCCTTTCTCTTGTAAGGATCCTTGTGAGGGCATTTAGTGAAAACCCACATAAACCAGATAATCCTCAATCTGAAAACCCTTACCTCAACCATACCTTTCACCCCCAAAATGGATATTTATGGATTCCAGAGAGTACTGCCCAAAAAAATCTAGGGAATGTTGCTTTTTCCCACTACATTTACCATACCTTCATTATTTATAATACCTATCCCAAATAAATCCTAGACTCCCTATTCACCCTTCTCTTTTGTATTTTGAAGTATGCAAGACCCTGTATGGACAGTCACTACTTCTTTTCTCTTCTTCCCTCCAGTCTTTTCATTTTAATCTGTGTTCAGGAATCCATAAATTACTGTGGATCATATCCTCCACATATTCAATATTTGCTTTAAATATTTATTCCATTTATACCTTTCTCTGACCAAAGCATCCTCATCTACCAAGAGTACCATTTCCCTGAAGTCTTCAGAAATTATCATAACACTGATTTTTCTGTTACTATAACAAACACTGATTGTAAAAGTGACCAAGTTTTTGTTAATTTTTTTGTTATGGTTTTTGTTTGTTTGTGTTTGCTTTTCTTGCTTATTTTTTTAATGCTTTTAGACCATTATCCTTTCTTACCTAAAACTTTTGTATCATCATGTGATCTTACTTTTAAAGTTTCATATTTGCTAGCATCCATAACTGGGAGTGTTTTCTCCACTTCTCATTTGTATTAATTCTTTGAGAATTTCATACCCAATATTTTAAACACATTCTCTCTCCTCCCACACTTATTTTAGATCCACACCACCCAAACTCATCCAGATTTGTACCCTCGTACTTTTTTTTAACCCATCAAAACCAATTTGTGGTACCTACATACTACCGAATATGTGGCCATTCACACAGCATGCTGGAACTACTAAGGGCCACGCCTTTAACAAAAATTGACTTTCCTCTCCCAGAAGCTACAAATTACCAATAGCTCCTCAGCAAGGGATGAGATTTCCTGTCCAACTTTCTCCTCCATTCTGGGATATTGTATGTCTTCAGCTTGTACTGATCTTGTGCTCTCTGCTACAACCACTGTGAGTTCATATGTGCAACCTCCATCTATCAGGAAAATATGTCATTGTAGTCACCCAATGCTACTGGCTCTTTTGTTAATTAATTTTTAATTTTTTATATTAATTACATTTTATTTACTTTGTATCCCAGCTGTAGCCCCCTCCCTCATTCCCTCCCAATCCCACCCTCCCCTCCCTCATCTCCTCCCTGCCACTCTCTAAGTCCACTGATAGGGGAGGTCCTTCTCCCCTTCCATTTGACCCTAGTTTACCAGGTCTCATCAGGACTGGTTGCAATGTCCTCCTCTGTGGCCTAGCAAGGCTGCTCCTCCCTTGGTGGGGAATGGGGGGTGGGGAATGGGGAGGGGGGAAGGGAGGTCAAAGAGTCTGCTACTGAGTTCATATCAGAGACAGTCCCTGTTCCCCTTACTAGGGAACCCACTTGGATACTGAGCTGCCATGGGCTCCATCTGAGCAGGGGTTCTAGGTTATATCCATGCACAGTCCCTGGTTGGAAAATCAGTCTCAGAAAAGACACCTATATTTGGTCCTTGTGTAGTTCCTGTCCTCTCTAGATCGTATTAACTCCCTCTTCTTTCATATGATTCCCTGCACTCTGCCCAAGATTTGGTCATGAGTCTCAGCATCTGCTTTGATACACTGCTAGGTAGAGTCTTTCAGATGTCCTCTATGGTAGGCTCCTGTCCTGTTTCTTGTTTTCTCCTATTTCCAATGTCCATCCCATTCATCCTGCTCCTGGCTCTTATACTGATTCTGCTCCCTCTTCTCTGATGATCCCTGAGTTGGGGAGGATGGGGTATAATAATAGAGATGTCCCATTTGGGGCTGAACAATCTGTAGTATCTATTCTCTGTACATTAATTAGTTATGGTTCTGTATTAATTGCTATCTACTGTAAAAAGGCTTCTTTAAAGAGTGTTGAGAGATATATTAATCAATGGACATAATGATGAGTCATTAGAAGTTAGTTTAATAATATGATCCTTTATCACAGTTATAGTAGTAGGGCCTTCCCCATATTTCCTCCTCAATCTACCTTCCCATCCTCCAAACTATTAAACCCTTCCTAAGTCATTATTCACTTTCCTGTTTATATCACTAATTTCTCCTTTCCTTCTCTTGAATGTGCTATTCCCCGACTACTCTGACACCCTGCATATCCTCCGGCACCTATGAGTATTCCAAATGAAACATACACATCTAAGGATCCAAAGCTAACATCCATAAAAATAAAATAAACATTTGAGGTCACCTCACTCAAAATTATTCTTTTCAGTCTCACTTGTTCACCTGTGAATTTCATGTTTTTGTTTTTCTTGACAGCTGAGTAATAGTCTGTTGTATAAACTTACCACATTTTTTATTAGGCATCTGAAAGTTGAAGATATGTTGGCTGTTGTGAATAGACAATCATCTAAAAGATAAGAAGGATTTAGAGTGTTTGGGTATATAAACTAGGGCATGTCTATTTCTAGCTTTTTGCGATGTCCACGCTGTCTGCACCAGTTGAATGTCCACCAGCAATGTTCCTTTCTTTCTTTCCCGTTCTTTCTCTTGACCCATGTTGTAATTACTACTCATAAGAATGAGATAAATCAAATATTCCTGTGGTTAAATCATTAACATTTTTAAAATCCAAATATATGATTTATACTTGTAACTCTAATGAAGTGGAGGCTGAGGCAGGAGAATCATGAATTACAATACTGCCTGGCCTTGGAACAAGAGCCTGTTCCAATAAAGCAAAACAAAAATAAAGACATAGAATGGACAATGTTCAGTCAAAGAAAACTGTAAATTTTACTTTTCATATGTCTTCTCTTTCGACCTTCCAATGGAGTAGTTAAAACTAAATCCCTACCAAATTTCTTTCATGTGAGAGTGCGTAAGCAACAAGCTTAATGGAAGAAAAAATAAATTATATATGCATATGTAAATGCAGGTTGGTATGTGGAATATTATGTATAATCTTTAACTTTATTCATTCTATCCACAGCCTTTCATATAATGAATAGAAACTGGTTGAGCATTGATTGCTCCAATTCTAAAGCAAGTACTTGCTCCTTTTGTTTATTTTACTGGTGAAAGGGTAAGGAGACCCTTAAGAAAGAAGCGCTTTGGAAAGCAACCCTTGAATGTAAATGTAAATTACAACATTCCCACAAATTGTAACATATCATTATCTTGCCCATTCTTTAAAGAACAGAGAACGAGGCTAATAATCATCTAGTTACATCTTGCAATAGAGTCGTTTCAGGGTTTTTTTTATAAGATGATTATGTTCACTCATTTATAAATCAAGATGTTTGGTCTGGGTAGCCCTCTCTGACCTTTCTGGTGCTGCAACTTAAAGGTGGGGTGTCTTTGAGGCTCTGCTCTCAATGGGAGCTTCCACTGCTTCTTCTTCTTCTTTTGCATTGCTTGACTTTGCTTTATTTCTGTACAGTTTTTTTTTTCCTTTTCTATTCAGATGCCAAGTGACTTGTCCCCTTTCTTATTGAATGGCAGTTTTTGAGATGGTTTCCAGCATTCATTGCTTTAATAAATGTCTTCAATCTCAGATCAGAATATGGTATGTATTAGATGTTTAACTCACAACTGTGTTCCATTAGTGCAAAGCATAGGATCCCTTTATATACATTAAGTCCTTTTCCTTCAGTAGAACGTGATGTTTAGCTGATCTGTAAAAGCATTCCTTTTATCACTTCTCCCTGGATTTTTTTTTTTTCATACAAGAGTCAGGGTTGAGCTGCATTTTATTGATGCAAAGAAGCCTTACGTGCAATTTCCATCCCATTAACTGTTCCAGGGAGATAATCCACGTTCTAATGTGCTGAGCAGAAAACCACATCCAGTTCCGAGCTGCTCTCTGATCTTTTTGTTCAGCTGTCTTTTGACCCTCCTGACATTTTAACCATTTTTCTCATTAGGACTTTGCTATTTGCCTAAGGAGATATCAGACTAGCAGAAACTAGTTTGAACGGAGATGTGGCTGCTGTGTTTCAAATTATTTGTTGTAAAACAAAAAAGAAGAAGGAAAAAAGTGCTTTCTAGTAAGACTCATATATTATGAATTTAAAATATCTATGCTTGTTTCAAACCTGTAATGATTCTGGATGTCATTGAAAATAAGGGACATAGTTGAGACTTAATGTCTGTGCCTTGAAATCACAATAGCCTTAGTTAATAACACAGAACTTAAAAAAATTAATGTAGATATTATATAGGATAAACATATTAAAATATGTACACCTAAGGAAGCTGATCAAGAAGGAGGACTCTGGCTAAGATACTCAATCCCCATTCAGAAAGGCAAAGAGGATAGCCTTCAGAGAAGGGAGAAAACATGGAACAGGACAGGAGCCTACCACAGAGGGCCTCTGAAAAGCTCTACCCTGCAGGGTATCAAGGCAGATGCTGAAACTCATAGCCAAACTTTGGGCAGAGCACAGGAAATCTTATGAAGAAGTGGGAAATAGTAAAACCTGGAGAGGATAGGAGCTCCACAAGGAGAGCAACAGATCCAAAAAGTCTGGGCACAGGGGCCTTTTCTGAGACTGATACTCCAGCCATGGACCACTCATGGAGATGGCCTGGAACCCCTACACAGAGGTAACCCATGGCAGCTCAGTATCCAAGTGGGTTCTCTAGTAAGGGGAACAGGGACTGTCTCTGACAGGAACTGAATGGTCTGCTGTTTGATCACCACCTCCTGAGAGGGGAACAGCCTTACTAGGCCACAGAGGAAGACAATACAGCCACTCCTGATGAGACCTGATAAGCTAGGATCAGAGGGAAGGGGAGGAGGACCTCCCTATCAGTGGAATGGGGGAGGGGATTAGATGGGAAGAGGGTGAGATTGGGAGGGGAGGAGAGAGAGAGCTACAGGGGGAATACAAAGTGAATAAACTGTAATTAATAAAAATAAAAATAAATAAAAGAAAAAATTTAATGAAGAATACTTGAGGGAAAGTGATTTATGCACCTCAGGTCACCCTTTTCCTTTCATCTGCACACAGTGCTTGAGAAAACTTATTGAAGGTACATAGAATGGACTGGTGACATCACCTTTATTGTCACTAACTAGAAATCCAGAACCTGGAGCATTAATACTGTCCTTCAGAAGTGCAGTGTGAAAGCCATCTTAATTTCTGTAGATGTTCTTCTCCATCATTTTCCTTCCTTTTTGACTGTTATAGCATATTGATTTATGCTAGCAGGAGGGATCAGACCACCCAGGCTGTGACATTGTCATTGTCTTTGTCCAAATGGGTCCTTTTAGGTTTCTACTAAAATCTTCTCCATGTGTATTTCTGCTCACAATTTCTGTGGAAGAACCCCTGGCATACATGTGCAGCCAATATTTTATGTCTTTCAAAGTAAATCTTCAACAATACTAACATATTTAACATACATATTTAATGTTCACGATCATTCAACTATAATATTTTTCTTTTTAAAATTAGAAGTTCAAATCACATGACATTGTTTCAACCAGGGTACAAATACCCTTCAGACTTTACCACTGTATGATATCTGAATTCGTGTACATATTACCTTTACAATATTATAACATAAGGCAAATTGAATGTTAAGCGAGTCCATTCCTAAGTAAATGTATTTTATAGTTTGAGATCTCAATTAGCCTACCAAATATTGGTTTAGTAGTTCCAAGCACATTCAGAGTGTGTTTGAGAATTAGCTCTTTCTTTGTGTTGCTGCCAGAATTTCAGTTTGTAGTTCATGACATCACTAACACGTAAAGCCAGGTGGTACATCTGGAGTCAGGAGGTGGTTTGAGAGAACACAAGCAAAATAAACCAATTGTAAAGAATCTGGAGCTCTGTTTATGTTTGACACATTAAATCCCTTACTAAAACACTTCTCAACTCTCAGAGTGACTTGGCAGAAGAAAACCGTTGGAAAGAGAAAATGAATGTGTAAGAAGATAAGCAACATAGAAATGTAAAAGGAAAGGATAAGAAACATTTGAGCAAAGACCACAGACATTGCAAACGCAAAAAAATAAAATGTGCAGTTAATAGTCATTGAGAAATTAAGATTGGGCAGTTGTCTACAGGCAACATACAATTTCAGAAGTATTGCATATTTCGATTACATGCCAAAGTTCCTGGTGCTGTGAAGACAGTTTACCACCAAAGAAAAATATATGTGTATCAAAAGGCAACAGCTAACTAGTTTAGACTCTTGACAGATAAGAAGCGTAATTATGAGGCCTTTGAGTTGCTCACATACTCTGTAAGAGCTGTTGTTTCCTTAATCAGACACTTATGAGTACCTCTCCATGATAGTCCTCTTCTTAACTTCCTGTATTTTATTCATAGCAGTGGCCTATCCCCAATCCAATATGTACACATATACAGATAGAGAGAGAAGCACATTTTAAATTCCCTATTGTGAATAAACCTGAGGAGATTATGCCATTATTCTTTTTAAATTAAAAAGCATTTTAGCCCAGATATGGTTGATATAAAAATATGTTTCTGACTTTGTTGCATGCATACATTTATAATTTCAAATCTTTATAATATATAAATGGTAACTTATACTGTTGGATGTATGTGTACAATGTCAATCAAAACGCAATTGAAAACAAGAGTTAATTTATTTCAGAGTTAGGTATTAATGCACATTGTCCAGGAACAGGCTATACTGAACATTTTGTTCCAATGTAGAAATAGTTTTGGGAAGGTTTTATAGTTACAGAAAAAAAAGAGCATTTAAGTCAAGGCATTTTTCCAACACATTAATGGAAGACAGGGTAAGACTGTTATAGCAAAGTGGCAAAATATTTGCTATATGTTTCAGATCATATCAGACAATACTTAGCTTGTGTGAAGCAAGAGATCTGTTAGTATATTCCTAAAAGTTTCACCTGAGAGTTGCCAGTTACAGATGTGGGTAAGAACTGACTACCAAGAGTGCTAAAATTGCCTAGGATAATTTGGTTATGGAGCTCTAATAACTCGCCACAATCACAAGTTTCTATTTTATCAGTCAGCCTTGTAGACTCTTTAGCGTAGGAGTGGCTTTCTTTTCCATGAGAACTTTAGTTCATGATATATTCTTCATATGTAAAACATTAAATTATGAAATAGTTCATAATTTGCCATTTTCTAATATGCTATTTTGGCGCATTTTACCTTGGGCTGTAGACAATTAAAGAGATGCATGCATTTTTTTAATTAAGATTAGCTCCTTCAGATGACTTTAGCTGGTGTCAGATTGACATAAAACTGTTTAGCACAATTGGCTACCATCAACTTGATACACAAACATATCACGGTTAAGTCACAACCTTTCCTTTCTCACTTATTCCCAAGATCTCATATTAAAAGAATAAATAACTTTAAAAGTCCCATAATACCTACAAACTCAAAGACATCAAAAATTCAGTCTCTTTAAAATCACCAATCACTTTAAAAAAATCAAAAATCTCTTTTAAAACTTCAAAGTCTTTCAGCTATGGGCTTCTATAAAAATAAAAATTAAGCACAGATGTAGCCCATAGCAGCTCAGTCTCCAATTGGTTCCCTAGTAAGGGGAACAGGGACTGTCTCTGACATGAACTCAGTGCTGGCTCTTTGATCACCTCCCCCTGATGGGAGAGTAGCCTTATCAGGCCACAGAGGAAGGCTATGGTCAGAGGGAAAGGGAGGAGAACCTCCCCCATCAGTACACTTAGGGAGGGGCATGGGAGAAGATGAGGGAGGGGGTAGGATTGGGGGGGATGAAGGAGGGGGATACAGTGGAGCTACAAAGTAAATAAACTATAAGTTATTAAAACTAATTAATTTTTAAAAATTAAGTTAAATTAATTCTTCAACAGGGAAGAACCAGGGCACAATCATAGTTAGTTAATCTGAACCTAGAAAAACCAAACTCCAGTAGTGTAAATAACTCAGTGTTCAATCATCTGTGCTTCACACATGATCTTCTGGGCTCCTCCAAGGAGCTTGCATCACTTTTCCAGCTCTGCCCTCTACAGAACACACAGTTTGTCTTCAAAGGTCCAGTTAGCTCTACTCCAAAGAGAAAGCTGTTCTTGGTGGTCATTCCATGGCACCGGGGTCCCTTGCAGCTACTAGCCTGTACTTTCACTAGCAGCCTCTCGTGGGCCTTCTTCAGGGATTCTTGCCCTGCCACACAGTGTCAAACCTCAGCTGTTCTCCATGATTTCTTCCTGTCTTCAAAACTGGTACCACCCGGATGACTCTTATTCTACCAAACATGAGATACAGTTTGTGTGCTGACTCCCAGCAAATACTTTACAGAAGATTTCAGCTCAATGATGCTCTTCTTAACTTCTCCTCGATGGTCTTTTTCTTAATCACTGTTAATTTCTTAGGTCTAACTGAATCAATGTCCCAGTAAAGCAATTTTCCTTCTGTGGTGCTAGTCTCTTGTTAATTACAGCTGATTCCTCAGTCCCAGCTGACCAGAACAACAGAATCTTAATTCCAAATAAAAAGCAGACTGATAGAATCTTTATAAACTTTCATCTGAATCTTCACAAGCCAGGCCTCCATCTTCTGGACTGCTCTCAACACTATTTTCTTCCAAGCTCTTACATAATATCCCATGGAGTTATAAACACTCATTGGCTGTTCTAGCCCAACATTCCAAAGCCCTTCCACAACCCTCCTTAATGCAATACATGCTCAGGTCTGATATAGACATATTCCTTGTACAGACATCTGTCTTGGTTAAGATTTAATTGCTGCAAAGACATGTTGTGACTAGGGAAACTCTTATAAAGGAACGCATTTGATTGGGGAAGGTTTATAGTTAAGAGGTTTAGTCCATTGGAAGCATGGCAATACACAGGCAGACAGGGTGCTGGAGAAGAAGCCAAGCCATCTAGATCAGCAGCCAGCAGGAAATACTGGGCCTGACTTGAGCTTCTGAAACCTCAAAGCCCATCCCTCAATGACGATGCTTCCTCCACACCTCCAGTATGAGTTTTGGGGGACCATTTTCATTCAAACCAGCACAACAACTAATTCATGATCACATTTGCCTCATCCAGCACTGATATGACAGTTTATGACTCATGTTATTGTAACTTGTTATGTCCTGTTTATTTTGCTATAAGCAGTTGTTAGTTCATGAACACAATGTGCTAAATATATATTAGAGGTTGCCGTCACATTTGTGCTGTACTTTGCAACGGTGGACAAAAATGTAGTAGACTACTTAATGAGTTAGAGAACTTTACTCCAAGTATGTGGTAAGGTTTTCAATTCAGCTGTGGTCCACACTGAGTTTCTGTGAGGGAAATAAGTGTTTCTATGTTCTAGATACATAAAGCTAGTACATGTAACATGGGCATTGCAAATAATCTGGGACTAACTCTTTATCTTAGGCTATCTCTATGCATATTTTTCTAGACTAGACTAATCAAGCCTCCCTTGAAAATGAACATTTATCTATGTGGTTAGGCTTAAATGCTTATTAATTATTTTAACTAAATTCCAGCAGGGTTGGTGAGGCTGGTAGGGAACAAATCAAAACAAATGTAATGATGTAAGTTTATGAAAATGCCATAATGGTGCTCCCAACTCTGTACACCAAATGAATATAATTAATAGAAGCATAATAAATAAAATAAAAGTATAATGAAAGCTCTATCAGAACTTTTTGTCATTTGTTTTCATTTCTAACCCATATATTGACAATAACAGCAAACAATTAAAAATAAAATATTTTTAAATTTTATTATCAATATAATGTAATCAAATATAAAGAACTTTTCAGTTTCAGAAGTATTGGAAGCTAGATGCTTATAATCAAAAAATAAAATAAATAAAAATAAAAGTATTTTATCATTATCTTTTTCAGTTAGTAAGGATGCTTAAGATAAAACTAAAAATAATCTGGAATTATAAATTTTAATAAATATTGAAAATTAAGGTTGAATCTGGTGGGAATATAGGACTCTGAATCAAGGTTTTTGGAAACTTGAAATCAAAGTTCCACACACTCCCAAATAAAGTGGAATCCTGTAGAATTCTGAGAAAGGCTCATGTCAACTTCCCCCCACCAAAAAAAAGGGGGACGGAGAGAATGAAAGAAGAAAAGGATTAGGGATGAGTTAGAAGAACATTTGTCACTTCCCCAGTACAGTAATAATGCAAATGGTACTACTCTGGTTAAACCTCAAAGACATTTGTAAAAAAAAAAAAGTCAAAATTCTTTTTTTTAACTAATTGTTTATTACAGTTTTTTTTTCCTTTTTATTCCAGCTGTGACCACATCCTTTGTCACCTCTCAATCCTGCCCACCCTATCGCTTCTCTAGGCCACAGAGGAAGACAATGCAGACAGTCCTGATGAGACCTGATAGGCTATAGTCAGAGGAAGAAGAGGAGGTTCACACCTAAAGTCAGAATTCTTTAGAGAAAAAAATCCCCTCAACTCAAACTTCCAGTAGCTAGAGTTCCATTTTAGAATACCATATATTCATTCCTTCCCAGAGATTGTACTCGATACTGAAAATATACCATCAATAAAGCAGACACAGATCAGAACTTAGAGCATAAATTGACCTTTTGCTTTAAAATAATGCCTCTAGATTTCTTGTTCAGAGGATCATAGAAAGAAACAGGTAAGAAGAACACTTAGTTGAAGACTATTAACAGTTATTACATGGAAAGAAGATGGTAGCTTATACCACAGAGGTAAAAGAGCAATTTAAGAGACCGCTTTGAAGGTAGAGGTGATAGAGTTATTTCAAATTTGTCTATGGAGTTTGAAGTTAAGAAACAGTAATCTTGGGACTATCACAATTTCTTCAACAAAAAGACACACAAAGTTAAGAACCATTAACTAGAGAGTCAAGAGCAAGAGGAGAATTGACTTAAGGAAATCTTTTTTAAAAAAAAAAAAAAAAAAAACCTCAAAAGAGGAAAGTGACATTTTAAGGAGATTATCAGGATGAAGATACAAATTTGAGGGCTCTTGGGGGAACAGATAGCATTCAAAGTCTTACTGGTACCACCTGAAAAGTAAATGCATTGGATAAAAGACTGAGCCCTAATGAGAAGCCAGTGACAGGAAACTATTGAAAGGGGATTTTCACAGGAGAAAAAGAGTTAAAAGTTGCACCATATACTTATAAGTACGTGTTTTTTGCCTATGGGCTCATCTCTGCCATTCTTTATTCACAAGATATATCAGCAGATCACTACAGAAGTTTGAAAGCTTGAAAAGAAAAAGATGTAGTAATAGTTTTCAGAAAAGGAAATCAATCAGGAAAACTTGACAGCAATTCACACATGTCCACTTGGAGTTAGTGGCCACCAACTACACTAGGAATATTTGAGTGTCTGAACATTTAAGAAGTACAATTTGCTCAGGAATTTGTCTCTTGTGCCAGTAAGTTCAGGGCCCTTCTCCACTTTTTCTTCCTACAGACTTAGTGTGTCTGGTTTTATGCAACTTCCTGAATAGAACACCAGCAGCTTAGTCTCTAAGATCAACAGTTAACAAATGGGACCTCTTGAAACTGAAAAGCTTCTGTAAAACACTGTCATCAGAACAAAATGAAAGCCTACAGACTAGAAAAAGATCTTCACCAACCCTATATCTGACAGAGGACTAATATCCAGAACATATAAAGAACTTGTGAAATTAGACACTAACAAACCAAACAATCCAATTTTTAAAATGGGGTACAGAGTTAAACAGAAGATTCTCAACAGAAGAATACTGAATGGTGGAGAAACACTTAAAGAAAAGTTCAACTTCCTTAGTCATCAGGGAAATGCAAATCAAAACAACTCTGAGATTTCATCTCACATCCATCAGAATGGCTAAGATCAAAAACTTAAGTGACAAGACATGCTGGAGAGGATGTGGAGAAAGGGCAACCCTCCTCCATTGCTGGTGGAAATATAAATTTGTGCAACCACTTTGGAAATCAAGCTAGCACTTTCTCAGAAAATTAGGAATAGTGCTTCCTCAAGATCTAGCTATACCACTCCTGGGAATATACCCAAATGATGCCCCACCATTCAATAAGGACATTTGCTCAACTATATTGATAGTAGCTTTATTTGTAATAGCCAAAACCTGGAAACAACCTAAATGTCCCTCAGTGGAAGAATAGATACAGAAATTGTGGTACTTTTACACAATGGAATACCACTGAGGTATTAAAAACAAGGAAATCATGAAATTTGCAGGCAAATGGATGGAACTAGAAAAGATCAACCTGAGGGAGGTAACCCAGAAGCAGAAAGACACATATGGTATATATTCACTTGTAAGTGGATATTAGCCATCTAGTATAGAATAAGCATGCTAAAATCTACAGCCCTAAAGGAAGCTAAACAACAAACGGGACCCTAGGGAAGATGCTTAAACCTCATTCAGAAGGGCAAACAGGATAGACATCAAAAGTAAGAGAAGACAAGGAACAGGACAGGAGCCTTCCAAAGAAGACCTCTGAAAGACTCTACCAACCATGGTATCTAAGGAGATCATGGGACTCTTAACCAAAATTTGGGCACAGTGTCAGAATCCTTATGGAAGAAGAGGGAGAGAGAAAGACCTGGAAGGGACAGGAACTTCACAAGGAGACCAACATATTCAAAAAATTTGGGTGCAGGGGAACCTGCAGAGACTAATGCAACAACCAAGAAACATGTATGGAGAGTACCTGGAACCCCCTGTGCAGATGTAGCCCACAGGCAGCTCAGTGTCCATGTGGGTGGTCTAGTAAGGGGAGCAGAAACTGTCTTTGACATGGCCTGCTCTTTGATCACCTCCCCCTGAGGAGGATGGAGCAGCCTTGCCAGGCCACAGAGGAAGAGGATACAGCCAGTTATGACAAGACCTGATAGGCTAGGGTCAGATGGTAGCAGAGGAATAGGGGAGGAGCTTGGGAGGAGAAAAGAGAGGGAGGGTGAAACCGGGAGATGAGGGAGGGAGCTATAGCCAAGATACAAAGTTAATAAATAGTAATAAATAATAATAAAATAAATAAAAAATAAAATAAATATTCTCAAAAAAAGAAGGATTAAAGAGCTTAGTTTGACCCACTTATGGCCTAGTGCCTTAGTGATATCATAGAGCTAAAAAAATTAAAACAAATAAATAAACAGCTTTGGTTTGAAATATTGGATTTTTCACTGAAAGACTCTCCTCTTAAAAATCTAGGCTTGAGAGGATCCAAGATGGCTGCCACGAAAGGACACTGTGTCTGAGGAGGACAGCAGTGACAGTGCAGCTACCAGGAGACCGAACTCTGGGACCTAAAACACCAGCATTTGTGATTGCCAGGTGAGCAGAATTCCTACAGTGAGGTAATCAAGTGGGAAAATCCTAGGGACATCCAGTTATTCCCAGGAAAAACTCCAGGTGACCAGCTGCGCACGGCCCTGACCTGAATGAGAAGCTACCCTGGGCGCAAACAACAATCATTCCAGACTGCGTCACACATACTCTGGGCTAGACTGAGAAGGCCCTGGGTACCTATCCAGACCGGGCTGCATCTGGCAAGCACATTCCCCTTGGCAGCACCAGCCGCCACCCGGACCTGGACACAGAGTATCAGTTCCAGACTGAGGTGCCCCCAAATATCATCTCAGACCGTGGTGCACAGCCCCTGGCCCAGAAGAAGGCGCCAAGCCTCCAGACCAGAGTGGCGCCCCTAGCTGTCATCTCAAACCTAGACACTCAGCCTCTGACACAGAGTGAGGAGCCAAGTCTCCAGACCAGAGGGGTGACCAGCCTGCAGTGCTCACAGCTTCTAGCACAGAGCATGAAGGCGGGCACTCAGATCCCACAACAGAGTTCAACTGAGCACAACACACACTATCAAACCACTGGAACTCCCTGATCTTCTTGAAGAATACTCCTGACAAAAGAGATTGACAGTTCCAGTCTGAAGTTCAGCCTCAAAGCACAAACAGGTCCTTGATTATATATAAACAAATGGCCAAAGGTAGACTTAAGAACTCACCCACAAAATTGAGGACACCATGGTCCCACCAGAAACATCCAAAAGCGATGGAGATTTTAATTCAGCAGAGACACAGGAAAATTATGTTAAAGCTATGATTATGCAGATATTAGAGGAACCAAAAGAGGAAATGAACAAGGCCCTCAAAGAAATACAGAAGAATATAACTGCCCACACAGAGGAACAATTAAAGTTAGACAGAGAGGAAACAAAAATAACAGGAGCCACAGTCAATCAGATGAAAGAAACAATACAAAGCATGAAAACAGAATTAGAATCTATAAAGAAGAAACAAACGGAGAATAATCTGGAACTGGAGAACTTAGAGAAAACATCAGGAACCACAAAGGTAAGCATCACCAATAGAATAAAAGAGATGGAAGAGAGAATCTCAGGAGCTAAAGATACACTTGCTGAAATGGATTCCGCACTCAAGGAAAAAATAAAATGGGAAAAGTCCCAAACACAAAACATCCAAGAAATCAAGGACGCCATGAAAAGATGAAACCTAAGAAAAATTGGAATAGATGAAAAAGAAGACTCCAGGCTCCAAGAACCAGAAAATATTTTAAAGAAAATCATAGAAAAAATTTCCCTAATTTAAAGAAAGAGATGTCCATAAACATACAAGAAGCCTACAGAACACCAAATAGACTAGACCAGAAAAGAAATACCTCTCGTCACATCATAGTCAAAACACTAAACCTACAAAACAAAGAAAAAATATTAAAGGCAGCAAGGGAAAAGGGTCAAGTAACATATGAAGGTAGGCCAATCAGAATCACACCAGACTTCTCATCAGAAACTATGAAAGCCAGAAGGGCCTGGGCAGAAGTCATACAGTCTTTAAGAGAACACAGATGCCAACCAAGACTACTATACCCAGCAAAGCTTTCAATCAACAGAGATGGAGAAAACAAAATTTTCCATGACAAAACAAAATATAAGCAATATCTACACAGCAACCCAGCCCTACAGAAGATACTAGAAGGAAAACTTCAGTCCAACGAAAACAACTACATGAAAGAAAATATAGGATACAGATAATTTCCCAATGACAATAACAACAAAAAAGCAATGAATTAAAGTAAGACCACCAACTCCACAATAATAGGAAATAGCAGTCATTGGTCACTATTATCGATCAACACTAATGGACTCAACTCTCCAATAAAAAGACACAGACTAACAGAATGGTTGCAGAAAGAGGATCCAACATCCTGCTGCATCCAAGAAACACACCTCTGCAACAAAGATAAATACTACCTCAGAGTAAAGGGATGGAAAAATATTTTCCAAGCAAATGGACCCAGAAAACAAGCTGGGGTAGACAGCAATTCTACTATCTAATAAAATAGACTATCAACCAAAGTTAATCAAGAAAGATGAGCAAGGCACTTCCTTCTCATCAAAGGAAAATTCCAACAGGAGGACATCACAATTTTGAGCATTTATGCCCCAAATACAAGACCACCTATATATGTAAATCAAACATTATTAAAATAGAAATCACCAGTGATCCCAACACCCTAATAGTGGGAGACTTCAACACTCCACTCTTACCAAGGGAAAGATCATCCAGTCAGAAGCAAAACAGAGAAACAGGGCACTCACAGACACCCTAAATCAAATGGTCCTAATAGATGTCTACAGAACTTTTCACCCCAGATCAAAAGAGTATACCTTCTTTTCCGCACCTCATGGAACCTTCTCCAAAGTAGACCATATAGTTGGTCACAAAGCAAGCCTCAGCAAATAAAAGAAGATTGAAATAATCCCTTGTATGTTCTCTGACCATCACGGTCTAAAGCTGGATCTCAACAACAACAGAAACAGCAAAAGGCCTGGACATATATGGAAAATGAACAACTTGCTACTCAAGGATAGCTTGGTTGGGAAGAAATTAAGAAGGAAATTAAAGACTTCCTAGAATTCAATGAAAATGAAAGCACAACATACCCAAACTTATGGGACACAATGAAGGAGTGCTAAGAGGAAAGTTCATAGCACTAAGTGCCTTCAAGAAGAAATTTGAAACATCTCATACAAGCAACTTAATGGCCCAACCGAAAGCCCTAGAAAAAAAAAGAAAGGAACAGATACGCCCAAGAAGAGAAGACGGCTGGAAATAATCAAACTTAGGGATGAAATCAATCAATTAGAAACAAATAAAACTATTCAAAGAATCAATGAAACCAAAAGCTGGTTCTTTGAGAAAATCAACAAGATAGACAAGCCCCTAGCCAAACTAACAAAAAGGCAGAGAGAAACTGTCCAAATCAGTAAAATCAGAAATGAAAAGGGGGACATAACTACAGACACTGAGGAAATCCAAATAATCATTAGGTCTTACTACAAAAACCTTTATGCCACAAAATTTGAAAATCTCAATGAAATGGACAATTTTTTGAGAGATTCCACCTGCATAAATTAAGCCAAGATCAGATAGGAAGATTGAATAGACCTATATCCCCCAAGGAAATAGAAGAAGTCATCAACAGCCTCCCTACGAAAAAAAGCCCTGGGCCAGATGGTTTTAGTGCAGAATTCTACCAGACCTTCAAAGAAGTCCTAACACCAATTCTCTCTAAAGTGTTCCACAAAAGAGAAATGGAAGGAAAATTACCAAACTCTTTCTATGAAGCTACAGTCACCTTGATACCTAAACCACACAAAGATCCAACAAAAAAGAGAAATTCAGACCTATCAGACCTATCTCTCTTATGAACATTGACGCAAAAATACTCAATAAAGTACTTGGAAGCCAAATCCAAGAACACATAAAAGATATCATCCACCATGACCAAGTAGGCTTCATCCCAG
>CM053753.1:86262221-86305294 GCA_028658305.1 Pachyuromys duprasi | reverse complement strand
TTATTGAATGGCAGAAAAACATTTAAAAAATGCTCAAAATCCTTAGCCATCAGGGAGATGCAAATCAAAACAACACTGAGATTTCACCTTACACCCACCAGAATGGCTAAGATCAAAAACTCTAGTGACAACACATGCTGGAGAGGTTGTGGAGAAAGAGGAACTCTCCTCCATTGCTGGTAGGAATGCAAACTTGTACAACCACTCTGGAAATCAACTTGGCTCTTTCTTAGACAATTAGGAATAGTGATTCCTCAAGACCCAGCTATACCACTCTTAGGCATATATCCAAAAGATGCTCAAGTACAGAACAAGGACATTTGCTCAACTATGTTGGTAGCTGCTTTATTTGTAATAGCCAGAATCTGGAAACAACCCAGATGTCCCTCAGTTGAGGAATGGATACAGAAATTATGGTTCCTTTACACAATAGAATACTACTCAGCAATTAAAAAGGAGGAAATTATGAAATTTGCAAGCAAATGGTGGGACCTGGAAACGATCATCCTAAGTGAGGTATCCCAAAAGCAGAAAGAAACATATGGTATATACTCACTTATATAGACCTATAGGACAGGAAGGTCATGCTGAAATCTATACACCTAGGGAAGATAAATAAGAAGGAGGACCCCGGTTGGGATGATCAATGCTCGTTTAGATAGACAAATGGGATGGACATTGAATGGAGGATAAAACAAGCAACAGGACAGGACCATACCAAAGAGGGCCTCTGAAAGAATCAATATAGCAATATATCAAAGCAGATATTAAGATGCACAACTAAGCCTTCGGCAGACGGTTTGGGAATAATAATGAAAATAGAGGGAGTTAGTAAGACTTGGGGAGAACAAGAGCTCCACAAAGACCAAATAGATCAGGGCACAGGGGTCTTTTATGAGACGGTTTCTCCAACCAAGGACCATGTGTGGATATAAGCTAGAACCCCTGCTCAGATGTGGTCCATGGTAGCTCAGTATCCAACTGGAGACCCTAGTATGGGGAACAGGGACTATTTCTGTCATGAACTCAAGGGCTGGCTCTTTGATCCTTCCCTCCCCCCCCCCCCCCCACACGCCCGGGAGTAACAGCCTAGCTAGATGCCAGAAGAGGACATTGCAGCCAGCCCTGAATAAACAAGATCAACTAGGGTCAGATGGAAGGGGAGGAGCTCCTCCCCCATCAGTGGACTTGGAGGTGGGCAGAGAGGAGATGAGGGAGGGATGGGGAGAGTGGGAGGGCATGAGGGAGAGGGGTTTGCCTGGGATACAAAACACCTAACCTGTGATTAATATAAAAATAAATAAATTACATTTTAAAAAAATCTAGGCTTGAGCACTACACATAACACTGTTCAGTCAGAATCGAGGAACTTTTACAGATCCAAATTGTCTAGAGGCAAGACATTATTTTTGTGGCATATGGCATGTTCAAGTTTATTTGGTGCAAAAGCCTAATGACTTATGTTTAAGCTCTGTGGCCTATAGGATGCTTTCGTTTAGGATGGTTGGAGATTATTGGTTTCATCAATATGACCTTTGCCTAAAATAAGAGCAGGGGCCAGTTAATGAAAGTGTTTGCTGTCCAGGCATAGAGGCAGATGTCAGATAGGGCCTCCGTATGATGGTCTCCTGAAGGGCAGTTGTTGAGGCACTTAAAGCAGGTGATTTTACAAAAATGAAACTCTTGGACTGAATTGGTGAGAGTTAAGTTGACATTTTTGGATGCACTAAGGCACATTCTTTAATTATGCAGAAGACTTGTCACCGATAATATAATGGCAAAACAGAAATTCTACAGTATTCTATTTTCTAATTTTAAATACTACCAGAATCATCATTATTTTTTCCTACCCAAATCTACCTTGGTAAAGCAGAGAGATTCAGTCACCTCACAGTTTTTAATCAAAATAATTTTTGTTCTGTTTTGTTTTTAAGAATGCCTAATGTTATCTCCATGCTGTCTTTAGGACTCAATAACATTTGATCAATTTGATTGAACTGTCTTTGATTTGTTCAATATGTATGTATGCATTTAAAACTTCAATACTATGGTCATGTGCTTTGCACAATTTATCTTTCAGGATGCTGTACTCAGTGAAACCCCAAATCAAGATTCTGTGAGGAAATTTTGATTGCAATATTCTATTCCTGTTCTTTCTGGAATTATAATTTTCAGAATTCTACAGCAGATTCTAAAATTAAACAAATAACCTTCAGTTTGGTTGAACTATGTAGGAACTATCTGCCATATGAACAAACTCCATTGATCTAAAATTAAAATGTGATTATTGATGTATTGAATGATTCAATTAGTCAATGAAGTTAAGTGTCTCTATGGCAAAGGTCAGCTTTTTTTTCCTCCTGAAAAACACTGAGTAACTGAAAATTTTTGTTTTATATACCATAACGTTTCCCTGTCAACTGCTCAATTTTGATGTTGTAACAGAAAAACAATAGTAGGCAATATGTAGAATTGAGATGAAGGCCACATTTGGTGCTGTTGAAGTTGTAATTTTCAGAAATTATTCTTGAATTATAACCTGTTTGTTTGTATAGGTTTTCTGCAATGACTGAGTCTGCAATTTTAAAACTGAAGATTCAATAGCATTAGGATCAGGTTAATAATGGTGATATCTGATATTTAATTGGATGCCATTCCTGAAATTGCTGAAAAGTTGTAACTTTGATTCTAATTTTGCCTTTGATGAAACCATGTGCTCTACTGCCAAATATGATTCTTCTTCATGGAAAAGCAAATATGATAATTAACTAAGCTCAGGTCCAGATTACTCACAGACTCCATCAACAGTCTTTAAACTAACCTAGTACTCAGAAATTAATTTAGAAATACTTGTGCAGAATTATCTAAAGAGATCTTCCCCAACTTGATCCAGATCCTTCTTCAGTTGTCACCTAAGGACTGTGTCTTCCCTTGAGTGACTTTAATTTTTTCACACTACTTATCAAACATAATTTACCTCAACCAGTGGCAGGAGATGAGAGTCTAGGTCTATCATATACAGCAAACTGATATTTATATCAATACAGTTCCATAAGTATAAGAGGAAAATAAGAGGCTGATCAGTTGCTCAAATGTTATAACAGAAAACCTTCTGAACTTGGCAAGGAACCATCCTTCAAATTGAAGATGCTGAGCAAAATCCAAGCAAGATAAACACAAAGGAATTCTTCAACATAAGTTATAATTAAACTTTTAGAAGCTGGAACAATGGAAAAGTCTTCAAAACAACCAGGGGTTCAGGGTGGATTACATATAATATTAACATCCTCAGCCTTAAAAAGAAGACAAAGATTAAGGGAGACAAATTTCAATAACAGTGGATTATACATCTGAAACTACACAGAAATTGAAATAGTTTTCCAAGTGATTACAAAAAATCAGCCACAAATTCTGCCTTGGGGAAAACATTCCCTCAGGCAAAAGGGAAAAATGAAAACAAACTTGAACTCAGGCAAACTAAGGAATTTGTCACCAGAGGAGGTAACTCTGAAATATGATTTGAGGAACTTTTTGTAACAAAAATAGAAGACTAAGAATGCCTGGAACTGTATAATGGAAAAGGACCACACAAAAATAAGGGTTGCTCTGTTAAATTATGGTGTTTGATGATAGAAATAAATATTACACCATTTCTTGACTATCACTCAATCCACATATCAGATATAGGTTGAAATAATTGTTTTATGGTGGGAGAGAATCATAAGATAAAAATGGAGGTCAAATTTTAATATCTCACGAGATAAGACAAGTTATATATCTAGTGTAACAAGGAAGTAAACACTGCCAAAAGGACAAAATGATACACTAAGAAATAATGTTGAGAAAACAAGATGGGCTCAAGGCTGAAATGATGTCTCATTGATTGCAGCACAACCATAGAGATCTGCGTCAGACTCCCCCAAACCCACACAAAGTTGGGTCTAGTAGCATTTGTCTATCCCTGTGCTCTATAGTGAGGAAAGATGTGGAAATTGGAAAATTCCCAAAGCTCCATGACTAGCTAGCTGGTAACACAGCAGTGAAGAGTGAAGGGACCCTTCACAAAGCAAGGTTTGAAAGCTGAGGGTCAACACCAGAGGTGGTTCTTGATACTCACACCACTGCTTTTGTGTGTGTATTGTAGACAGGGTGATACACGTGTGTGGTGGTTGCATACACATGCGGAGGCCAGAGAAGGGTACTTGATGCCTTTGAATGTCCTCTTGCCTTCAGACAAGGTTTCTTACTGAACTATTCTTTTAAGATCTTGATCTGTGCTGTGTCTGCTCAATAGTGCTGATGTTATCAGCAGGCACAGCCATGTACAAAACGATGGTACAAAACGATGCCTCACAACACTCATTCCTAGAGTGTCAGATATGATTCCAGGGGAATCCTTTCAAATGTATTTAACCAAAGCAAGCCATAATAACATCGACTTTAAGAATATTTAGATTGGAGCAATCCCTTACAGTAAGGTGATTAAAAGTAGTGGTAGTAAATTCTGATGGTAAAACCAAATTGATATAAAGAAGTTAAAATTAATGAAAACCATTGTGGTTGCCCAAAGCCAATTATTTTATTAGCTACAAAAACAAAATCTATTGAGTCCTTCAGACTTTCCATTACCACAAGAATTCAAGTGCCTCCAAATCTTTTTTTGTAAATTACAGTGACCCTTCCATCTTCTAAAAATGTGCAAGAGCTACATAAAGAGAGTCAACATCCGTGTTGAAGGATCTAAAACATATCCAAGCAAATACTGAGATGTACAAGAAGCCTGAAATTGCTTTCAATACTCACGAGTGACTGTCCAGGTCCTATAAACTCAGATACACTAAACCTATACCCACGCACAGGCAGGCCACATGCAGTCTGTATTTCCACATCTGGCTTTGTAAGTTAGGCATAAAGAGAATTTACATAAAATTATAGGATTCCGCACCAGTATCTGTAGGTTACACTGGTCGCTAAGACTTGAGTACAGCTGAGTTCATTCTTGTAGCTGAGTTATGACAGTAAGCCAAAGCTCACTTGAGATCATTCCCTTTATCTTCAAATATAACTACCCTTTCTGCTGACTTTAAATTATTTCCATGAAAAATGTTGTATAGGTTTCCTTTTAACTGAGAAAAATGCCTTTGTAGCATCCTTAAAGAGCTTTCTATACAGCAAGACAGCAATCCTTTAGAAAAGCTCTTATTTCCATTTTTAGCATACACAGTTTCAAATAATCAATTTCTAATTCAATGTAACTGAGTGAGAACTACATACAGGAATCGTTTATTTCAAACTAGCTTTTCTATACTCTGTATTTCACCTGAGGTTCATTTTTTTTCTGAAATCTGAAATCATGCAAGTGTCCTTTAAAATAGCAGAGATTTTACTCTCTGAAAATTTGCATTGTTGGGAATCTATAACATAAAAAGAATCCAAATGCTATTAAGGGTTTTAAGCTGTCAAGTAAATTCTGCACACTACATTTATTCTGCTCGCATTTGCTATCAAGGAAAAGTGCAAAGTCAAACATGTTCTTACAAAAAGCACTACAAGCTGCATGTAAATGAGACCACTTTTCCTGAGGGTCTATCTTCAATTTGATAGTGCATTTAAGTACTTGCTTTCACTTAGAAGAGACTGAAATTTACAAATAGACATTGAGAGCAGTGAAAATGCCATTTATCTGAGATTTTTCCCCTGAACAAAAGAATCAAAACAGATTGTTCTATTTCTTTAAAGCGGTACTTGATTAACTAAGCAATTATTTCCTATCAAGAAATATAAATAATTAAATGTAGAAACAAGGGTTTCAGGCAATTGGTGGCTAAAAGGACAAACAATCTAGCCATTCCCTTGAATAAAATAGCTATAAAATTTACAGTCTTTTCCTTCTTTACTATTTGTTTTCTTCATCCAGATGCCTCTCTTGAAATGACAGATGCTATGGCCTCATGGAGATACTCATTCTTTTGAAAATTGCTGGAGCTTTGTAGATGAGCAAGCCTGTTCATTCCCAACATCATCATCCAACCTTTCTTAAGACTAGTGATTTTGAGCTTTTGATACGTCTCAGTGGGTAAATGTCCTTAACCCACAAGCTTTGGCACGTGCACATACATACATCATTTACCACAATAATAATAATAATAATATAATGCCTCACAAGTTTAAGAAATGTCCTTGGATTTAATACTACTTTTCTTAGGATGTTTTATCTACATAACCCACATTATAATTATTTTTGTAGTAATTTCCAACTGGTACCTATTTTTGGATGGATACATCTTTAACAAGTAGCTTAGACAATGGTTAAAAGCATGATGTGGGGGGACAGTTAAATGGCTCTGAGTACCTTGGGGCTTGCTGGCTATCAGTATAGCTCTGGGTTCAGTAAAAGATCTTATACAAAGGAATACACTGGATAGTGATAGAACAAGACACCCAATGCCCTCCCTTTAGTATCATAAACCTAAAAAGCCCCCCCCACATGTACACTTACACTATAGACACAGATATCACAGACACACACACAGCATAACTTCTATTGTCATACCTCCTAGGTACATGTTTTGTGTACTCTCCTCACACCACAGCACATATGTCATATATTATTCACAGTTAATTTCCCCAGTCTTACACAGTAAGCAGAATAGTATCCAACACCAGTAACAATATTTATACATTTCTTAGAGTTGACACAGGATTTGGAAAACCTGTTAGCTTTTATTGTTTTCACTCATCTTAATCATATGAAATATTAAGAAAGATCCACAAGAAAACAACTGCCTATTTAAAAAAAAAAGAATTAAAAACAGGAGATAACCTAGAACCCCTGCACAGACATAGCCCATGGCAGTTCAGTGTCCAAGTGGGTTCCATAGTAATGGGAACAGGGACTGTCTCAGACGTGAACTGATTGGCCTGCTCTTTGATCACCTCCCCATGAGGGGGGAGCAGCTTTCCCAGGCCACAGAGGAAGACAATGCAGCAATTCCTGATGAGACCTGATAGATTAGGATCAAAAGGAAGGAAAAGAAGACCTCCCTTAGGAGTGGACTTTGGGAGAAGCATGCTTGGAGAAGGGGCAGGAAGGGAGGAGACAGGGGAGAGGTGGGAGGGCGCTACAGGGGGGATACAAAGTGCATTAAAAAAATTAAAAAAAAAAGAAAAGCAATCCCACTAAGTGGAAAAACATAGAATACCTTACGCAGAAAACACATTACAATGACAAAGAATTTATTCATCAGAAATGACGGGTGTCAAAGGGGAGTGGGACAATGCTCCTTTTCACATGAGAAATAAACAGCGTCAATCCATAAAAAAAAATTAGAAACAGGTCAGCTTGGTTTGTGAATCAGATGGCACTTTGTTTGCAAGCTCTCATCTTCTCTACTCTGAGTGGAAATGCTTGCTTCTCCCTTGCATTTGGACTCTTGTCATTTTTCTTCAGAACTGATAATTGGCATGTGCGCCATTGAGGGGTCCCTACAGTCTATGAAATGAAGCTCACAAGACACCAGAGCTACCAGACTACAACAGTCATGTCATTAAATGGCTGAAAGAGAAAAAAATTGAAGTATAAACCACTGAAATAATAGGGTTATTTTTTTTAACTTCAGAAAAGTTGGCAAATGTAAAAACTGATTGCTAAAAGACAGGCATCATAAAACCCCAAAAATATGTATTTTGTTTTGGAAATTGGTTTTCGTATTGGTAGAAGTAGCAGTTCAAGCCACTCATCATGCGTAACGTAAGCCTGTTGTGTGCAGTGGTAAAACAGCTCCAACAGTAAATATGCATGTTAGAACTTTACTCAAAGGCTTTTGCAAAAATCAGCATTGCTAATGCAGCTTGGTTTCCACTAGTTGCCTTCCACAAAGCATGACAAAACCAAAATGGTTCAAGTTATAAACCATCATTTTGCCTGAAGAAGTTAGAAACAAGAGAGCCCAGGCATTTTAAGACCAGTATTAGTGATACAAATGTGTTATCTTGTAAGCAACTATGCATAATTTAGTCTCAGTCTTGGGTAACACCAAATCAAGGATGAAATCTTCAATGTATGTTTAAGTCTTTGATAAGATTAAATTGACCTTAGAAGTTCTTCCAGTTAGAGAAAATGCTTGAGTACATACAGACAGTGCATGTGGCTTTCTAAAGCAAGAGTTCAAAGTCCCAGCAATTCACTTCAGAAAGATGAATGTCACAAGAAGCCTGTATATGTTCAGGAGATGAAACTGATGCAATAAAAATGTAAATAAAATGAAGCATGACAAAGAAAGGTTGCAACTATTGGAGATATAAACTGACTTGTATTGCTCTTATTTCCTCTGGAAAGAAGTAGTCTTAAGGGACCGAAGAGATGTTTTAGTGCTGTTTCAGAGGACATGAGTTTGGTTCCCAGAACTTCACAGCAGTTTACAGTAGCCTGCCGGGACTCCACAGCCACCTATCCTCACATATGCACACATCCTCTACACACACACACACACATGCACACACACGCACACACGTACCCTCTATACAGAAACACGCAAACCATCTACACACGCATACACACCTTGTAGACAGACACATACCCACCATGTACATGGACGCACATACCCTATACACAAACCCACATACCCTATACAGACACAAACTAAAATCTACACAGACACAAACATACTTTCTACACAGACACACACATACCTACAAAGACATAAAATACACCTACACAGCCATACACCTATATATAATCCATAAGGACATACATATATGATTAAAAATAAAATAAATCTCTGAAAAAAAAGGAGAAACTTTACAAAACTCTTGAATCTGGTTATAATTTTTGTTTCAATCCATGTTTATTATGGCACCATAGCCAAGTTATGAAATCAGCATAAATGTCTTCTAACAAATGAATGGATAAAAACATGGCCTATACTCACAGTGGAGGTTTAATCAGTAGTATAAAAGAACAAAAATATTATTTCATCTGCAGAAAAAGTCAAGTGAAGTAAGCCAGAAACAGAAACACAAATATCTTCTGTTTTCTCTCATATGGAGAATTTAGATTTTTTCTAGAAATTTTTCCTTTTATTTTTGAGATTATAATATAATTATATCATTTCTCCCTCCATTTTCTTAGTAGAAAGGGCACCAAAAGGGGAAGAAGACCAGCAAGAGATAGAAAACAGGGTGAATGTGATCATAGTACACGATACACACCTACCCAATCATAATGAGCCCCTGATTTTGTGTAAAATTTATACACAATTATTAAAAGTTTAAAAATTTTAAAGAATTTATGAAGCATTTAGAACAGATGTATTAGAAACATCTATAGGAGAAAACCTACAGACCAGGAGATCAATGGTCCAAAACCCTACTCGTCCTAGGAACAAGCCCTTTGAAACTATTATACACTGTTAACTTAGAAGACTCAGGAAAGTTTCTGTAAGGGATCTTTGAAAGAGGAACACAAAGATGTTTCCTTCCTCCTCTGTGAAACTGAGGACTCAGTGTAGTGAGTTTCTTTTTCTGAAAATGTTTACTGGAATGGGAAGAGGCAAGTACTTATCTTGGGGGCGAGAGGGTGGGGAGGCATGGGATTGTAGGTACTGATAACTAAGAAAGAAGATGCTGTGAGATCGCAGAACTAGCAATTAAGAGTGGGCAAGGCTCCTAGCAGAGTGTATAGATGCACTTTGAATGTACAGAGAGAAAGACAGAGACAGAAACAGAAACAGAGACAGAAAGAAAAAAATACTTTCAAGTAAGCTGATAGGTTATAGTAGATTTTAAATATTTATGTCCCTCTCCCCATATAAGACTATCCCATCACTACCAGCTTGTACTCAGACATTCGATATGCTTTTGTCAATTACATATGTGCCACGTCAAAACTTGGAGAAGGATACAGCTAGGTTTCAGAACACAGTTTCAATCTTTTGCTTGTCAAAAAAAAAAAAAAAAAAAAAGCCCAGGCTTAGGCTAACATACGTGCAAAACAAAATTTCCTCCTCGGAACTACCAGGGCTAAGGGTGGGTTATTTGCTGCCTCAGTGAAGTTTATTCAATGGCACAGTTGTCTTGAATCTCTCATGCTTAAGTTCCCATTTCTAAATCAAGAAATCAAAAAGTTCCTTCATAAGACACAAGTAAATTTTCTAACAGAGATAACTTTATTATACATCAATTAGTAGAGGTAAGGAGACAGGGACTGCTACCAGCCATACTTCTAATACTCAAGTGCTGACCTATGCTTTACACATTTCTAAACAGGTTTAGAACTCTGTTTCTAGTTTTAGGGACACAAATGTCAATTATAGGTCAAATAATACAGACAGAGCCATTCCACATTCAAAATCTAAAAGTTAAATTGGTTCAAACTCAAATGTTTAAAGGAAGTTTAATCTTAGACAATTTCATATTTAAATAGAATTTATTTTCATCATTTCTACCTCTTATTCATCACTGCTCTCAAGAAACCCTTCCTCTTCTAGAGAAGCCCTCCCTATCTTTCAGACCCATGGGGGTCAGTCCACCAAACTTTCTTAGAATTGCTTATGTGAATGTGGGTGGAATTTATTGAGCATGGCCTACATGTCAACTGCTAAATCACGGGTGAAGATGACATCTCTGCAAGTAACCATGAACTTCCAACAACCTTAGGAAGGGGTGGGGCCTCACACACCCCTCTTCCACCCACTGTGTGGAGATACTGATAGGCCTAACTCTATGCAAGCCTTGTTCAGGTAATCCCAGCTGCAATAAGTTCATAAGTATGCAAAGCGATTCTAGTGAAGTACATCTGACAAGTACACAGAAAATGCTGCATCAAATCACCATAAGGCTAGTTCTATAATATCTATCTGAAAGGTTAGGGGTTGATCCCAGTGATATAATGATTACCCAGCATGCCAAGTCCGTAGGTTTGATAACCAGTGTTGGAAAACAAAATATTTTATGGAGCACAAATGAACTTTTTATGTAAACTTCAGTCCCATACCCATCGCATTATGTTTGCTAGTCTAAAATCCAAAATACATCTCATTTTTTATAATTGTGGGGAAGAGTGAAGACGTTCTTTGTTGTTGTTGTTTTGGTTTGGTTTGGTTGGCTTTTTTGCTTTCACTCTGCCCTAGTATTATAGGTACTTTACATATTTTAATCCTCAAAACAAAAAAGCACAGCTATTATCATTTTCCTGTTATATATGAGGAACAAACTCCTCAAACAAATAAGTAATTTCCCTAAAATTAAATAGTCACTAATAAGGGTGAGGAATCCTGGTCTTGTTGGTTTCTAATAAAAGTAGTGATAAGTTCATTAATCTAAATGACGTGCCCTTTGGTATTGCTGCGTGTCATTCATTATGTTGTAACAACGGGCCCAATCACTTTTAGGATCATCTTTGGCTCACTGATATCTTGTAATCACACATGGACTAAACCAGAACCAGGTAATGTAATCCTTCCTCTCCTCAGTGCTGTATAAACTGATCAAAGCCATCGGTAGTAGCCGGGAATAGTGAAAGAATAAGTTTTGACAACAAGAGCCTTAACATCCCGCAACACTCACAATCATTGATCATTAATAATTTTGATGAATGTTGGATAGAAGGTGAACGGATTCATATGAAATCACATCCCTGAAATATTCCTCTGATGTCTGCCTTAATAAAATCTATCCCCATCACATGGCTTAAAGAACAATGCTGCATTATTTTATCTCCCCCCTATATATATGTATGTATATATGTCTCTCACTTTGATATCAATTTTTTTCTGTTCTATTGATATTTTTTTCTGGATTGTAAACAAGGGGTTTCTTATGTTGATTTGGCCCCTCAATTCAAAGTTGAGTTCATTTCCATACCAGGAGCTTTGAGCACTTCAGCAAATATCATTTCTCTCAAACTTCACATTCCTCACTCCATGTCAACATCAGGCTTCAATTCCAATATCATTTCTCTGGTCTCTTCAAGTTCTTTCTGTAGCTTTACACAGCATTACCATTTACTATCTTTCATGTAGCACATAGGTTTTTACCTACATATGAGTTGCTTTCACTCCTTCAACTCAACTGTGAGCTTTTATGAATGTTTGTGCCCTTTTTACCTTTCTATCTGCAGCATCTACTGTTTGATAAAGGACACACATACAGTCACTTTATATTTGAAGGTCATCATCAAAAATAAATTCCGTTTTAAATCCACAAGTGTTCCTAAGTATAAAAAGCAACAAACAATGGCTCATTTCCTGAGCATCCAAGCTTACTATTGTTACAATGCTCATTAATAAAAATAGAAGTTTAGGGAATAATCTAACATTGGCATTAAAACTGACAGTATTTATAGCGTTATTGAATATGAAGATGCCTGCTGAGAACAGAACATCCAAACAGCAAAGTCATTTCTATATAGAGAAATTTATATATGTGTGTATACATATATGTGTGTGTGTATATATATATATATATATATATATACCATTTGAAAATGAGAGTTAGTAGAAGTGCCAGTCATTATATACATATATACATTACACATATATGTAATGACTAGAAATTTTATTAATTTTATATTAATTATATATGCATACATAATTATTACAAATGCAAAATTTAAAGAACTTGCAGCCATTTCATATATTATATTGTATAATTATATATTATATATTTAATATATAATTCTATATATAATACATATTTATATAAATATAAAATGACTGGCAATTCTATTAATTTTTAATTTCAATTGGTATTCAACAAATGTTGCAAGAGATGAAAGTACATACACAGATTTGCTTTCTTTACTCTACAAAAATGATAAATCTATATTAATCTCCTTTTAATAAAAAATAAAGATGAAAAATATGACCAGCCAAGTTTGTTAATATATACCCTTAACAAAATTTTTGCTCTAATTCAAGAACAGATATAAAATCATTAAAATTATACAAAATTATCTAATTTTTATAAAATCGCAAATTATATACAGAAAAGAATCTGATTAGAATATTTAACACAAGATTGTGTAAATACATTCTAACATAGCACATTTTGTTAGAGTTAATCATAACTGTATTAGTTGGTCAGTTCGTTAGTTTTTCTTTTTTCTTCTCTGTTCATAACTGGAAAACAGTAACCTGTTTTTCATGCTTGCATTGCTAGATTTTTTTGATTAAATTGGGACACAGCAGTATTAAGAGGTGAAAACAGAATCAACCCTCAAATATACCCATGCAGGAACCAGTTTATGTGCTTCCTGAGTAAGAAAACATTGAATATTGCTTCTGTTTTATTTACTCCTAATTGTGTTTTTCTCTTTCAATTACATCTAGAAAAATCTTAGTTAACATACCAGGATCACCAAATGACGAAGTTAGAACTGGGTACTCTATTTAGAGCAGTGTGCAAACAGAGTCGAGAGAACCAAAGATTTGAGGGGAAAGAATAGACAAGAGATAGGTAATTGGATAGATATATAAGTGATAGGCACATAAATGAGTAGAGAGGTGACAGAGTATTGGAATTCACCTATAGACACATACTCTAAATATGTGATGACTCCTAGACTACTAAAGAAAACCTTCTAGAGAAAGTTATTTGGCTTTGATTTTAAATTACTTAACTCTATTCATTGAAAAGAATACAGTAATAATTAAGGGGTATTATATTTAGGATATCATTTCTAGTTGTAAGTGAGCCCATGTAAACCTATGTTGTGGGACATAAGTAAATGTGCTATAAAAATGCCACTGTCAGATAAACAGTTCATCATAAGGTTTTTTTTTAATTTTTTAAGTGAGAATATTTTTGATCTAAATAGAGTTCTTTTGGAACAAGGCAATACACAATGAATAATTTATCTTAGATAACCGTGGTATCTTTCTAAGTTCAAAACACCAAGAGCATCATAAACATCACAGAACCAGGTAAACTTAGGTAGCCACTGATAAAGGCTAGGTGAAGGATAGGCCTTCAAAGTGGGTTTGATTTGCAGTTTTCCCTGGAAAGCTTAGAATTAGCAATATCATTGCAGAAAACACATAGTGCTTAGTCTATATATATATTTATATATAATTATAGGAGTATTTATAGCCTAAACTGATCACATTACCTTTCGCATCTTTAGTATCTTTTTTCTTCTGTGTTCCCAGTCAAAAAAAAAAAAAAAGCTGAGACAGAAAAAGAAATAATAGAATGGTATGGATATATCAGAGATTGTATTCGAGAAGTTATTGTATGCCATCCATTTCTCTCTGTCCCTTTCATGCTTGCTATGATTATCCCATTTAAAAAAGGCCCTCTCAAAGATAATACCTTCTTCACTACTCTTTTTATCAATTCCATTTATGTTAATCAGTCCTTTCTTCACTGGGATAAAAGGCCTCACTGAAATGACTGAAGGGATGAAGGAATTATTTGGACTCACCGTTTCAGAGGTTTCAATCCAAGGTCACTTGGTTCAGTATTTCTCAGCCTGTAGTAAGCCCAAGAGGGTAGCTACTCTACTCATGACATCCAAGAAACAAGAGAGAGCAGATCCAAGGACCAAGAATGAGATACAGCACTCAGCTCATGCTCCACGTGAAAGTACCTCTAGCTGACACAGAAGAACATAAGAATTAGCTTACTAACCTAGGACTACAATAGCCTTGAGCTACGTTTATGTCTGTATTCTAATAATGCATCTAACATCCTTAGGCATTTGCCTGCACAGATTATTCATGTGCAAGGCATTTAGCTAAGACCATGGCCTGCCCTGAGATGCACATAGAACAAACTCAAAACAATAAAATAAATTTCTCCTCCAGTTAATAATTTAGATCAACTTCAGGCAGATCCATTCAGTTGTACTCCAGTTATATTCAAGTTTGAGAGCAGAAGAGGGGATCCAGTTTAGACAGGTTTTAAAAGCATATGCAATAAGATAAACTGTATCCTCTAAGTGACTAAAAATAAATACATTATGTGGAGGGATATTCACAGTAGGAGTGAGAGGTGTTATTTAACTTAACTTTCAATAAAAACATAGGACCATCCTTGCTATGCACTTAGCAACTCAACCCCTCCTCTTAAACCTCATAAAAGGGAGCCCTAAATAAAATCAGGGCCCTTGAGATCTCCTTCACTCATGTGGCCCACTTTCACACTTGACCGCATATCTGATTTGTACTATCACTTTGTTTTAAATAAAGTTTCCTGGTACTTTGCAATCTGTGTGAGCCTTTATTTCAGCTCTTTGAACCTGAAAATAATCTGGCCCAGATCCCCAAACCAGAAACAAAACAAGGCTTTACGTTCTAATCATTCATTCGGTGATGAAGTTTTCAATGAATTAGCCCTTTGATGAGATGAGTCCTGCTGGCGGAAAATTCCTGTAGATAGTGCTACCATCTGAAATCCAAACCTTCAACACTTCAGCTCTTAGGAGACTTTTCATTCCCTAACCATAACACCTTCTCCTCTTGCCTTAATGCTGACACTATCTCCTTTCCTTTTTGTCTAACTCCCTTTCCAAAGGATTTGGGGGGGAAAAAAAAGAGCATTTGTGAGCTAGGCCACAAAAGGAGTAAAAAGACAACAGCAATGACTAAATAAAAACATCTGCAAGAAGATTCTCAAGATAGAAGAAAATAAAAATGAGGGAGGTTGTGATTTGGTTTGTGACTAAACCTGGAACATAGTCACTCACACACACACTCATACACTCACTCACACACACACACACACACACACACACACAGGGTTGAAAAGAATTTCTTAGAGTGGTAGAGTTAGAAAAGACTCCTAGAATTTTGGCAACAATTTCTCCCTTTCCACTGAAGTTTCTACAGAGCTGTAAGTATTCCCTCACTTGTCAACCAATATTTTTCTCTTCCTTGGGACCTGGAAAAGGCTTTCTAATATGGTAGCCAGCATGAAAGTATAAGGAAAACAAAACTAGTTTTCTTCTTCAGTTTTTATAGATTCATATTTAGATTAGAGTCATGCAATAAAATATGTGTTAAAAAGAAAAACAGGATTGGCCTCTTTGATCACCTCCCTGTGAGGGAGGAGCAGCCTTACCAGGCCGCAGAGGAAGACAATGCAACCACTCCTGATAAGACCTAATAGACTAGGATCAGAAGGAAGGAAAAGAAGATCTCCCCTATCAGTGGACTTGAGGAGGGGCATTCGTGGAAAAGGGGGAGGAAGGGAGGGGTTAGAAGTGGGAGGGAGTTTCAGGGGGAGATACAAAGTGAGTAAAATGTAATTAATAAAAAAATTTAAAAGAAAGAAAAACAGGAGGTTATGTATATGAATATTGATTTTAAAAATGAAAAGATGAGATCATCTCAAAGATGAGGCTTTGAATCACAACTCTATAGCATCTCAGGCAGTTAAAAATGTTTTTTTTGGGGGGGGGGGGAAAGAACATAATGAATACCTAGGGATGACAATTTGAAGGGAGAAAAATAGCTGGCTAGGATAGTTAGTAAACCATGTCCTTGTAGATGCTTTTGATCAAATCTGTGCCCATTAAAGGCCTCACGTGTTTAGTGAACACGTTTGTCTTTGTAAATTTATTTACTACTTTTAGACGTCAAAGGGAGAGCAAGAAGCTCTCCTGCGTCACCTTTAGCTCAAAAATCTTTGATGTGTTCTAGAAGAATATTCTAATCTGCCACCAAAGCCATGTGCAGTGGTGACTTTTAGGTCACCAAGATATCAGCAAATAACTTGAGAGGGGTTGTTTACTTGGGCTCAGGGTTCCAGGGCTGCTTCTATTCTATCATGGTGAGAAAGACTTAGCAAAGCAGGAGCACACGCCCGCCGTGGCTGCCAGAAAACAAAGGAAGGGGAATATACAAGGAGACTATCTCGCCTCAGGCTTTTTGCGAAGTGCAGAAAAGTAAAAGTGACATGTTTACCCCAAAGTCTCCACCTGCCCTCCATCTCCTAATATTAGCATCATAGAGCCCACCAAGGGGTTAAATTATTGTTTCAGCTCAGAGTTCTCGCTATCTAATCATCTCTGGACAAACTCCACAGACAAACTTAGATCAGCTTTACTAACCCAATTAAGTTGCCTATTAAGATTAATTATCACACTAGGTTAATGATTATCAAAAATTGATCTTAGTCTTTTGTTGCTCCTAGGATAGAACATAGGCATTGATAATATTCAGGGTAGTTTTCCAAGTTCTGTTAGGAATAAACTTTTTTACAAACACTGTCTAGAAAAGCTAGGACTATAGAAAGAATGGATTCAATTGACTGTAATTCTTTACCTTCTTTATTCAAAACTGAGAGAATCTTACAACATTCAACAATATTAGTGTGCTGAATATCTCCCTGGTCCTGTATTAGCCTCCCTCATGGACACTGAATGCCAGGCTCCCACAATGGGACCTGGGTGAATGGTGGCTTTGTGATCTATACCAACAGTCATGAAAGTCATGAGTCACATACCATCTGGAATTTCCTAGCATATCTGGACACGGATAAGATACTTTGTGTCCCTTTGGAGGCTGGAAGAACTGTTTTCCCAAACATCTTGCTGCCTGAAGCATCTAATGTTGAATTCTAAAGAAATTGAAGAGAAAGTGATTCTATGTTATAAGAAAGGAACATTTACTCATGGTCCCCTGATGCTCTATGACTACTCGTAGCTGAATAATTTCCAAAAAAAAAATCCCAGTATGGTCATTAGTATCAACTGTTACTGTTACCTCTATGAGTTCTGGGGAACTACTCTGTATTGTTTCTGTTGGAATTCCAGTGCCTGCCTGCTTTTGCTTACACAGAACTTTTGGGGAAGGAATCTATGATAATCAGAGTCTTTTGCTGCAATGTTGCCATGAGATAGATGATTCTAGAATCTCATGTGCTCTTCCTCCCTAACAGACTAGTTTTGGTAGTGGACAGAATGACCACAAGAATTTACCTTGGTCATTCTGTATTATATGAGCATCGTAGACCTAGTTTTATGAAATGTCCTCAGTCTACTGTTTATTTCTTAACAATAAGTACAAAACAACTTGAGTACCCCCAAGGTATCATCAGAAGAGGCCAGGGCTTCCAGGAGGAACCAGTGCCGGGGCCCTGGGGCATTCTTTCAGATGCAGAGGTTTCTAGCATGTCATTTTGGAGGTTCCATTAAAAGAACAGAAATGAACTGTTTGGGCATTTGGTGGTAGAAAGAATCACAAAGCAAATAGAAAACTCAAACCCCTGACAGGGCTCCTATGGGAATAATTAAGATGGGATGACTAGAATATTGTGAAAGAAAAGCAATATCAAATTAATTACAATATTTAAAGGATCACCTAATACAATGTCATAATCAAATGATTTGTGATTATAGTCAATATCCAGGTGTCAAGAGTTCCTAGTACTCTGTCTTCCCATTATTTACACATATTCCTTTGCATTCCTTCATTCCTTTTGCTTTCCCTCCTCTTTTTCCCCAGCCCTATCATTTTTTCTTTCCTTCATTCTTGTTTTCATCTTAGTTCTCATCTGTCTTTGAAATTACATTGTCAGCAGACTCTGCCTTATTGGGCTTAATATTTATGAAGCTCTCATGCCACATTTACTGACAGGATGCCAAGCACACTTTTCTCTCTTAAATCAGAAGGGAAATGCCCACTTCCATCTCAGACTGTGGAATGGGGCTTCAAGTTATGCAAGAGTTAACTGTGTGCGTGAAATAGAAGGTGGCTGCATTGGCCTGCTGAGTAAACAAGGAAAAGGAGACAGCTCTGCTTTCTTATTGTAATTGCAAATTTATTTTTATAGTTTCTACAGTTTCTATTTTCCTTTAAACTGCCTTAATCTGTCTTCCTGCTGTGACCTATTTCCAGTAATGCATATTCAGTATAAAAATAGGAGATCAAATCATATCAGACTCAAGTTACTCCTTGTCAGGAGGAAACACATACTTTTATACAACACTGAATTCAATTCCCTTCATACTAATTATTTAATTTCCATAATACAATGACAGTATTCTGCTGCTCTGTATTCACATTTAAAACCTGTTTTGTAAAGGATTAATAGCTCTTTCTTTCATCAATACTGTAAGGAAATATAGTGACTATTTTATAGATTGAGCAATTGAGCAGTTGAAAGTTGAGATATTGACCCAAGGCCCTAAGCAAGGTTCTGTTTATGTTTATAGTGGAAGGGTCATTTGATTCAAATGTTCTTTCATACTGAATGAGTTGATTGAAGAAAATAATTGTTAGCTGATTAATCATAATTGATATATGATCAAATTGGTAGGACTGTTTGCTCTGAGTTGGCTTTTCTTAAACTGTGACTCATCTGCTGTCACACTGGAAATTGCAACACTGATGGAAACTACCAATTCCACCCATTATAAAACACCATCACAAAATTGTTTCTTAGGCGAGGGATGTGGACTCTGCCTTAAAAAGAAAAAAAAAAGAAAGGAAGGAAAGAAGGCAGGAAGAAAGGAAGGAAGGAAGAAAGAAAGCCATGATTCTTGTATGTGTATTTGTGTTTAAAATATAAGCAAAATGTAATTAATATTTTTTCATCTTTGGCATTTGGAGGAAGTAACATTATAAGGCCTGGGTCTGGCAATCAGCCAATCCTGGGTCGGATACAATAGGCTGAATTTGCTAGAACTCCAATTATTTTTAGATTTTCTTTCAGACACTAAATGCAGCTGTAAAGTCTACCTGCAGAAGTCTGGAAATGTTCTCTTTATTAGACTTTACATATCACTAAAGTACACATGTATCTATGTGGTCAGGTAAAGAAAGCTTAAAAAATGTGTCCTGTGGAATTTTTTGCAACTCAACTTTTTTTGCATTTATTAAATTAATGTGTGTATATAAATGTGTGCAAATGTGTGTGTGTGTGTGTGTGTGTGTTTGTGTGGACACGTGTGTGCCAGTTTGTCTGTGTTGAAAGAAAAAAAAAACTTGCTAGAGTCAATTTTCTCCTTCTACCTTGTGACATCTAGGAATGGAGTCAAGGCTGCCAGGCTTTGTGACAAGCACTTCTACCCACTAAGCCATCCTTTTGGCCCCTGTAATCCAACTGTTTAATAATCCCTCACATCTGATAATTTCCCACGTTTCTTAACTAAGATCCAATTAATTTTTCCCAGTACTTTAAGACTACTTTTAAATAAATTTTACATTTGAAATAGTTAATAACAAGGACATCACAAATATAAGTAAGTAGGCCGGTCTATGATAGATAGAAGAGCATGTTAGAAACAAGAAACAGGACAGGAGCCTACCAAAGAGAGCCTTTGAAAGACTCTACCTAGCAGTGTATCAAAGCAGATGCTGAGACTCATAACCAAACATTGGGCAGAGTGCAGGGAATCATATGAAAGAAGAGGGAGTTAGTAAGACCTGGAGAGGACAGGAGCCTCACAAGTACAAAATATATCTGGGCACAGGGGTCTTTTCTGAGACTGATTCTGCAACCAAGGACCATGCATGGATATAACCTAGAAATCCTGCTCAGACATAGCCCATGGCAGTTCAATATCCAAGTGGGCTTCCCTAGTAAGCGGAACAGGGATTATCTCTGACATGAACTCAGTGGCAGATTCTTTGACCTCCCCACACTCCAAGGGAGGAGCAGCCTTGCTAGGCCACAGAGGAGGACATTACAACCAGTCCTGATAAGACCTGATAAAATAGTGTCAGATGAAAGGGGAGGAGGACCTTCCCTATCAGTGGACTCAGAGAAGGGCAGGGAAGAGATAAGGAAGGGAGGGTGGGATTGGGAGGGAATGAAGGAGAGGGCTACCGCTGGGATACAAAGTAAATAAACTGTAATTAATATAAAAAATTTTTAAAAAGAAATTAAGATGAAGCCCATCCCATTCTTCTGCTGCTGCTCAAAATGTCTTGAAACACTTTTTTGCCTTAATGTGAGTCTGATGATCATTTTCATGGTGCTCTGGTGAGAAATTGAGAGTGCTCATGTTTCCATTAGATCTAGGTCTTAAGTATGTCTGCCACCAATTCATTTCTACCAAGTTTCCCAGATAACATTGACCAAAAAACCAGAATTATACTGAGTACAGTTCCCTGCAGAAATTCCTGATGCTACAGCTAGGGTGTGTGACCTAATATGTATTAGGTAAGAGATGAGGCCTAATGTATCTGTGGCCACCTACCCAAAGCCTTTAATTCTGCACGCTGTAGGTCTCCACTGCAGCCTTCATGTCAGTATTTAAAAGTCTGGTGACTTAAAGCATTCTCTCTGTCTCTGTCTCTGTCTCTGTCTCTCTCTATCTCTCTCTCCCTTGCCTTTCCTATGTTCTCTGTCACTTACGGTATCTTTTGCTTCTCATATGAACTCAGGCCCAAAGGAACAGAATTTATAAGCCAATAGAACAGACTGGATAATTTTATTTTATTTTAAAGAGGAAGAGGCTCATTTCTAAAAATGATGAAGATTTCAATAAAGCTTGAAAATATAACCATGAAGTTATAATCAACAGAATTTGGAAAAACAGTCCATGGCTAACCGAGTAAGAATAAAATTGAATTGGACACGTTCCAAGTAGTTTTAGGGTGAATGAATTAATTTAGGACATGGCTTAGTCTTTTAATGGGCTCTTCAGAAGTATAAGTTTGTTCTCAATTATTTCCTAGCTTTGTGTCTCATTAATTCTAAATTCTCTCTCTCAGGTAAGTTTCCTTACTCCTCTTTCTGTCAGGGCATGACCATCAGTGGTCTGCCTTGTATAACTCCTATGTCAGGTTAAGGTCATAAAGCAAATGTCAAGTGTTCAATGTAACTACTCCCAAATCTTCCCAGTGATTCTGCTATGCCAGGTGCATTTTTTTTTTCACCTGTTTTCCCTTAGGATAATAACCTCCTAAAGGTCATTCTCCCATTTGCCTTTGCATTCCCAGAAATTGACACCGTGCACAACACATACAAGCAACTCAAAACTGTACCCAGACACTGTGACTCCATGTGACTATATATCCCCACTAGATGCAAACATCAGGCCGGCTGGACATCTGTTGAGTTCATTGTTTAAAACTTCCTAACCACAGCTACTTGAGTATCTGCCCTCTGAACCCATAAATATGCAACATAGGAAGTAGTGTAAGAAAAAAAAAGGCAGCTGAATAAAATATTCTGGCAACTGACTCTCCACTGGCACACTAAGGAAATGATGTGTCAAAAAACATTCACAACAGCTAGAGCTGCATACGGGCATACCACAGTACATGCCTGCAGTATGGGAAAGCAAGATGATACACAGAAAACAGCAAAAGGAAAATTGTTTCTAATGTCACAGTATCACAGTGTCTAGGTGGCTCCTGGAGAAAATCCACAATCCAGTGCCAGCTAATTTTAGAAAGGTGCTAAAAACACACATTGGATAAAGGATAAATAATGCAAGAAAAATGAGATATCTAAAAGCAGAAGACTTAAGCCAAGTCACTCTCACCAACCAAAAAAATTAACTGCAGAAACAGTTTAACTACGTAGATAGATAGATAGATAGATAGATAGATAGATAGATAGATAGATAGATAGATAGATAGATAGGTGGATAGATGGTAGATAGATTGATTGATTGATCAAACAGGCAAACATACATACAGACATAACACTTTTAAAAACATAACACTTTTCTGCATTTTGAAATAGAGAAATGTTCTTTTGGATCAGACCACCAAAACACAGATAGATAGATGGGATTACATTAAATTAGAAATTTCTTATCATCTTAGGAAGCAATCAGCAAATTTTTTTTGGGGGGGGGAACTATAGACTGAGAAATATTTGTAAGCCAGATATTAAGTCCATCTATCAAGGAGCTAATACAGAGGACAAAGAGGGATCTCCAAAATCCTACTAACAATACAATGAAGTTCCAAATGGGCAATAGATTTAACTAGACACACCCACTCCAAAGAACACTGGAACACGAAGGTAATATGAGAAAATGTGCTCACCAACACCATCTACCAGATGTACTGGTTGTTTCTGTCAACATGGCACAAACCTAGACATATCAGGGAAGAGAGAATCCTCGCTGAAAACAAACAAACAAAAAACAAACAAACAAATACGCCTTCATAAGATTGACCTGTAAGCAAATCTGTAGGGCTTTATTTAGGCTCTGGCCATTGTCTGCCTTCACCACATGGTAGGGGTGGGGGAGAAAAAAAGGCAAAATTACAGCCTTTTGAGTCAGCACTCAGAAAGGTGCACAGACCAAATTAGACCCTCAGGGTAGCTATGGTGAAACTGTACTCTAGGAGTATAATTTTCCAACTCAAAAGGAGCTGTCTCATTATACATATATACCAATTCAGTTATGTAATTTGAAGTTACATAACTTTTAACTTTCAGGAAAAAGAAGTCCCATGTTTGCCTATGTGCCTTTTTGGCCAGCAATAAGAAATACTGTAGTGTCTATATACAACTTAAAACTAGCTCAAAAGAGATCTCTCATGTTTTTTAAAGGAAGGAAGAGATAGATCAAAGGGTGTGTTGGTTTGGTTTTCTAATGAGGGTTCGTCTCATGCTTTCATGAACTCCAGAGGAAACAAACTTTGTATCTATAGGTAGAGGAAGGCAGAATGCAAGAGAGCTCAATGATATGGAGAACATACTCTGTAAAGGCCTTAAATTCACACGTGAGTGAGTCCTGTGGTCCGGTCACTCTTTAGAAGCTTCAGTTCTTAACAGAATTGCATTAGTAACATCTGGATTTTGGAGTGGATACAACTAAAAACAACCTTGAAAGATTTCTGTTTGTTTATTTGTTTGTTTCTTCTGTAATTTGTAAAAAAGTTTTCTTCGAAGAATAACTTTACTACAAGATAGAAGGGACCATGTGACACAAGGATGTATGGCTGGAGGGGGGAAGTCCTGAGGAAGAGGAGACTTAAAAAGGGAAGGGGGTGAGGACCAGCCCCAGTGGCTTTTGACCTGTACATGCATGACTGGGCTGACAAGTAACCACATTCACATATACATAAGAGAGCACACAGATAAACACATCCACAAACATACTCATGGACAATGTTAGTATGTTATTTGTGCATATATACATATTTCAAATGATTGCTTATTTTAAGAGCTGATAAAGGAATTGGTGATCAACAGAAAAGATGACACATTTGATGGGAGAGAAGCTGATATAGTGATAAACGGAGACAGTACTTCTTTTAATATGAAGTCTAATAGATAAAAATTAAACTTAAAAGCATGAGGAATATAGGGAAGGAGAGGGAGGAGAGCCTGAAGCAAGGATACTTTTAACTATTCATCATTATCTTTACTTCTTCCATTTTTTAAATTACAGCTTAGATTTCAGTTTAGATATCTTAATTGTCACTGTTTGCTAGCATGTCAAAATTGTATTATTTTCCTAGTGTCTAAGATCTCTCATAAATATTCAACTTCCCTTGTCCTACAAGAACTCTGTTATAAGAAAATAAACCTTAGTTTTTCAAATGCATGTTGAAATTCTCACCTTGAACTTACTCATAATTATGCACAAAATTGTGAATCTATATCCCTCCCACCCTACCCCCTTAAAAGCTTTGAGTTGCTGTTGCACAGTGTCTGGATGAGAGATACATTCTCCCAAATCCTGTCTCACCATCACTTCCTTGAGGATGCTATTACCATGCTTTCCACACCTCCCACCTGACAAGCAGGAAGATGCCTAAGCATCTGAGGTAAACACCCCATGATAGCCTGTCACAGAGCTTAATTGTCAATGCCTCAATCTGGAATATTTAAAAATCTACCATCCCAAATGTGAAACTGTGACAACCACCAGAAGAAAGTTTCTAACTAAAATATTCATTAGTGCTACCTTCTACTCAGTTTTTTAATATAAAATCAGGTTTTGGGGGGAAATGGCATACACTTAGCAATAATTGTATACTTCATGCCTACTACAATCTAGAGACTTTCCTAAGATCTTTTCCAAATCATTGTATTACTTACATGAGCCAATCAGGGAGATAAACAGTTTTCACTCTCTGAAGTTTCCTAAATTAGGAAAGAAAAATGTCAGTAATGTACCAGAGAACCTTCAGAAGTAGTAACATTGGGGATGAAAACCAGGACTGGTGCTCTGGCCTGATAATCAGGCTTTAGCCTTCGAGTGATGCCTCAGTTGAACTACCCTGCTGGGGAAGCTTGCATTGAGTCCCTTCTCAAACATGTTTGTAGATTAACTCACCCTGATAAAATAAGCGGAAGTTAGCTTTGCTTCATGAGGTAGTTTAATGAAGCAACTGCCTCTTGAAAATCCTCTAGGATTTTAAATAAACTCCAGGTCAAAGGAAGACAAATTAGCATAACATTCATATTAATGCCTCTCAAAGTATATTACAGAAGAAGTCAGTGCTTTGGAATTTGTGCATGGACAGATATATTATTTTCAAAGGGGTTTGGGTTATTCATTATGGTGATGGATGACTGTGATGAAAATATCAACTATGTCCAAGCG
Source organism: Pachyuromys duprasi (assembly GCA_028658305.1). Taxonomy (NCBI): domain Eukaryota; kingdom Metazoa; phylum Chordata; class Mammalia; order Rodentia; family Muridae; genus Pachyuromys; species Pachyuromys duprasi. The sequence goes on along the minus strand of CM053753.1, from coordinate 86,279,826 downwards.
TTTTCTTTAGAGTTCCTCCCATAAGCATATAGCAGCACAGCATGAAGATTATGTAATGAGACAGGCAAAGGGAGTCTTTGCAATCATTGTAAGTAAATTTGATTTTTAAATCATACAATATGACATCCCTGCTAATATTTTCTACTGATTTTGTGTGACCTTGCCCTTGCTAGAATTAACAGATGTCTAAGTAGATAACAACCATTTCGATGCTTTTTCAGTAAATCAACCATACATCATTACAAGATAAATGATTGTTCTTAAGGGAGAGAAATTTTTAATTAGATTAGATGCAGCAGTGTACTTTGTAGATATGTATAATTTGCGACCACATTTTTTAAAAGGCACTTAAGTGTTTAAAAACACCTCAGATATCAAAAGGAAATACACAAAAAGATTAAGTATATGATAAGTGAAAGTTGTATGGGATCAATAATTTCAGACTGAGCTCTCATCTTATTGATCCAAACATCGTGTACCAGCATGGTCAGTTGGCTATTACTTGGGGGAGGAGTTTGAGCTACTTACTCTTACAGTTAGTTAACTTGTATATATTTTAATATAATAAAAATATATTCTGTGAATAATATTTAACCATATTTTGTCCAAAGAGAAAATTAAGCAGTAGCCAAAGATAACAAAACTGACACATATAGTGTGGTTTCAGAGCCCATAATTGCAAACGGTCTGTCAGGATGAGTTTTTAATTTAGCCAGTCAGTGTTTGCAAGGTTAAGACATTCTATTTGCTCAAATCCTTTACCCCAGTACTCATCACAGCATTGTAGCTTTCTGGATTCTAATTGCTAGTAAGTTTCTAATTATAAGTAACGCACTCAAGCTTCTGATTTTTACATAACAAGTATTCTAAGATACTAGATTATGAGAAAAGTCAAAGCATCTCCAAATGGGACAGTGACTTTAATCCCAGGCAGCCAGAAGACTGCATGATCAGAGTCTGAGAGGGGGCTGGAACAGCTCTTACTTAGCACTTGGGCTATCATGGATGGTTTTACCTACCAGCTATGTGAGTTCAGGAACTCCCATGTCCTTCCTTGGCCTCAACCATATGCAATACATATGGCTCAGTACCTGATATGCATATTCATGACAGTTTCTGTTTCTGAGAATCTCAGTGCAAATAACAGTGGCCTGAGATCACATTGAGATTAACCCTGAGTCCTTGCTGTATTCACTTGTCTGATAACTGGAGAAAACGTTGATAAATGTATTTCTCCTTTTCCTAATAAAAAAGAAGATGAGAATAACTCCCTGTATCATTACAATATTATGACATAATTGCTTTTGGACAAAGGGATTTATAAGGTACATGCGTGTTCCTTTAAGCATGAGGAGAATTGTAGCTAACATAAATCTATAAAGGTACAAGGTTAGCTGAAGAACTGTTGCTGAGAAGAGTTCTGCTTGGCATTTTAAAACTCATGTTAAAATGCAGTTTCTGTCTCTAACTAGGAAGCAGTCGCTTGCCAGGCTTTTCACAACCTGCACATTCACAAAACGTGATAAAAATAGAAAGGACATCTTCATCGTGTTAAATATAGTTACTAAGTACAAGTTAGGTAAAAACATCAATACAGCTCATGCTTTTCAATTTCGAGAAAGATGGGATCCCTACAGCAGATATATAAATGAAGGGAGAAAAATTATCATGATCATGAAGTTTTTTTTTTCTTCAGGAAATGATGCTACCTCACTTCATGCCTTATTTGTAATTGTGAAAAAGAGTCTTCACCTGTCCATTTCTACTTTATGTCTAAAGACTCAGTCTCACATTCATTCCTACTAGTATCATGATCAAATTTAATGTGTCAACTTGCCTGGGCCATGAACTACACAAATAAGTTTTGTGGGTTTTTTTGTTTGTTTGTTTGTTTGTTTTTCTGGATGGTGAATCTTGTGCTTTAGACAGATTTTAGCATTTGAAGTGGGAGGTAAGACAAGCAGATCCCCTTCATCAAGCTAAAAATCAACTAAAACAAGGCAGACCCTCCTCCTTTGAATGAGAATAAATTCCTACTGCCTAACTGGTCAGCTGGGACATTGTCACAATTTTCTGTCTTTGTCTTCAGTGGGAACTGGAGCACATTTTGATCCTTATCTGTTAGCTAGCGGACAACAATGGAATCATCAGCTCCCCCCCCCCCCCGGGCTGGGCTTTTGTCTTGCCAACTGCTCATCATAGTGCTACCCTGTTCTCACATTCCGATTCCAAGAAGCAAGAAATAAATGAGCAAGTATCACCCCAATTCTTTTCCTGTCATGATCCCTAACATGTCTATTTAAGTGTAGGTGTCCAATGGAATTCCCTTTGTCAAATAACTTAAGGTTCAAAAAGCTTTTAAGGAAACTTAATTCATTTGGCCTTTTATGAAATAAAAAGGGATATAGATAGCTAGCTAGTCAGATAGATAGATAGATAGATAGATAGATAGATAGATAGATAGATAGATAGATAGATAGATAGATAGATAGATAGATAGACCGATATAGATAGATATAGATATTTCAAAAATATTAATCTACTGGTAAGTATTGATTTCAACATAGAATTTGATTGAAAGACTGATTTTTCACTAATCATATTTGTCAGAATGTCTCTATCAAATTTTAAGGGTATTCAGGAGTTAGAAAATAGTTTTTGCTATTGTTTGAGCAGAAACATATAATTAAGATTTTTCTGGAGCTGGCGGTTGTACATCAGTTCTCTGCACACTACCTACTACAGCCTCATCCCTCCCCCGTCAGTTATTAATTAAGAAAATGCCCTGCGGGCTTGCATACAGCCCGATCTTATGGAAGCATTTTCTCAATTGTGTCTCCCTCCTCTCCCTGAACTATTCCTTCTGTCAAGTTGGCATAAAACTAGCCAGCCTAACTGACTCCTTGTCAGATTGATACACAAATGCATCACTGTTAAAGCTATAACCTTTCCTTTTTTTCTCCACCGCAAGAGCACATATTAATAGGAACATCAAAACAGAAAATATCCCAAGTCGTAAAAGTCCTATGGTCTTTACAGAATCAAAACACTTTGAAACTTAGCCTATTTAAGTCTAAACGTTTTAAAACCTAAAATTTCTTCTGACATTCAGTTTCTCAATTGTGGGCTCCTACAAAGTTAAAAGTAAGTTTAATACTGTCCTAGTTCAAGAGGAAAGAATCGGGGCACAGTCGTGAAGGAATCGAAACAAAACCAAACTCTGAGTGAGGAACTCAGTATCCAATGTCCGGGATACGCTCACAGTTTTCTGGACGCTTCCAAAGGGCGAAGTTCACTTCCCTGGCTGAGAATGCAGATTGTCTTCTGAGCTTGGTCGGCTCTGCTACAGACCCGCTACTGTCCTTTGTGGTTGTTCCATGATATTGACTCTCCAAAATGCTGGGGTCCTACACTGTAACTGGGCTGTCCTTTCACCAGTAGCCCCTCCCGGGCTATTTTCGGAGACTGTGCCGTGCCACGCAGTGCCAAACTCAGCTGCTCTCCACGATCCCTTCATGCCTTTAAAATCAGTACCACCTGGGGTTACTCTTAGACTATCAAGTTTGTTTGCCAAGAGGAGGTACAACCTTTGCCCCTTCTGGAACACAGTCCCTGTGTGCTGACCCTGAGGGAAACATTTCCCAGAAGACTTCATCCTAGCCATGCTGTCTCAGTTCTTGATCACATCTGATTCTTCAGCTCCAGATGAGCAGGCACCATAGGTTCTTCACACAAAAGGCCTGGCAGGGTTTTTGTTTCCCTCTGAAAGTTCACAGTCCAGGTCCCCATATTCTGCACCACAACATTCTTAACTCTCAAGTTCCTACAGACAGCTCACTGGGCCCTCAACTCTGAATGGCTTTCAGGCCCAGAGTTCCAGTCCTTCCACAGTCCTCGCAAAAGTACCATGATTAGATCTAACTCAGCAACGCCCCACTACTCTGGAACCAACTTGTCTTAGTCAGAGTTAACACTGGTGTGACCAAAGGAACTTGGGGAGGAAAGGGTTTATTTGGCTTACACTGAAACATCACTGCTCATCATCAAAGGAAGTTAGAGCAGGAACCTAGAGGGAGATGCTGATGCAGAGACGGTGAGGAGAGGTGCTGTTCCCTGGCTTGTGCCTCTATAATGCTCAGCTTGCTTTCTTAGAAAACCCAGGACCAGCAGATGATATTACCCACAACAGAATGGGTCCTCCCCAACCAGTCACTAACTAAGAAAATTCCCAACAGGCTTCTTTACGGCCCAGTCTTCAGAAGGCATTTTCTCAATTGATGACTATGTTGTGATGACTATACCTTATACCAAGATGACAAAACTAACCAGCATAGGCCCTATGGGAAAGCTCTGGTTGACAAAAAGGAGGAGGAGGAAGAGAAGGAGGAAGAGGAAGAAGAAAATGCAGAAGAGAAAGAAAAAATTCCAGGGCATAAGACAAGTCATGTTGCTGACTGAAAATTGAAAATAAGCAAAAGGCAATTTTAAAGTTTGTGGTGTTATTTTTTTCTGTTGCATTTACTATTTAATTTAACCTAAATAATCTACCCTAAGAATTGGTATCCCTTCTTTAGTTAGTCTATACAGTCATTCAGATTGATTGAATGGTGTGTTTAATCATAAGAGGTGGAAATCAAGGATATACCACCTTTCCTTACCAGTGCACTCTGAAAAGAATACTACCCATGGATTGTTCAGGTGGATCCTTCACCGTAAAGGAAATTAATTAGCAAACAAGAGCAAGACTTACATGATTGATGATCACAGTGACCTTTCAAATCCTGACACTTTGCTCTATTCTAGTTATTTCCAATGGTACTGTCCCTATTAGTATCCTACCACCGTCATGTTTTATACTTTGATCCTAGACCGTGTCGACATATTTCTCTTTAATTTCTGAGAGAGGGCCCATAAAGAACGTCATGAGAAAGGCAGCTCTCCTCTGGGACTTGGTATTAGGGGTGGTGGCGGGGAAGGAAAAAGAGAAGAAAAATGTCTATTTTCAGGTCAGCTGCTCAGGCTGGATTATTCTCCCAGGACAGCACTCAAAAGGGAAGTACATCTTCTCCTATGGTTGCCCTTCACAGGGCTAATGAGATCCACAGGTCTGCAGTGCCACGCACCTCCTGGACTCACCACCTACTTTATCAAGGAGAGGCAGACTCTGAGTGCAGAAACAAAAGGCAGTCAGTCTGATTTAGATGGTGCAGAAGCTAAGGCCAGGGTTTCTCCCTCATGCCTCATTTGATCATTCTTCATGCTTTCCTCTCCTTTTAGGGGTTGATTCATCTCTCTCTCTTTCTATCACAAAGAGGTTAATTCATCTCTCTCTCTCTCTCTCTCTCTCTCTCTCTCTCTCTCTCTCTCTCTCTCTCTCTCTCTGTCTGTCTCTCTCTCTCTCTGTGTCTTTCTATTTCCCCCAGCATCTTTGCTCCAAATATTCCAAGTTTTGGAGCATAACTTTGAACCAAAAGATATTGTTTTTCTCTCTTTATTCTTTTCTTTATGTGATGTCCATTTACTCTCTTTTTTGGATCTGGCTGATTTTCTCTTGATATCCTTAGTACGTATCAGTTTCCAGATGCCCTCTTCGGTCTTTATTCAGAAACGTATGTTGTACCAGGAAGGGAGGAGACAAGGGCTGCATGGCATTGGGCATGCTAATTAAATTCTTGAAACAACAGGTTTCTGTACTCTAAACATGAGGAATATATAGTTATCCCAGTGACTCAATTCAGCTCAAATTTTGTAATTCCTTGTGTCCTCCCAGTGCTGATTTCATGCAACCTCAGTATATGAATATTCTTTTCATACTGTTGCTGTAAGAAATCATCACAAACTCAATGGCTTGAAACAGCATGCGCTAGCATAGCAGTATTGAAAGTCAGCTTAATGGAAATTTTACATGGTCTGTTCGGACTGAAAGTCGGGGTGCCTACAGAGCAGCTGTCCTTTCCGGAGGTTCTTAGCCAGAGTGGCATCAGGCTAAAAAGGAAAGGTAGAAAGTGGCCAAATAAGAAATAAATTATTTCCATGAGATAATTTTGCTTCCATTTCCAGCTACTGAAAGTATCTCTATCCTTTGGGACAGGCACTCTTTTCTATCATGAAGTCCACAGAAGCAGGTCAGGTCCTTCTCTTTTTGCCTTTCCTTGAACTGTAAGCAGGAAAGGTTCTCTGTGCTCATATGACTTAATTTAATATACTGATAATTCAGGATAACTTCCTTGTCTGAGGTTCTGTAACCTTAGCAATACCATAAGCTAACACAAACATCTCTCTCTCCGTCTTTCATTTTCCCCCCACCATCTTTGCTCTAAATATTCCAAGTTTTGGAACATAATTCTGAACCAAAATATATTGTTTTTATCTCTTGATTATTTTCTTTCTGTGACTTTCATTTACTCTCTTTTTGGCTTTGACCTATTTTCTATTGATATCCCGAGTTTCCAGGATATCACGCAGCAGTTGATACGTGGCCATTTGGGACTTGAACTGCACACTAGTTTTTGTTTGTTTGTTTGTTTGTTTTCTGCCACTGTGATGATCATTTCCTACCAGAGTGCTGAAATAACACAGTATTTTAGGTCCAGTTTCATCAAATCAAGCTGAAGGAATGAAATGTTCCTTTCCCTTCTGTGGATTTAGTTAATGTTTTTTCACATGGCAGAAAGGACTGATCCAGTGTACATCAGTGTAAGTAAGATTTCTGTCACTATCCCTGAGATGAGATATTCCAGAAAGTTCCATTTATGCCTGAAACTATTATGAATATCTAGAGTCTCTTCTTTGGCACAGACTTTGTTGTTAAATGCATTCCAAGGGCTGTACCTTCTAAGCTTACTTTTCAATAACCACAGTTGTCTTTCCATTACGGTCCTCCTAGCCATTTGTCTGCAGGCATTCTAAGGGATAGCTTCTCTGTGGTCATGTACTCTGTCCCTAATGGACGCAGACCTTGACACCAGACTACTTGCCTTCCTGCTGTGGTTTCTAAACCTTCACTGAAGTAAGTTATTTCTTACCTGGTACTTTCCTACCTTTCCTTTCCAGCCATGATGCCATGCTGGCTAACATTTATAGGGGATCGATCAAGGTAGTCACTCAGGGCTCTGCTCTCAGAAGAGGACCCATGCCAGCAGTAATGCTATGTTCTTGCCTTTGTGGAATTCTTAACTGCTCTCCTTTGAATACTTGTATTTGTACTAATGAAATCTGATCCTACATCTGAAGAATGCTCTAGAGACTGAGATTCAATTCACCTGCCGTTCCAAAGCCTGAAATCTTGACCATTGCATAGAATCGTGACTATTGGCTTCCCCATCTTTCCCTAATGAATGCTAACACCTTCCTTTCTTTTAACAGAGTCTGGATGAGGGCAAAAAAAAAGTCAAGGTCATAAACATTGCAGGTGAAACGAGGGTTCCTATGATGCTCTGTAAAATACTATAAATTACCTAACACCCGAAGGAGGGCTCTAATTACAAAACTGAAAACTCTGTGAACTGTGGAATAAAAGTAAAAATGTATTTTCAACTATTTTATTCGGTACACTACACTATTGCTTTGGAATTACTCTCCTCCAAATTAGGTAAATAAGCCTCTAGTAGATTTACTTTGAACTTTCTCATCATTAGTATTTTCAACATTCTAGCCCAGGGAATGAGAGTGTCTTCTGACTTTTAGGGTGCTGTCTTAGTTACTTTCTTATTGCTGTAAAGAGATACAATGATCGAGGCAACTTAGAAAAGATTTAATTTGGAGTGTATTGTTCCGTAGGGTAGTAGAGTCCATGACCATCACGCTGGGAGCACAACAGCAGTCAGACAGGCGTGACACTAATACAGTAGCTGACAGCTCACATTTGATCCATAAGCATAAGGCAGAGAAAGAAAGGAAAGAGAGACAGACACAAACACACACAGAGACACACAGAGAGAGCTACCTGGGAAGGGCATGGCTTTTGAAAACTCAAAGCCCAACCCCAGTGACACACCTCCTTCAATAAGGCCACACCTCCTAATTCTTCCAAAACAGGGCCATAACCATCTTTAACTGAAAACAATGATCTTAATATCTACAACAAAACATTCTTGTGAATATTAAATGATACAATGTACAAAGTACTCTTAGTACAATGAATTAGACTGGTGGAATAGTGATTGTCAATTTGAAGGACTTTAAAAATTACATAGAAGACTGTGTAGGCATACGCATGAGAGATTATCTCAGTTGTTAAGCTTAATCACTGAGAATATCTGTGAGTGGACAATATTGATTAAGTTATTTGATATGTTGAAAATATATCTTAATTGTAGGTAGGACCAATGCCTAGGCTATGGCAAGAGACAATGAGATGGAGAAAGGAAAGTGAGTACAGAAATTCAGAGCTGTAGGCTCCTTGCCTATAGGTATAACATGTCCAGCTGCTTTAAGCTCCTAACTTCCTGACATTATGGCCCTTGACCTGTCTTTTTCTCAGTGTATTTTATCAAAGAAAGATGAAAAGAAATTAGACAGTTGACCTTTACTGACTAACTGTTCAGTAATACTACTAATAGCAAAGTTACTACTTTCAATATTAAAGGGCAACTTCATCTCTCCGTCACTCACAGCAAACTATACAGTGCTGGCTTGTCGGAAGTGTTAACTTGTTACTTTTGCCAATTTTCTTCAACCTGTTCACATGTAGCATAATCACCCATAGTTTTTTTTGTACCCTAAGATGGTTTTGGTCTTCTTTGTCTGTTGTCCTAAGTTAATATCAATCTCCTCTAGACACCATGAGCTTGGGATAGCAAAAGCTGATGCAGCTGTACCGTCTCTGCCCTTTACAGCAGTCCTAATACTGGCTCTTCATCTTTTATTCCATTTAAACATCATGCAGAATTGCTGTTTGCAGTGGAAGCTTCTGGCTCTAGTTCTTAGGCCAGGAACTGAGTAGACAGAGACTGGCTAAGCCTAGCTGGAAAAGATTACTTAAGTTCATTCATCAGGCTGCTCTGGTACTCTCACAGGGCTCATTTAAATATCCTCAGTCCAAGGTGAAGCATCTTTTTCTTGATAGCAATTCAATTCAGGGAGAAAAGAAAACCAAGAAATGCTGATTTCCTCTTACAAATAATAAATATCACAGAAGCTCATGCTGATGAAGTCTGACTTAAAAGTTTTGTGAAGAAGTATCACAAGAAAAGTCCATTCTAAGTTTCATTGTTTACAGAAATCTAGAAAGTCAAAACTAACAATAAATTAAAGTAGCACTTTTCAGACACAGCTGCAAAAACATAACGCCCCTAAAAGAGAAAATGCTTGTACTAAACACGGCCATTTCCTCTTTACATACACACAGTGATTATTTTTAATCTGCTGGGAAAACACTATTATCTAGAGTGAAGTGATAAAAGCTTTCATGTCTGTCGTCTAAGTCATAAGTTTGGAGGAATTATTCAGATTGCCCAGCTCACTAAGTCACTTGAGACAATACCATGAGTTAACTGCTCATCCTCCAGTCCTTCGCAAACTCGGGCATTTGGATCTGACTTCTATTCTCAGTTCAATAAAACAAACAAGTTTGACTAACTAATAAATCTGCTGGGTAGTTTACCACTTTATTCATAGAAATAGCAGAGATCGTATTAAATGTGCTGTCAGTTTGATTTACTTGGAATTTGTGTGAGCCAGTGTCTCAGTACATGTGTGCCGCCTTACTCACTGCATAGTGTAACACAGGCTATACTATAATTATGTGGTCATCATCTGTCAGACTCAATGGTCGGCTTTTTACATCAGCGTGCATGAGTTAAGCATCAAAATATGCTCAACGGTTTGTGAATAATCTGTGCTTCAGCAGTGGTTTGTGAATAACATATGTTTAAGCAAATTGTACTTGGTTGTATATGCATATATGTATGTATGTGTGTATCTGTGTATAAACTCAGAGGCAAATATAAACAGAAAAACTGAAAAAATAGTCTAGAAAACATATCACAACCATTTTAAAAATGGAAAAAAAGGTTAGGATCAATGAAAAGGTGGTAGTAGAAATAGAAATATAATCAAACCAAAACTCTTGAATGGATCTGTAATGGTTGATCTACCTAATGTTAGAAATGAATGTAAATCTTTAAAAATGTGGCATGAAATTAGAAACCTCTTATTTTTTTTAGTAATAATCTTGGTTGTATTGTGTGGGGGAACTTTTCGTAGAATGTATGATGTACCTTTCATACCTAAAATATTCTATGCATATTCATTTAAATTCCAACGAGGATCTCATTATCTCATCCAAAAAAAAAAAAAAAGAATTAATAATCCTTAATGGTTTCCCATGACACTCAGTCTTTGTCCCTTCTCAACTGTGCAGGTAATTTTAAGCAATACAAATGTTTTTCATGCTTTTACCTCTAAAATCTCACGCATGATTACAGGATTGAAAAGAAATAATTGTTTCTATTCTCAGTGACGAACTCTCCATTCCTCTTTCATACATATCACAAAAAAAAAGTGTGCCTGTGTTCACTTTCTACATTTGTATTCTATTTTTAGAAATTAAACTAATCAGCAGAAATAAATGAAGAGAGGGAATTGGTCAGGAGATGGAATGGGGTAAACAAGAGTGGGGATCAGATGTGGGGAGAACACGGGTGGAAGATGAGAGGGCTGGGAACAAAAAGGGAAATCTGGGAGGGTATCTCCTTGTCAAGCTGGAGGCGTACAACAGGGTAGGCTCCTGAGAGGGTCTGGGTGTGATCCTATCTGAGACTCCAAATGGAGGACATGAAGACTGAAGTGACCATCTTCCACCCAAGCAACACTCATGGAAGGAGGGGACCAACAAGCCACCTACAAAACTGTGATCCAAAAATTACCCTGCCTACAAGAAATATAGGGAAAACAAGGGAACAAAGATAGAGGAAATGTCCAAACAATAATTGGCCCAATCTGAGACCCACCCCAAGGTATCAAGCCAGCCCCTGACACTAACAATGATATTCTGCTATGTTTTCATACAAGAGCCTAACTTGACTGTCTTCTGGGATGCTCCAACCAACAGCAGATCAAGACAGATGCTCAGAGTTGCAGCCAAGCGTGGGGCAGATCTCTGGGGATCCTGCGGAAGTGTTAAGGGAAAGATGGAAGGACCTGAAGGAGACAGGAACCTCACAAGAAGATCAACAGAGACAACTAACCCAGTGCCATGGGGGCTTTCCGAGACTGAGACATCAACTAAGGAGCATACATGGTCTGGACCTAGTCCTCCTGCACACATATAGCAGACAGACGGCTTGGTCTTCAAATGACAAGCCTGACGAGTGGAGGAGGGGGCTGTTTCTAACATGGACTCTATTGCTTTTGAATCACTTCCCTCTGGCAGGGCTGCCTTGCCTGCCCTCAGGGGATGATGATATGCACAGTCCTGATGTGACTTGATATGCTGGGGAAGGTTAATACAGGTGAAGGGGGCTCCCCTTTTCTTGGGGGAGAGGAAGAGGGGAAAGGAGATGGAGGAAAAGGGGGACCACCCATGGGATGTAAAGTAAATAAACTAATATAAACTAAAAAATATTCTACAAATGTACAACATATAAAATAGAAATAAAAAGGATAAATGAATACTTGTTGAATTATAGAGAAAGAAGTACTTATGATGAAGTACTCTGTTGTTGTTAATAGGGATGTGAGGTGTTTTCTTAAGCACAATGGAAGTCGTGCAAACCAAACAGAATGGAATTCAAATACAGCTTTGCACCTAATCAACTCCCTTTCCTCTTAACAGATAGTAAATATTTTCTGAGGTCGTGATAGGATGAAGAGAATGTAAGTTACCTAATACAGAGTCTGACACCTGCTGCTGCTGGTACTACTCCTACAGTTCCCTCTCTCACCTCCTCCCCCCTCTCACACACACAAATATTCCACAGAATGAAAAAAAGCTCATATTTGTAAACTGGGGAGGTAAATGGATTCAGTAAAATCCCTGCCATACAAACATGGAGACCCAAGTCTCCCAACATCCATGTAAAAGCCAGGTGTGCATCTGTAATGATAGTATTGAGCTCGGATTGACACAGGTGAATCCCCAGAGTGTGCTGGCCAGTCATTCTGGCCAATCAGTGAGCTCTGGTCTTAGCGAGAGACCTTGTCTTAAAAATTAAGATAAAGAGCAATAGAGGAAGGCACTTGACTTCAATCTTTGACTTCTCCATGCATGTACATGTTGATATGTACAAAAACATATATCTACACATAGAATACACATTTTGTTTTTCTTTTTTTTTAAAGAAAAGTCATATCTTGCTACAAAAGCAAACAAGTTCATTTTTTTAATTACCAATTTCAAACCATATTTATAAATTTTTCCTTTCTGGTCTTTTAACATTGTTTTGTATCACCCAACTCTAGTCATTTTAAGTCACTTTTGAAGCTTCTCTACTATATTTTTCTCAAATCCTCAACTTCTTCTGACTACTCCTAGACCAGTGAAGAGGGTTTGCAGTGGGCAGAGAACGTGGCTTGCATTCATTTACTCTATATTTCACTTGGTATCTAGCCTTCCCTGGCAATCACTATTTTTGAAACTGAAGTTCTATGAGCAGGATAATGCTGTGGTCTAAATGTTTATGTAGCTTAGAATTCACATACTGAAACCGAACCCCTAGTGTAAGCATAATGTAGGTTAAAACCTTTGGCAAGTACTGGTCATGAGGATAATGCTATCACACATATTTTAGGCCCACACAAAAGAGATGCCAGCAAGTTCCCTTACTCTTTCCTGCCATGTGAAAATATTGGGTGGGGGGGCTGTCATCTATAAAGACAACCTTTACCAAGCAGCAAATCTAGCAGAGCCTTGACCTGCACTTCTCAAATTCCAGAAGTGTCTGCAGTCACTTTCTACTTTTTATAAGCCACCTAGTACATGGTATTATCATAGGTGCCTGAATAAACAAAATGAGGAAGTTAGCTGTTCAATTACATTGAGAGGCATTCTTTATTTCAAACAGCATTATCGTTGTCATATATTGATTTAGTCCAATACAGTTGTTTTGTGTAGAACAAATGTAGCTTTCTTGCAATGGATCCACAGTAAGAACTGAGTACTCATTTACAGAATAACAGCTACATCTCTATATGGTTCCTTAGTTTTGTTTCCTGTGATAAAATGCCCATGACTAAAACAAGTCAAGGGAAAAGTGTTTCTTTAGCTTACAATTTCAGGTTATATTCATCATTGTATGAGAGTCACAGCAAGAATTTAAAGCCAAGCCACTAGTCAAATAGCATCCATAGTCAAGAGAAGAGAGCAGTGAATTATAATACAATGCAAACATAATAGTACTCAGCTCTCTTCTCTATTTATAATCAATTTATGTCCCCCTGTCAGGGAATGGTGCCACCCGCAGTACAAAGGTCTTTCTATCTCACTTGGCATAATCAAGATAATCCCCAATCCATCACTGAATCTCCCTCCCCTGGTCATTCAAGATTGGGCCAAACACTAGTCATCTGTGATAGCTAAACTAGGTTTTAAACTTGACTACTAAATCCCTTGCAATCTTTGTGTGCCCAAACATTTTGTATGCTTAGATCATTTAAGGTGGGAAAGATCCACCCTAAATTTGGGACGCCTTCTGGTGATATGGTCCGCTTAAGAGGACACGGAAGAAGCTTTTGCCCTTTACCTACTGACCTTCACGCTCACTGTCAAGGTCATCTATCTTACTACTGAGGCATTCTTTCACTGGCATTAGAAACTACTTTTAAATTGTCCGTTACTTCACTAAACTAAATGAAAATTTTGTCTGTGTGTAATAATAGTTTGGTTTCTCTTCTATAATAAAATACCTGAGACTGGGTAATGCAAAAAAAAAAAATCCCATGTACACTGAAGACCAGAAGTTGTATAGGAATTCTTTCTCAGACTGTTGAGACATCCAGCCTGTAAACTAAACAACTATTGGGTTATTTGGCCTTTTTTGTAGGGGGACAGGCATTGGTTGCCTAGCCAGACAACAGTCTTTAAGTCAGTCTAATAAGCCCATGTGTCTATATCCCATATATATATGAATTCTTTCAGACTTGTTCCTTTAGAGAACCCTGATTAATACACCATCATAGTTGATAGTAATCCAGTTCTCACCCCCCTCCAAAGATATTGTATTGCTTTGTTCAACTATCATTTAGAGCCCCAAAGCTCTTCCTTCTTTACTCAAGATTTTCTACTTGCTAAGAAACCATGAAAAAGCTTGGCAACAGAAAAGCATCATTTTCTCTCTATATATCCTGTATCAGTTTAAAAAAATCTAAGATTTTCCTCTGCAAAAGCCCTATCTTTTATATCTCCAGATGTAATGTGTGAAGCACACTTTAAATTTACATCATTAAATTAACATGAAAGATATCAGTCTTGCTTACTAATTCCTTTACTGTTTCATTCTGCCATTCCCAAGTGAGCTTACAAATGATGACACAGAAAGCATCTAGCCCAGAGTCTCTTCCACAGTTTCCGTGCATGTGTCTTTGGCCTCTCTAGTGAATCTCTTTGAGAGTACATTTCCCATAGTTAGTAAAATTTCACAATATGATGAAATAACACATTAAAAAAAATAAACAGTTCTCTGCTCTCAAAGCATATGATCCCAGGCTTAGCTTCCTCTCTTGCTCCCTATTCCCAAATATTTGCTGCTGTGTAGTAGGAAAGCTTAATAACAAGGGCAGCAGGGCCAGGACTACATTTTCTGCTGGAAATATGAGACATTTCTGCTAGTGAATTTTGGAAAAACTAGGCTACTTCCTCCCCTAGAAACAGAATAATCTAGAGCACGAAGCAAAGATGGAGAAGCTGTGATTTACACAGTTGGAAAAACCTGAAAGGAGTATTATTGTTTATTTAAAACAATGCTCACATCAGAGTTAGCCAAAGAAAGACAGAATCAAAAGGCAGGGAAGGGAGAAGACATCACCTTAATTATGTGTATCTAACTGTTTGTCTGGAATGCCTAACCTTTCAACATTACTGCACCGTTTTCTTGATACAGCTAGAAAGGAGTTTTGCAGCATCACGAAATATCACCAAGAACTAAATACAAGATGGTAGTTCCTTTAGAGTCTACCAGATATAGATCCTATGTCATGGAGGAGACTTTCTTCATCAACTCATTGGCTTTGTTTGAGGAATCCTGCTGGTTCCTCATTTAATTGTTGGCATGGCGCCTGCTGCATACTGGAATTGTAGCCACAGACTCATGCAAGGTTTGTGTGTGTGGGCGCTTGCTTTTTTTTTTTTCCCTTAAAATGTCTTCAGTGTTCAGAATTTAAGCAGATTAGAATAAGATATACAAAACATACATATATATGTAAGCATATTCCAGTTTTCCCGATTTATTTTTTAACATCTCAATTTATGACTTGAAGCTGTCACTAACGCTTATGCACTAACATTACAAGTAGGGAAAGTAATATTTTTGTCTTATCCTTAGGCATTATCAATTCCTGAGTGTGATGCATAGCATTACTGGAATGATTTTCACAGCAGGGGCTTCAGTTTTTAATAAAAGCGAGTCTTAATTTTAATTATGGCAATTAAGATCTTCTCATTGGCAGGAAGACTAATTCTTTGCAGTCTTGAGACTTTGCTTTGAACATTCCACTGGGTTGAGAAAAATATCCTACGCTTTGGATGATGGTTACTCGAAAACCTCAAGATGACTAAATGTATAAGTAATGTGCAGACAGCATCATTCTTGAAGACGTATCTGCAGTAGTATTCACATGCAGACAGACTCAGAGTCTCCTCATATCTTGGGAATGGGAAGAATCAGTGCATAAGAAATGGCCGTGCGGGGCTGCGGAAACATTGGCTGGAAGTATTTTGTCACTGTGACATATTGGGAATGAATATTACACTTCAGCATGGGTACATATTCGAACAATATGTTTTAAACAAATGACATGTTCATTTCCTCACACTCTATATGTGATCTACTTAAAGAAGAAAATGCACACAGGAATTAAAACTGCCAAGATGCTGAGCCTCGTGACAGTTCTATTTCTGTGGTAGACCTAATTAAACCCGGAATTTTCCAATATTTTTACTGACATCATTTATGTTGTAATTAACACTTTTTTACTGGTAAAGACTGTTGTTCTCAGACGAAGTCCTTCATCTTGTTGTGGTTATAACTACAAAACTGAAACAATAAAACCATAATTATGAGAGTTTCCTAGCCACAAGTTTACACAAGAGACTGCTTTACATATGAGCAAAAATAAAAGGTAATTAAATGCAGATGGATATAAGACTGTTGACTTGTAGAGCACTGACTAGTATTTCTGTCTTGCTGGCATTTTAACATTATTAGCATGTGGCAAACTATTTGATGATGGTATTATTGTAAACCGATAAAAAATATATTTTGAGCAGATGGAGCAGCAAGCTACAACAGAGTGGATGACATGGAGTAGTCAGAGTGACATATAAATATTATGATGACATCTGGAAGTCTGTATAATGTATATAAACTGCCAGAACAACTGCAAACCTATGAATCGATACACTGGAAAATATGCATATTTATGTATATATACATGCATATATATGTATGCATATATAGAAAGAGTTTTTTGATATAAAGTTGTGTTAGGTTAGATAATATGCATCCAATAGGTAATTTAAAAGCATGTACAAACATACATAAGCTTCTTGGATATAAATTTTAAATTAGATAATATATTTCCAATAGGTAATTTAAAAGCACTTTTATTACTTTCATATTTGAAACGTTTGCAGTTTTAAGGTCTGTGTTTATCTAACTTTAATAAACATTACAGAGGGAGAATCCAAGATGGCTGCCAGGAGAGAACACTGTGTCTGAGGAGTAGGAGAGCAGAAACAACACAGTGACCAGGAGACTGAACTCTGGGACCTAAAACGCCAGCATTGTGAGTGCCAGGTGAGCGGAACTCCTACGGTGAGAAAATCAAGTGGGAAAACCCTAGAGACACCCAGTTATTACCTGGAAAAATTTCCCGGTGACCAGCGGCGCACAGCTCTGATCTGGACGAGCAGCTGCGCTGGGCGCCCGCACCCGCCATTATAGACTGGATCTCACAGTCTTGCTGGCAGTCTCAGGAGGAACCAGGGTACCGTTTTCATTGAACTCAACCCTACAAGCTCACACTGCACCCGGGTTCTGCTTCATCCCGCAGGTGTGCGGCGGGCATGAACCAATCATCAGAACCATCTCAGACTGAGTGGATTGGGGGACCATTTTGACCAGACCGCACACTGCGGGGGCAGGAGCCGAATGCTTCCGCCAGCAAAAAAAAACTCAGTCAGTGTGTGAGTCCGCCTGTGGATCTGGGAGGAACCCGAGTTCTGTCTCAACCCACAGCTGAGAGGATCCTGGGACCATCTTGACCAGACTGCACACTGAAGGCGAAAACTGCACGCATCCACCAGCAAAAACCCCAGTTCAGGTGTCTGTCCACGGGCCAGACAGAGAAGGCCTCTGGCACCATTTCAGACAGCCCTGCATACAGCAGATGCACACCAACCCAAACCCACTGTGTGTGCCCCAAATATCGTCTCAGACCGTGGTGCACA
>CM053753.1:86246505-86261721 GCA_028658305.1 Pachyuromys duprasi | reverse complement strand
TTTTTTCTATATTTTTATGTATAAATGATATGCTTTCACAAGTAAGCTTTAAAAACTAAATGGAAAATTTTTTCAATGTGTACCACTATTAATCTAGGTATTAAAATGCTCATTATATTCACTTCCTTCCCATAGAAAATTTTCTCTTAAAAGCATGTGTTGGTATAATGTTCTTTTGGAATGTATACACTTTATCTTTGTTCATTCAAATGCTGATTTCTCTCCCTCACTCTGGTTTCAATCTGGACATTGCATTATGATACTTATTCTAAGCATCACCTGTCTCAACATGGAATTATTCCTTTTAAAGAAGAAAATAGTACTAACATCATAATTTTTTCTATATTTTTATGTATAAATGATATGCAGCCAGCCACAATGTTGCCAATGGAAAGGAAGCAGGAAGAGAGGGAGGAGCCAGAGAACAGGAAAGTGTGGAAAGCAGAGGAGGAGAGAGGGGCAGGAGAGAGCTGGGAGAGTAAGGCTGGAGGAGAGGTCTTGGAAAGACCTGGAGAATGAACCAGACCTAAGATTTCACTAAAAGCAGTATAATGTGGGAAAACTAAATGTTAGGAATCTTTAAGGGCTTGGAGGTTTAGGATGGAGTAACTATTGCCCAGCATTCTGTTCTAGGTTAATTAAATAAATCATAGTTTCTGTGTTGTGATTTGGCTATACAGCTGTTTAGGATTAACAGCAGCTTTAATAAAAGATAAACCAATAGTAAATATTAATCGCCACCAACAAGAAGCATGGAAAAGAATATGAGCTAAGCTGGCAATATTTGTATCATGATCAACATTTCTGTATAAAAGGATTTTACTTCTCATAAGCATTCCTGGATACACCTTGACACTCTGCACTTTATATTTAGTTTGAGAAAATATTTTATCACCCTGAGTATATACTGTGATGAGCCAAAGGTTTTGTTTCCAAGAAATGCTCTTATTTACACCTCAGTTCTTAGTCATACCAAGTTTTACCTTTTCTGAGTATGTTGGAAGATCATTTTTTTCTACCAGACATGACAAAATACTGTACCTTGTATCTTCATGCATTTCCATTTTTTGTCATCTCTAGCTCATTGCAACACAACTAATTTATTCAACTGGTCTGTCTAAGTTTTTAAATTCGAATGTACATTAAAGTAAAAACTTTCCATAGAAAATATGCTTGAAATATGTTAAGTGCCTACAGATCTATATGAAATATCCATACTTGCTATTTGTACATGTGCATGGGAATGTGCACATGCATGAGTGTGTGTGCACGTGTGTGTATAAGATGATAAAGACTCTTAAATTATAGGGATGATTTTTTTTACTGTCTTTAAAATTGCCTATATTATCCTCACCCAAATCTATAATTAGTTCAATTTGTATAATACAGTTTTCATTATCTACACAACAATTTCAATAAATATATAGGACTGAAAAATGAAAGCAAAAAATATAGTAGATCAGATTCATTACAAAAAATGAAAACAAAACATCTTTGATCTGCCTGTACATATTTATATTTGTAACATAAGCATTGCTCCTGCTTATTATATGTGATTGAAATATTTTTAGATTAGTTCATGTTCTTTCTATCCTTTTAAGTGATAGTTTTTATATAAAGGAAGGAATTTAATATAGTGACCTCAGGTTATAAAAGTTAACAATGGTAGATATTTTATCATGTTTTGTTCCAATGTTTTCATAAAGCTTACTTTTATAAAGAAATATGGTCACAATACCACCTAAGTATAATTAGGAGTGAAAGCTATATTTATCCTTAACAGGACTTCACTATCAAATATATTTTAAAAGACAGGACAGCAGATACCATATAGAAAAGTCCTATTCAAGAAGTGAGCCAAAAGATTGTAAGAGCCAGGGAACCAGTGTGTACCTGCTGCTAGATAATACCTCCTAGGTACGACAGGAAAAATGTACCCATGACCTCTCAATGATAAAGCTGCATGAAAAATGACATAATAGTGATAGCAGTAGACATTCAAATACTGAAAGAGGAAATTCTACCAGGTTCTACCCTTGATGAAGACGTACAGGTATTTAATGGCTGCTGAGAGACGGAGAGTCAGTCTCTCAAGGGACAATTCCCTACACAGGTTGCTCAATCCCAAGTTATTTGTCCTGAACACAAGCACACATATGTTAACAGTGATAATTAAGAAGTCATTAATTAAGCAGGGAGAGGGAATATACAGAGGAATTTGGAAGGGGGAGGGGTGTGAAGCAGTGGCATAGATGCAGTATTTATGTATGACACTCTTAAAACAAATTAGACATAATATAAATCAAACTAAACCTCTAACCCTAGTAATGTGTTGCCTCTTTTTGAGTTGTTGGCCTATGGCATCTAACAGACCCCTCAAACAGTGCAGACTATTGCAAATGCTGTTGAGTATCCTCCAGAACTTGATGGGAAGAATATCTGCTGAACATATCATATATTTGAGACGTAGAATATGGAGAAATCCTAGTTTCATCTCTAGTGGATAGCACTCATAGCTCTAAAAGGTAAAAGTAATAACTAATCTCACTCAGCTGTGAACTCTATATTAATAATAAATGGAAAAGTGTGTCCTTTACTACATAGTGGCATGAATGTTATAGCCAATTGCTTTTTGTTGAATTTTAGATATGCTACACAAGATCTAATTTGTACCATACACTGTCAATGATGCCAAGAACCTGTGTCTACTTATATCATGAGTCTACTACTATTATTTTGTTAAATGGACATGGCAATAAACAGCTCCTAGTGACTTTGTTGTATATACACATAAGTGCATCTATCAACAATGATAAGAGAAGCTACTTGTAGTTAATGGTAAGTAACACAGAAAACCAAGATTTTTCAGCATACAGGGAATAATATACTTCAGAATGCTCAGCTCTTCACAAGGCTAAGGGATTTATACAAAGATACTGTAAGAGACAGAGGTTGTAGATGAATTAAAAAAAAAAACCTGCAATTTCAAGACACAGGAGGGAAGATGCGTATATGAATTCTAGATTTTGCAACAAGCTAAATTCAATAAAATTCCAATATGGAGAAGGGGAAATAGACACCCCTGACTGTGGATCTATTGGCATTTAATTGCTCCTGGATAAAGAAAAGTCATTTTTTTCTTCCACTGGGTGAGACATAGTATATTGACCATATCCAAAGGCAGGCTACATGATATAGTAGGCTAACAAAAATTTAGTCTTACTGGGTTGAGGGAGGGGGAGGAAAGGAAGGGAGGTAAGGGTGAAGGAAGTAAGGGAAGGAAAAAGAGGTAATAGAAAATATGAAATTGGATAGGTTAGGGGATTGAGGGATTTTCTGAAAGAGGGAATGAATATAATCAAAATATAGTACATGAAATTCTCAAAGAATAAATAAAAAGACTAATTTTAAGGACATGAGAATGGTATCCAACAGATGCTTTCAGCTTACAGCTCACTTCAATGAGCCATAGAGTAGAAAAAGTTCAACAATGCATACTTTTTAGAGTTTGGACTAAGACCATTGACAATAGTTATGGTCAAGATAAGTCACCATTAAAGTCTCCAAGAAGGTTCACAAAAACAGAAACCACTTGCTTGTCAATTGGTTAGCTTATGTTTTGTATTAGTTAAGCACATTAAAGATAGACTCAGGGCTACCAAAATGTGCCACTGTCACATTAAGGAAAGAAAGCGAACACTTCCCTTTCAATTAATGTGACCAAGGACAAGCCCTGTTTTCGGTTTCTGGGCTATCTGCTGTCTGTTGCCTGTCTACTGTGCCTGCCTGGTGTTGGACTGTCCCTCCTACTATGTGCCTAGCAAATGGCTTTCATACATTTTTAATAAAAAGTACAGAAAGCATAACATGAAGAAAAATGAGGGATATTTTACAGAAAACATTCGGAGTTTTCCAAAGGATTAAGTAACTCCAACTGACCCAAAGCATTTGGTACTGCAAACATACTTTCACCAAGCAACAACATTATGCTAGTTCCAACATTTATAGTGATGTTTGTCGAATAAGGTTTTCTTCAACCTGTTTGTTATTCTTTTCTTTTAACAAATGACTATCATAACACACATGTTTTGCTCTCTGTGTTAGGGACATGGTACAAGGCAGAATTTACAGTTGTGGCTACGCATTAGTTTAGCTTCTAAAAGATAAGTACATAGGAAATCCACGGCAAGTAATGTTAGCTATTACACTGTTCTTTTAAAAGTATGTTGAACAAGCAGGCTGAATACACAGTAGGATGTCTGACTAACTCTTAAATGTTTTTTTTCATGGTCACATTCTTTATTCTAATTTTTATTTTTTATAATTTACCCATATTATATCTCAATTGTATCCCCTCCCTCATCTCCACCCTGTCCCATCCTCCCTTCCCCTCCCCTCCTATCTCCTTCTCCTAGTCCCCCGAAAGGAAAAGTCCTCCTCCGCTGCCAATTGACACTAACTTATGAGGTTTCATCAGGACTGCCCGGATCCTTTCTCCGTGGCCTGGTAAGACTGAATCATCAAGGGAAAGTGATCTAAGAGCAGGCAGCAACGTTCACGACAGAGGCAGCCCCTTCTCCCCTTACTCCACGTGGATCCACATGGTGCCTTCGCTGCCATGGGCTACATCTGAGCAGGAGGTCTAGGTCCTCTCCGAGCATGGACCTTTGTTGTTGCATCAGTCTCTGCAGCCCCCCTGAACCCAGCTTTTTTGGCTTTATTGGTCTCCCAGTGAAACACCTACCTTCTTAAACTGTGCCAGTAACTTAGTTGTTAGGTCCGCATTTTTGATTGAATACCAAGAATAATATAACTAATTTTTTTCCAAAATGTCCTTATACTTTTTGTGAAACTAGAATTTTCCTTTTAAAGACAAGAAAAACTCCTGTTACTTAGAATACAAAAGCTGCTAATGCTCTTATCATCCATCCAGTTCCTTGAGTGGTGAAAAGTAACCCCTCCCCTCCCCCAAAACAAAGTTGACTGTATTCCAATTACTCATTAGGAAATAGTTTCCCTGACATTAATGAATAGCACTTTTAGTCTCAAATAAATTTCATCACATACGTTTATCGCTAAAACTCCATCCTAATGATCTTACAAGACATGGTTAATACTTACCTTGGGGAGGTAACAGGACAAGAGGTGGCTTTCCCAGGGTAAGGATTACCCACTGCAGGAGAGCTGAGCTGACTCCTGGGGTGTTTCCAGAGGTAGGAATCTTGGCTATAGAATCTGTGGTAGCGTGAGGACTGCATTTGTGCTCTCCCCTGTGAAATATTTAAATTAAATTTAAAAAGATGTTGATAACCATCAGTGATCTGCCCCTAGGCAGTGAATACATGCTGTCCAACAGTCCTTAACACTGACTTTTTTTTTACCTTTATAAATAATTAACAATGAATTCTGGAAATGAAATGAACAAAACTTTACTCCAAATGCATGATATTGGACAGTTCTGTTATATTTACTGTATCT
Source organism: Pachyuromys duprasi (assembly GCA_028658305.1). NCBI lineage: Eukaryota > Metazoa > Chordata > Mammalia > Rodentia > Muridae > Pachyuromys > Pachyuromys duprasi. Next base: position 86,256,243 of record CM053753.1, on the reverse strand, counting down.
TGCTGCAATTATTATCACCTGCTCATAGATGAGCCTATGCCACTGTGTCCATGCCAACAGCAGATTATAACAGCTGTCAGCACAGACTCCATGTTGAACTAAATGTTGAAGATGTGAGCCTTGGAGAGACAGCTCTTGTGAAATCAGATTGGAATTTTTGCCTTAGAACATTATAGTATTGTAAGCTATGTTAGAATAAAGTATTTTGTCATTATAATAGAAAATTTTAAAGCAAATTAGATGGTGATAATATTGCACCATAAAAAGGTAGAAATGAAAAAGTTAATTTCTTTTTATAATTTCAGCATACGCTATGCTACATCTTTAGAGTAATGCACAAAAAAGTATGTAAATGTAAAAGCATGGTACATATAAAGTCTGTTGATACTTTCAGAGAAATTATATGTAAATCATCAAACTATTTTTATTGATTACATATTTGGACCCAGTATAAGTATATATATATATATATGTGTATGTATGTATTCCCTAACAACTATTAATACGGAGTATCTGGTATATGCTTAACATAAGTAAACAGAAGTTGCACAAAATACAATTCTTAAAAAAAAAGATCTGGCAAAGTCCTGAAGATACCTGATAAACCAGGGTCAGATAAAAGGGGAAGAGATCCTCCCCTATCAGTGAACTTGGAAAGGGGCAGGGAGGAGATGAGGGAGGGAGGGTGGGAAGGAATGAGGGAGCAGGATACAGCTGGGCTATAAAGTTAATAATCTGTAATTAATATTTTTTAAAGTAAAAAAAAGAGTTGGTAAATTGATTGTATTTCAATATACACAGTAAGCCAGGTACATATATGGACCTCAGTCCATGCTTGGTAAACATATATATTTAGTAGATACGAGTATATATACTTACATGTAATTTACTAACACAAGTTATTTATATAATAATAACTTTGAAGTCTCAATGTGTTTAACTTTCTTGTAAGATTTCAGCAGTTTTAATGTAGCATCTTGGTATAATATGTAAGTTGTAGGAATGTAACCAGCTATGTAACAAGCCTCTGTGATCTGAGGTGCCAGTTCCTCTAAAGCTGAGATCATGATGGTGCAGGGAAGGTTACTGATAAACATGGTCATTATGTTTAACATTGTTCCTAGACAGACAGTTTATGAAGCTCTGTGTGGCAAAGAGCTCTGTAGCATTGTGTGTTTGCTCCCGCTGATTGCACAAATGTCTGAATAGCTCTGGAAAAAAACCGTGTGTTCTTTCAGATATTTTACATTAAAATTTTATCTTCAGTTTGGTTCTGTAGTCTTCTTTTTGTCACTACTTGCTATCTGTCATTCATTTATAGAAAACTATATCCATATACTAGTTTGAACTGACAATTGATTTTGTACATATGTAACTGCTGAGGGAATTAAAATGGTGATGGGGAACGTGGGAGGTTTAACAGACATATTTTTTAACCTCACAAATACTTGGAATTTATTGAAGTGTTCATGGTTGATGGCTCAGAAATTCAATTCAGTTATTTTGCTCAATTCTATCAGATGATGGGACCTGAGAAAAAAATTTTTGACTAAACCAAAAGGAAACTGGTCGGCAAAATCGAGAACAGCCATGATTATTGATCACATAATATGGAGCTAGACTATATGGTCATTTCTTTCAAACAATAGATAAATCAATACTTAAGTTACAGCAAAACACACAGCATAAGGCTAACCATCTAAACACTTGTCAGCATATAGGTCAGCAAATTAATGTTGACAGACATTTTTATCTTATGTAAATACACAAGGCTCTTTTCAAATGGCAAAGTTGATGCCCTCTACCCATTAAGTGACTTCCAGCTTTTGTCCACCTCCATAAATTTAACTTTTACTCATACCCCATTTTAATGGAATTAAATGATAGTTTTCTCTATGTGACTAAGATACTCTGCAGTTTTCATCTACGTTTTTTTTTTTGCACCAGATTTTCCTCAGTTTTGTTTTAATGGTTTTATTCTTTATAGCCATATGCTATTTTTTAACACATTCACTCATCAATGAGCATCTCAGTTTCTCTTACTTTTGGACATTATTAATGTTCCTAAGGACACACGTGTGCCAGGTGTGGTGTCACATGACTTTAGTCTTACAACTCAGGAGAGTGAGGTGGATCTCTGAATTTGAGTCCATTCTACTATAAGGTGAGTTCTAGGACAGCCAAGGCTACACAGGTAAACTATACCTTGGGGAGAAAAATTAAATGAAAGAAAAAAGAAACACGCACGCGCACACACACATACATCTTCCAAATGCTGCTTTCTACAAATGCTCCTTTTTTGCCTTTGTGGGCTATTTCTAGAAGATTTGTGCTTTTTCCATAGTTATGTCACCAATTTGCATTTCCACAAATTTAAGTTTTAAACAATCCTAGAAGTCTGGTTCTTTCCATACAATTGAGAAAGTGGAGACTGTATCTTCCAAATTTGGTGAGGGAGTTATGCAACCATGAGCAGTTCAAAGCTTGTGCACACCTGAGTTTAAGTTCCAGCTTGGCCTCTGAAGCCACAGAGCCCTGTGGCTACATTAGAGAGATTTCCACCAGTCTGTCTCACCTCTAAATGCCCATGATCACCTCACAGGCTAGTTAGGAATAGATTGAGCAAGATAACCTTTGAAAATTGTTTGTACTTATCACAGGAGGCATTCAACATTTAATTCCTGACAGACACATTAGGCTACAATATTATTTTATTATTGTTTTATGACTGTGTGTTGGTGCACTTGTCACTGTGTGTGTGTGGAGAACAGAGGACAATTTTGTGGAGTCACTTATCTTTACATAGGTTTTCAGAATAAAATTCATGTTCTGTGTGACAAAAACTTTCCTTCCTCCATTGAGCCATGTCTCCAGCCCCATATCCTGGCTTCCTGAGCTGTTCAAGTAAATATCAATGTTTATTTCTCTCATTTCTGTAATTGAGTAATTTAAATTATTTTGTCTTAACTCTAGTCACACTATTTAAGCTAGTATTATCCTTTACACATTTATTTTAGATCCACTGAGGACTTCTTGCACACTTCTGTCTAATTTCTCCATAACAGCAATTAAGGAATTAATTGCCCATCTTTCTTTTCTTGGATTTGTTTTCTATATAAGACTGTTGGTGGATGCTATACCTTCTTGCACTCATGGGAGTGACAAGTTTATCCCTAAGGTATAAAGCGCTACTTCAGTAGGCTTTACACGAATTTCCTTGGCATTTTATATTGTATTTTGCACCTGGGAGCTATGCCAATAGTCTTCAGGTTGACATTGCAGTTGCTTGCAGCAAGGAAGTAGGAGAAACAAAACATTCCTATGTCTCCCCTCTCTAGTCTAATAGCTTTGCAACACAACTTGAATCAGAAACAGTACTGCATTGTTGAGGCAATGTAGGAAAACACTCAGAAGTGTTGTTAAGATTATTTTATCAAGATAGGCTGACGTCTGGACACATTGCCTCACCTTAATAGAAAAACAGTGATAATATTAAATTGTAGGTTTTCAACAAACAGAACCATGTGCTGACCTTCAGATCTTATTAAATCCACTCAAATATTTTGAGTTCAGTCTATATTAATTGTTCTCTAGTGATATCATGTACTTGATATAAATAAATAAAATTTATTTTATAAACATTTGTAAAATAATATACAAGTGTAGGCAGCTCAGTCTCCCAGTGGGTTCCCTAGTAAGGGGAGCAGAGGGTGTCTCTGACGTGAACTCAGTTCTGGCTCTGATCATGTCTTCTTGGTGGGTATAGTCTTGCCAGGCCACAGAGGAAGATGATGCACCCAGTCCTGATGAGTCCTGATAGGCTAGGGTCAGATATAGGGGAGGAGGACCTCCCATATCAGTGCACTAGAGAAGAGTCATACAGGGAGTAGAGGAAGGGTGGGTGGAGCTAGGAGGAGATGGAAGGGGCTAAGGCTGGGATACAAAGTGAATAAACTGTAATAAATAACAAATAAAATTTTTAAAGAATAATATACAATAACTACTGTATTTGCAGATTACAGAAAAAGAATATAAGATATAAAAATACCAAGAGCTTAACAAGAAAGGTGTTTGAAAGTGATCTGCAAATAGTAGCAGCAAGATAAATGTCTACCTGGAGAAAGTAGCTCAGATTTGGCCCACCAAGAAACTGCCACACATAAGTAAAAGGCATCATGGGTTGTGACACTTTTCATGGCTCTCAAGTGCAACACATCAAGAAAATGCAAAAATCAGAAATGTAATTGAACTTGGTAGAAGAGAACAGAAAGTCTGCAAGAAAGAGGAAGGACACTACAGTTTGGCACAAAATAAGTATTTGAATGATATTCCTTAAGGTAAATAACACACAAAAAGACCAACTAATGGCAAACTGTAGCCTATATTATCTTCTAATTATATGCAAATTCAAAAGAGGTAAAGTAAGCTTTCCATAATTAGGTAACTTCAACAACCAATAGATAACCTAAGTAAAAACAGACAAATTATTTAAGCAAGTAATTTAAAAAAGAAGAAATCTCAGTGGTCAGTGAAAAGATGGGGAAATGTTTGTTTTCATTAGTTAGTGGAAAAAATAAAAATTAGCAAGTTCTCATTATATATAAAATTAAATAAATTATTAGAAAAGTAAAAAATATGGCAATGACAACATGGTGAGAAGTAGCAGACTTGGAGCTCCCATGTGTTACTTTTGTAGACAGAAACAACATAATATTTGTTTATTTTATATCTTGTATAAAAATAATGTTTTTACAAACAAAAGTGTTTAGGAAGAGCTGATAACCAGTGTCCAAGAGAAACATGTATCAAAATAATGTAAGTTAGCATAAAGAGATCTGACAAATTGCATGGCATTAATTTTACTTTATAAAGCTTGTTCAATATTAGAGTTGAAATGCCTCCTAATTCTGAATGAAGGATTTTACTCACAACAGGCACGAATTCAATGTGAGCCTAATTCCTCTGATAAAGCAAAATTTATGCCATGTAGTATTACTTGACTCCATTCATTTCCCCAGAATGATTCATAGTTTCATATATTCCCCTTTACTTATCTTGTGAGGAACAGTTGATTACTTATTCATTAGTCATTTTGAAAAAAGACTTTCTGAATATTCTCTCAAGTAGTTAGCACTAGGAAAGTCTGAGAAAGTATAAAAAGACAGTAATATCTATTCCCTCTATTAGCTTATCAAATAGGTGAAGCAGCAATTGCTTGAAATTACCACAATTGAGTTCATTGCTCATGTTAACGTTGATATTCTTCAAAACCATCTCATAATGGAAGTCATTAAAAAGATTTTTAAAACCCATTTTCAAGATATGAAAAACTATTTGAAATAGCATAATATTTCCTTATGAGTAACAGACACAACCCAAGATAAACAGTCACTACCTAAAATCTATAAAGTACAAAATCATTTATTTGATTTTTTTACTAAGTGTATACATGCTTATCTTAAAGTTTAATTCATATGTTAGGCACAGCAGGAGATTAATAACAATGACAAAAGATATATCAGTATCCTCCATAAAAGGTGTGAATACCATCTCTTTTTGAAAAGCCAAGACAATTAATCTTTTTTTTTTTTTTTTGGACTTTGGCTTACTTTCATTAATTGAAATCCTGGAAAGTGAAGGCATGGATGGAAAAGAGATACAGCAACTTGAAGATAGAAAAGAATATATTGAAACAAAGAGCCCATGAAACAAATGCATTCATATTCTTAAGGAAATGCATAATTTTTATTTCCCAGAAAAGCTGCCTTGAACATCATACTTCAGAGAGAAATAGTCTGAGATACAAGAAAGGGACTGGACATTCATAATGTTCATGTAACTGCTAAGACAAGAAGTGATGGGGTTTTGTTCTGCATAGACACTTTTACCAGAAATATCTGCACAGAATTCAAATCTTAATATTGGCAGCCAGAAACCAATTTTTGTTGTTTCTGAAATAACAGGAAATTTAATCAAACATACCTCACATGCATTGCTTTCTCGACCTCTTGATGTGATAACAAATACTTTGACAAGCTCAGTATAAAGAAGGAAGAGAATACTCATTTTATAATTCCAGTTTACTACCTATCACAGAGATGTCAAGGCCCTAGAAACTTGAAGCAGAAGGTTACAGTCATACCCACAATCAAGAGCAAAAAGCTACGAATTAACACATGAATACTAATACTTATCTTATTCTCTTCATTCTTATACAGAATACCCTACCCAGGGAACGGTGCCACAGTGGGAATTTTTTTTTTTTTACCAGTATGAAGTTTTGTATCTCTATTACCTTGATAAAACTATGCCTCAACAGATATTTCCAGACACTCCTCTTTTAAAGTCCTTTTAGGTTTTGTAAGGATGATAATGCTAACCTTCACATCATATTTGTTATATACACATACACACACAAGGTAATTGGGGAGATGGCTTAATTAGTAAAGTATTGATCATGGAAGCATGAAAGTGTGAGTTAAAATCCAAGCACAAATGTAAAAGCCAGCACACCTGTATTCCTAGTTCTAAGGAAGCAGACACAAAAGAATCATTGCAGCTTGGTAGTCATCCAGCCTAAGCCAAATAGTCAACTTCAGATTCAAATAATAAACACACACATGATAAAAGGAAAAAAAAACAGAAAAAGAAATTCATATATATTGCTCAGCCATTATGAAATCATTAGGTTATATTCTGTCTTTTATAAAGTCTTTATATTAACTAATTATGTAAAATCTATGTAAATGCTATGAGTCATTTGTTAATATTTTGGAAGTCATTTCCTAAAGAATAACAGAACAAAGCCATGCATGATGATCCACATCTGAAACAGAACCCTCTGAGGCAGAGATGGAGGGATTCCAGCCCAGTACAGACTGTGTAGCAAGTCTTTGTCTAAAAATGAAAAAGTAGAGAGAATCACAATCTATAGGATTATGTTTAACTGAACATAAAATTCTACAGCACTAGCTTATTAGCAAAATTATCTTAATGCAGAACATCTCCCTGAATCCCCCCAAAACATTAATTTATAAGTCTAGAAAGACTAAACCTAATGTATAAGAATAAATAATATCACTGGAAAGAACCACAAGATCTTTTTAGAATTTTTTAGTCTAATTATCTTATTCAGACTAGTTCACCAATATATACAGAAAAAGCAGTATCATAAGGAGGTTTAATAAGAGTGTTCACACACTTGCTGCTTCATAAAGCAATGAACAATGCCGCCTTCAGAACTGAGGAAGCAGTCCATTTTTTATTTAGTTTTATTATTTTACAATTTTATTTATGGTCACCTTGAATATTGATCATTTTCACCTCCCACCTTACCGTCATCCCTGTCTACCTTCTCCACAAATCTCTCTTTTATATTCATGTTTTCTTTTCAAATTACAGCAAGTAGCTTAAAGATTGCCTTCCTGAACAGCAGGTGAAGCTCAGTAACAGCAACAAATTATTGATAGAGAAAGCAATGGAGATGACACAATGAGAATAATAAACAATGGTTGAGATACAATATCAGAGGTTGTTCCTGCCTGAAGAGAAAATAAAAAGCACTAAACCGAGGCATGACAGACTCAGCTTCTCTCTTCCTGTCACCCTGTAAGTCAGATGCAAACCTTCCTCCCTACAATTTCTCTGTGTATCAATACAAAAGAACAGGACAGTTCATAACAAAAGCCATCAGAAACAACAGCATTCAGGCTCGTGCCTTCAAGTCTTTCGGCTCACAAACAATGCAAAGGAGTGAGATAGTACATTAGTACACTGTTCGTCCATTGAACACACCTTCTCCAAATACTGATTGTGTGTCAGCCTCTGCAAGACTTGTAAGTGCTAACACAAAAGATACCTTAGGCGAAGATGGCACACAAAGAGTCTCAAATAAATGATACGTGCAAAGTCTTTGTGAACAAGGCACAGAATAATGGAAGCCAAGAGAAGTTTCATGAAAGAGAAGCCATTGAATCTGACATTGAATTGCAAGCAGAGGTTTAATAAGTGGAGAAAAATCAGGCCAAAGATCATCAAAATCTGATCTGCTTGAGGAGCTTTAAGAAAATTTAGGACTTCTGAGAAAACGAAGCTCACATATAGTGTTGTAGTTTAAACACAGGCAGTCAGAATAACGGCAAAAGTGCAGAAGACAGAATCACCATCAGAGAGAAGATGAAAACTATTTCTAGATCAGGATGTATTGATTTAGTAGTCACTTGGTTCCTTTAGTTCTGCTGTTTCAATTACAATCAGCTTAGAAATAAACACACACACACCACTAGAAATTAACTCCACGAAAAAATTTTGTCCATCTGTTCATGGCCGAATTACTTGGAACTTAAAAAACCTAGCACTAAGAACCTAATGCTAAGTAGGGCTAAATGGGTATATGTTTACATAAGTCAAAATAAAACCATTTCTTAAACATTGTTTTTGCATATTCACCTTGCATTCTGACTGTAAATTATACTAGCATGTTAAAACTTTACCCAAGTTCAAGTTAAAGAAAACTTATAGCTGTACGTGGTAACAAGTTTTCTCAAATGTCTGTGAAAGCTAAAATAAACACCCTTCAATACCGTTGCACTAACTACATCTGGCCATTGCATTACTGAGCTGTGTGTTCGTCTGGGAGAACTTGAGATGTACCTTGGGATAAAACACCAGATTTTGAAGATTTGATACAAACAAAAATGGTTGGAAAATAAATCTCCTTGAAAATTCTTATACTATTTATATTGCAATAATGTTTCAAATATATTTTCTTCAAAAGTATTGCATTGGATTCAATTACATTTCCTTTTATAGTATATATTGCTTCTTTTAAAAATTGAAAAGAATGTCCTATGTGGCTCATTATATGCGTCTACCAGAGTGCCCAAATAAGTAACAAGCTATGATCTGCTTGAAAGTGGCGTAGTGGAACACAAATAGCAGCAGCAAAGTCAAGATAGTGTTGATCTAGATGAAAAAAGTCAGGACAAAAAATTATTTAGGAGAATTAGCTGAAGTTCCATGAACCTGTACACACCAGCCATTACCAAGAAACAGAAATGAACAAATTGAAACTGAAGTAAGAACACTTCTTTTCTCTTTCACTTATCAGTGCAATGCTGAGTTCCCATACATTCCCTTCTACATAAGAATTTCACTTAGTGACCAGACCTGGGCTCTAGCCATTGATGCTATTGGTGGGTATTCTCTGTCCTATCCACTTCCTGGCAGAAGAGAGTAGTTTACTTCCTGGCAGTCTTGGGATGCGCTGGCAACATGTGATTAATTGTATCCAATGATTTGTGTTAGTAAGTCCCTTCTGAGCCAGAGTGTTGTTTATCAATTCAAGTCTGTCAATGCTACATGTACTTTCAAATCTTCCACAGAGTGAGTCTCATTGATTTCACTCCTGTTAACACAATAAGTAGAAACTGACTAGGATAAGGCTTCCCAAATAACTTATTATGGGGCCATTTGACATAATAAAAAGCTATTCGGTATATAAGACTGTCTAATTCACTGAATGAAAATTACTTAACACACACACATTCATATCTCTTAAAACTAAAGAAAACACAGTATCTTAAAAGCTTAGTTTTCCTTCTTGTATATCCTCTCTGGGTGCGTAGATTTCAGCTTGAACTTCCTATCCTATAGGTCTATATAAGTGAGTATATACCATGTGTTTCTTTCTGCTTTTGGGATACCTCACTCAGTATGATCGTTTCCAGGTCCCACCAT
>CM053753.1:86221882-86246005 GCA_028658305.1 Pachyuromys duprasi | reverse complement strand
CAAATAGAAGACCCAGAAATGAACCCACACACCTATGGAAACTTGATTTTTGACAAAGAAGCCAAAACCATTCAATGGAAAAAAGACAGCATCTTCAACAAATGGTGCTGGTCCAACTGGATATCTGTATGCAGAAAAATGAAAATAGATCCATATCTATCACCTTGCACAAAGCTAAAGTCCAAGTGGATCAAAGACCTCAACATGAAACCAGACACACTAAACCGGTTAGAAGAAAAAGTGGGGAAGACCCTAGAACTCATTGGTTATGTTTCTTAATATTTGTTTTGATACACTGCTAGGAAGAGTGTTTTGGAGGCCCTCTGTGGCCGGCTCTTGTCCTGCTTGTTTACTCCTACATCCAATGTCCGTCCCATTTGACTTTCTAAGTGTTTATCCATTCTTTGGTTGAGGGAGACCTAGGTTGTTTCTAGATTATGGCTATTGTGAATAAAGCTTCTATGAACATAGCTGAGCACATTTCCTTGTATGGTAGACCATCGTTTGGGTGTTTGCCCAGGATTGGTAAAGCTGGCTCTTAAGGTAGAGCTATTCCCAATTTTCTGAGAAAGAATCCAATTGATATCCAAAGCAGTTGTACAAGTTTGCAATCCCACCAGTAATGGAGGAATGTTCCCTTTTTTTCTAAATCCTTCAGCATGTGCTGTTCAAGTTTTTTATCTTAGCCATTCTGACAGTTGTAAGATGGCATCTTAGATTAGTTTTGGCTTGCATTTCCCTGATGACTAAGGACATTGAGCATTTTTTAAAGTGCTTCTCAGCCATTAGGTATTCCTCTGTTGAAAATTCAGTGTAGCCTTGTACCTCATATTTTAAATGGATTATTTGGTTTGTTGATGCTTAATTTCTTAAGTTCTTTATATATTTTGGATATTAGCCTTTTGTTGGAGGTAGAATTAGTAAAGATCTTTTCCCCATATGTAAATTGCCATTTTGTTGTATTGACAGTGTCCTTTGCCTTACAGAAGCTTTTCAGTTTCATGAAGTCCCATTTATTAATTATAGATTTTAGAGCCTGAGCTGTTGGAATTATGCTCATGAAGTTGTCTCCTGTGCCAATGAGTTCAAAGCTCTTCCTCTCTTTTTCTTCTAGCAGATTTAGTGTATCTGATTTTATGTTGAGGTCTTTGGTACACTTGGACTTCAGTTTTGATAAGGGTGATAAATATGGATCTATTTGTATCTTTCTACATGTAAACATCCAGTTAGACCAGCTTTCATTTTGTCATTGTATGGTCTTTGGATCCTTTGTCAAAAAAATCAAGTGTCTATAGGTGTATGAGTTTATTTCTGGGTCTTCAGTCCAATTCCATTGATCAACCAGTCTGTCCCTATGCCAGTGCTATGCAGTTTTCATTGCTTTTGCTCTGTAGTACAGCTTGAGATCAGTGATGGAGATACCTTCAGAAGATATTTTATTGTACAGGATTGTTTTAGCTATTTTGGTTTTTAGTTTATCCATATAAAGTTAGAATTGTTCTTCAAGGTCTGTAAAGAATTGTGCTTGAATTTTGATGGGGATTGAATTGAATCCATTGATCGCTTTTGGTAAGATGGTAATTTTTATTATCTTAATCCTAACAATCCATGAGCATGGGAGATCTTTCCATTTTCGGATATCATCTATAATTTTTTTTATTCAGAGACTTGAACTTCTTGTCATACAGGTGTTTGACTTTCTTAGAATTACACCAAGATACTTTATATTATTTTTGGCTACTGTGAAGAATGTTGTTTCCCTAATTTCATTCTCAGCCTATTTGATGTTTGTATACAGTAGGACTACTGATTTTTTTATTAATCTTTAATCCATCCACTTTGCTGAAGGTATTTATCAGCTGTATGACCTCTCTGGGGGAATTTTTGGGGTCACTTATGTATACTATCATATCATCTGGGAATAGTGATACTTTGACTTCTACCTTTCCAATATATATCCCTTTGATATCTTTTATCTGTCTTCTTGCTCTGGCTAGGACTTCAAGTACAATATTGAAGAGATGCGGTGAGAGTGGGCAGTCTTGTCTTGTCCCTGATTTCAGTGGGACTGATTTAAGTTTCTCTTAATTTGATGTTAGCGATAGGCTTGTATATTGCCTTTATTATGTTTAGGTATGTGCCTTGTATCCCTGATCTTTCCAATATTTGAAGTTGATAGGGTGTTGGATTTTGTTGAATGTGTTTTCAACATCTAAAGAGATACTCATGTGTGTTTTTTTTTTCTTTCAGTTTATGTGATGGATTAGATTGATGAATTTTGGTATATTGAACCATACTTGTATGCTTGGGATGAATCCTACTTGATCACAGTGAATATTTCTGATATGTTCTTGAATTTGGTTTATGAGCATTTTGTTGAGTATTTTTGCACCAATATTCACAAGGGGAATTGGTGTGAAATTTTCTTTGTTGGGTCTTTGTGAGGTTTTAGTATCGGGGAGACTGTGGTGTCATAGAATGTGTTTGGCAATGTTTCTTCTGTTTCTATTTTGTGGAATAGTTTGAGGACTATGGTGTTAGCTCTCCCTGGGAAGTCTGGTATAATTCTGGGATGAAACTTTCTGGTCCTAGGCTTTTTTTTGGATGGGAGACTGATAATGGCTGCTTCTGTTTCCTTATGGGTTTTAGGACTATTTAACTTGTTTACCTGATCTTGATTTAACTTTGGTAAGTGGAATCTACCAAGAAAATTGTCCACTTCATAAGATTTTTCAATTTTGTGGACCATAGGCTTTTGAAGGAAGACCTAATGAAATCCAAAGAATTTGGATTTCCTCAGTGTCTATTGTTAAGTCTCCCTTTTTGTTTCTGATTTTGTTGATTTGGATACTGCCTTTCTGCCTTGTAGTTAGTTTGGCTAAGGGTTTGTCTATCTTGTTAATTTTCTTAAAGAACCAGCTCTTGTTTTCACTGATTCATTGTATTCTTCTCTTTGTTTCTGTTTTATTGATTTCAGCCTTGAGTTTGATTATTTCCTGCTGTCTACTTATTTTGGGTGTATTTGCTTTCTTTTTTTCTTAACGCTTTCAGGCGAGCTGTTTAGATACTTTTCATGAAGGCTCTTATTGCTATGAACAGTGCTCTTAGCACTGTTTTCATTGTGTCCCATAGGTTTGTGTATGTTCTACCCTCATTTTCAGTGAATTTTAGGATGTCTTTAATTTCTTTTTTTACTTCTGATCTTGTGGTCATTGAGTAGGGAGTTGTTCAGTTTCCATGAGACTGTAGGCTTTTGTTATTTTTGTTGCTGTTGAAGTCCAGCTTTAATCCATGGTGATCTGACATAGTACATTGGGTTAATTCAATTTTCTTATATAGGTTGAAGTTTTCTTTGTTACCTACTATAAGGTCAATTTTGGAGACGTTCCACGGGGTGCTGAGTGGAAGGTATATTCTTTTGTGTTTGGGTGAAAAGTTCTGCAAACATCGATTAGGTCCATTTAATTCATGACATTTGTTAGTTTCATTATTTCTCTATTTATATTCTGTCTTGATCATCTGTATATTCGTGAGAGTGGTATATTTAAGTCTTCCACTATTAATGTATGGGGATTGATGTGTGATTTAAGATTCATATTTCTTTTACAAATATAGGTGCCCTTGTATTTGGGGCATAGATGTTCAGGATTGAGATTTCCTCTTGGTGGATTTTTTCTTTGATGAGTATGAAGTGTTTTCCCTCATCCCTTTTGATTAATTTTGGATGAAAGTCTATTTTATTAGATATTAGAATGGCTATTCCAGTTTGCTTCTTCCATTTGTTTGCTTGGAAACCTTTTTCTAGCCCTTTACTCTGAGATAATGTTTATCCTTGTTGCTGAGGTATGTTTCTTGTATGCAGGAGGATGTTGGATCCTGTTTATGCAACCACTTTGTTATTGGAAGGTTGAGTCCATTGATGTTGAGAGATATCAATGACCAATGACTGTTAATTCTTGTTATTTTGATGTTGGTGGTGGTTGTGTGTTTCTGTGCTTGTCTTCTTTTGGTTCTGCTGTTGTGAAGTTATTTATTTCCTGTGTTTTTGTGCATGTGGTTGACCTTCGGTTGGAGTTTTCCTCCTAGAATCTTTTGTAGGGCTGGGATTATGTATACATATTATTTAAATTTGATTTTGTCATGGAATATCTTGTTTTCTCCATCTATAGTGATTAAAAGATTTGCTGGGCATAGTGGTCTGGGATGACATATGTCATCTCTTAGGGTGTGCAAGACATTTTCCCAGGCTTTCATAGTCTCTATTGAGAAACCAGGTGTGATTCTGATGGGTCTGCCTTTACACTGGCCTTTTCTTTTTCAGCTTTTAATATCTTTTTTTCTTTGCTCTGTTCATTTAGTGTTTTGATTATTATGTGACAAAAGGATTTCCTTTTCTGGTCTACTCTATTTGGTGCTCTGTGTACCTCTTGTATGTTTATAGGCATCTATTTCTTCAGGTTAGGGAAATTTTCTTCCATGATTTTCTTGAAAATATCTTCTGGTCCCTAGAACTGGGAATCTTCTATTCCTGTTACTCCTAGGTTTCATCTTTTCATGGTGTCTTTCATTTCTTGAATATTTTGTGTCAGAAATTTTTTTTCAATTTATTATTTTCTTTAACAGATGTATCAGTTTCTTCTGTTGTGTCTTTTAAGCCTGAACTTCTCTCCTCTATCTCTTGTATGTTGTTGATGATGCTTACCTTTCTGGTTTATATTCTCTTCCCTAAGTTTTCCATATCAAAATTTTCTTGGTTTGTGTTTTCTTTATTGATTTTATTTCCATTTTCAGCTCTTAAAATATTTTATTCATTTCCTTCACCTGTTTGATTATGTTTTCTTGTATTTTTAAGTGATTTATTCATTTCCTCATTAATGGCCTCTATTTTTCTGATTGCATTTTTCTGTATTTCTTTGATGAAGTTAGTCATTTCTCATTTAAAGTCATCTACCAGTTTCATAAATATAGATTTAAGTTCATTTTCTGTGCTTTCAGCTGTGTTAGGATATTCAGAGCTTGTTGCCATATTGCCTTGGTTTTTGTTGACTGTATTTTTAGCTGTATGGTTGTCCTTCATATAAGAACCTGCTGCAATCTTCAGCTTGTGGGAGGAGCCTTAGGTGGTAGTGGGAGGCCTGGATCTACTCATGTAGTGTAAAGCTCTGTTCTGCTGGTTGTGTCCCAGTTAGACCAATAGGTAGAGATCTAGGGTATAGGTTTCTAGCCTGTGTGATCCTGTGAGGTTCTGCCAGTGTCTTCAAGACAGCTAGAAGAGCTACGAATCATAGGCAGTCTCTGCATGTCTCTGGGATCTGGAGTCATTTCAGGATGGGGTCCAGATACTGAAACTGTGTGTTTCTGGAACTTGGGAGTCATGTTGAAGTAGGCTTAATGTGTTGGGTGCTGGGAGCCTAAGACCATGTAGACCAGGGAATTTGACCACATAGCCTTCATCTCACTCTGGGCCCTGCCTGCATCATGGACACTTGATAAGGCTGATATCACACAATCTTGGGTAATTTTTTAAAGAATCACCACAGATGCCTTCTGTGGGAAATACTTAATGGAAGGTACCAAATTTTCCATGGAAGAAAGGCAGAAGTGACTTCTATTTTCAATAAGGTATGTAGCTTGTGAACACAATTCCACTGGACTCCTGGGGCTCTGGGAAAATCCAGATGCATCTTCTTTTGTACTCAACTTCAGACAGGAGTTCAAATGATGAGGGGAAAGTGCTTTCTGCAGGAGCTGAGTCCCTAAAGGTAAACGTTTTGGTGGAAATCAGGGCTAAGGTAAGGTGACTCTGCACTGGGGCATGCACCTGGCATCTGAGAGTTTTACATCTTGATCCACAGGCAGCAGGGGGAAACCGTGTGCCACATTGGGTATAGCCTGATCATATAAGACCTTCCCCTCACAGTGACACATTTCTTCCAATAAAGCCACATTTACTTCAACAAGGCCACACTTCCTAATTGTGCCACTCCCTATGGGCCAAGCATTCAAACTCCTGGGTCTAATGGGGCCATACCTGTTTAAACCACCATAGTGATGATGAAAAAAGTGTGCGGCAGACAAAAGAATAGATCATCCAAGAATGTGTGAGAAGTGCATCATCTCTAACTTCTCTGTTATGGGAAGGCCAAAGGGAAGGGAGGAAGGAGAAAGAAACAGAAACAATATTTGTTCGAAGAATTAGCTCTGAATTAATTGTAAACACCAAATTTCATGCCCATGAAGCTCAAAGAACAGCAGTGATGAATGGAAAAGAACAGAGAATTCAGCAAGAGATCCACATAAATATAACAGACTCTTCTGTGACCAAGGAACACACACGACACAGTTGGACGAGGATGGTCTTTTCAAAAAAAATATTCCTGTAATGGCTCGAGTTTTCGATACAGTAAAAAAAATCTACACAGAAATTTTATATTCTTATAAAATTAATACAGACCTTAGACCTAAATGTTAACTATAGCATGACTATACAGTCCCAGAGAACAACACATGAGAAAATCTCAATGACTTTGACAAGCCAGATTCTGCTAAAATTAAAAATTTATTCCTTGAGTAAGCCAATGTCCTGAAAATGAAAAGTTAATGCACATAGTGGAAGAAATATCTATAAAAGATGGGTCTGAAAAACATTTATCTAAAATATGTGTGAAGAAATTGTTAAACTTAATGAAAGAAAATGAACAATCTGATTTTAAAAAATGAATCAGTGTAGAGATCGCTTGCTAATATGTGTATACAGATAGAAAGCACGCAGAACACAGCAAAGGAAGACGCAGGGGACAGTACACATTGAAACTATTGAAAGATGGTCTTGTATGCCAGGGAGTAAC
Organism: Pachyuromys duprasi; assembly: GCA_028658305.1. NCBI lineage: Eukaryota > Metazoa > Chordata > Mammalia > Rodentia > Muridae > Pachyuromys > Pachyuromys duprasi. Next base: position 86,239,157 of record CM053753.1, on the reverse strand, counting down.
AGCCTGGCTAGATCCCGGGGGCGGACATTGCAGCCAGCCCTGAGGAGACCAGATGATCTGGGGTCAGATGGAAGGGGAGGAGATCCTCCCCCCGTTGGTGGACTTGGAGGGGGCGGGGAGGAGATGAGGGAGGGTTGGAGAGGGTGGGAGGGAGTGAGGGAGGGGGCTATGCATGGGATGCAAAAAACCTAACCTGTGATTGATATAAAAATAAATAAATTTATTTAAAAAAATTAAATACTAAAAATAAATCAATTAAAATTTGTAAAAAAAAAAAAAAAAGAAAGATGGTCTTGTACAGCTATTGAATGGCCAAAGCTGCAAATCCTAAGTCTCCCAATATTAAGTTCATGTAAAGCAGTTGGACCTTTATTCATTGTTTATCAGCATGGAAAAAAAAAAGAGGAGAGGAGAGAAATTTTTGAGAGATGTTTTTAATAGAATTATGTGGAACTACACATAGTTTTATCTAACAATTCTGTGCCTTGATATTTACTCAAAATACCTGAAAATTCACCTTTCCTCCCCTTGAAAACTGCATGAGACCTGATAAGAGCTTTAACATCATAATTGTAAATATTTGTGAAATTTCTTAAAGTTTGGTAGCAGCTGAAATTATTCCTTAGAAGTTTATCAATGTAAGGCAGGATAAGTTGTTCTTGGACCACTGTATGTTTAATATCTAGCAGAGGGTGTCTTCTACATTTCATAGGCTGTGTATATTTCCTAAATACAGTTCACATAGATGACAAGGAGGAGGAAGCTGAGAGAACAGAGCGAGAGCACCAAAAGTGGCTGGGTGTGTTTCTGCAACCAAGTGTTGGCTCTTGTTTTCAGAGGGATGGAAGTGATGTTTTAGAAAGTTTATGTCTGTGAAGCTTGTCATGTCTGATACAATTTAAGTGAATTTAGTCTGATGAATGCATAATTATGTTTTGCTTTGTAAGAACTATAACATTACTATTTGCATGGCATTGACCTAAAATATTTCAATCAGAATTTTGTCTCTTAGATGTTCATTTTAAGAGCCTTAGCTGAATCTTTGTTCTTCAAACTAGGTTTTAATATGGCCTTCATAACTTAGTGGGTTTCTTACTAATGAGTAGAACAAATGCTTTGACATGTTTATTTTATATTTGCATGGTGGTTACATTATAATTATCAAATGCTTTTTCTCCCACCACAAAGCTAGGGTGGGTTGCAAAGCCCTGCGTTGTAGCACAGACTGTGAATGGTTTATTTACCTATCATACAGGGAACCACAACTTTCCTAGTTTTGAGTTTCTGCTCCAGGAAAAAGAACTAAAAGTATAATGGTGAGAAGATAGGATAGATAGAGCACTTTTTCCAGAGTTGCAAAATGCGTATGGACTGGTCGTTATGAATGTAATTCTTACCTGACAGTTTTTTTATAGTTATTCTTATTGTATATAGTTTATTCATTTTAGAGAAATGGCCTTTTATTGGACTGAAAGGGGGAGAAAAAGAGATAGTTTCTTGAGTTCTGTGTGGAAACATCACCTGTGAATAAAAAGCTGATGGTCAATAAAAAAAAAAGAAGAAGAAAACAGAATAATGGTAAGAATGACTAATGTCTACTCTGAATCTTTTGTGAAAGATGAAATGAAAAACAACCCCGTATATAATCTCTATTCTTGTTAGCACTATATTACAGATGTCATTACCCTGCCAGTTATGGTTATGATATGAAATCTCTCTATGCCGATGACTGTTCAAAATGCTGCATGTCTCTGTCTGTCTCTCTTAATCCCTGGGCCAGCCTCATCAGGTTGAATCAATCACTGTTCCTGTTGAGAAAACTGAAGCTCCCCAATGTTCATCTTGTCTGAGGTCAGGTAGCGGGACATTTTGAAATCCTTCCTGAGATGGAGGATTAGACATCTATGTTCTTTCCCATAAATGGCTGGGATTTCATTCCTGGTACAGACATCAGAGTCTCTCTGTAGCTTGCAGTGTGGTTTCTGTATTCCGTGTGTATGTGCAATATTTTCTGGAAGAATGCATCTACTACTTATTTTATGTTAAACAGAAGTTATGAGAACCTAACTTTTATGGCTGATTATATTATGAACTTGTTCATATAACTCACAAAAATTAAATACATTAAAACACTAAAAATTTTAGTTAATTATAGGATCTCACAGTAGATGTATATAATTTTTCTACATAATTATTGAGAATTGTTATATAATTGAAAAAACAGTGTGTGTATATGTGTGTATGTGTGTGCATGTGTATATGTGTGTGTTTTGTGGAAAATACTGAAGATGGTTTGGTTCATATAAGGGAAATGAACCAGTTATATTAAAATCTAGCTTGGAAGGTTTATGTAAAAGCTTGGCTAGTAAAGACACCTGTCACCAAGCCTGGTGACATAAATTTGTTGGAAAGAGAGACCAGATTCCCACAAATCGCTGCCTGACATCCATACATATGCCAAGATGGGTGCCCATTCACATATGTACACACATGCACACGAAAGAAACCAACACATTCTTTTTTCAAAAAAGGTTTATTTATGTTTATTTTATGTGTATGGCTGCTTTGCCAGTACATATGTCACACGTGTGCTTGGTGTCTTTGAAGACCAGAAGAGGGCATCTGAAGTGCCAGAAGAACTGGAGGTACAGATAGGTGTAACCTAGCTCCTCAGGAGGAGCAATCAGTGCTTTCAACTGCTGACTGCTCTGTGCAGCTATTTCCTACCCACAAGTAGTTTCACAATTCAAATCAACATGTTTACCAAATACAGTGATGGAGTGTAACCCATGTAGCTGGGTTACAGCAAGGCAAGAAAAACACTGTTTTAGCTTTCCTGATGCTTTTTTAAAAAGATTTTTTAAATTCTTTCTTTCTTTATTATTATTTATTCACCTTGTATCCCAGCTGTAACCCCCTCTCTCATCCACTCCCAATCCTACCTTCCCTCCCTCTTCTCCTTCCATGCCCCTCCCCCAGTCCACTGATAGTCCTCTTCCTCTTCCATCTGACCCTAGCCTATCAGATCTCACTAGGATTGGCTGCATTGACCTCCTCTGTGGCCTGGTAAGGTTGCTCCCTACCCTCTCAGGGGAGGTGATCAAAGAGCCAGCCACTGAGTTCATGTCAGAGATAGCTCCTGTTCCCCTTACTAGGGAACCCACTTGGAGACTGAGCTTCCATGGGCTACATCGGTGCAGGGGTTCTAGATTATCTCCATATGTCCAAAATATGCTCAAGTACACAAGGACATTTGCTCAACCACATTTACACCAGCTTTATTTGTAATAGCCAGAACCTGGAAACAACCCAGATGTCCTTCAACAGAGAAATGGATACAGATTGTGGTATATTTACACAATGGAATACTACTCAGCAATGAAAAATAGAGAGATAATGAAATTTGTAGGCAAATGGTAGGAACTAGAAAAGATCATCCTGAGTGAGCTATCCCAGAAGCAAAAAGACACATGGTATATCCTCATTTATAAGTGGATGTTAGACATATAATATAGGATAAACATACTAAAATCTGTAAACCTAAAGAAGCTAACCAAGAAGGAGGACTCTGGCTAAGATGATCAATCCTCGTTCAGAAAGGCAAAGGGAATAGACATTGGAAGAGGGAGAAAACAGGGAACAGGACAGGAACCTACCACAGAGTGCCTCTGAAAGACTCTGCCCAGCAGTGTATCAAAGCAGATGCTGAGACTCATAGCCAAACTTTGGGTAGAGTGCAGGGAATCTTATGAAAGAAGGGGGAGATAGAAAGACCTCAAGGGAATAGGAGCTCCACAAGGAGAGCAAAAGAACCAAAAAAATCTGACACAGGGGTCTTTTCTGAGGCTTTCCAGATGCTGATGACCTTCATCTTTCTGTGGGTTGAATCTAGTGGTATGCTAAATTCACACATTTCTAAAGGTTTCCACCTGTTAGTCAAAAAGGACCCTAGGTCAGATACAGAGGTGGGTAATAAATGGCAATGGAAGGATTAAAAAATGGTGCAAAGGTTTTGGCCTTCAGTCTTCAAAATTCTAATCCTCCACAGTTGGGAGGTTCTTTTTTTAATTAAATTTTTATTTTGTATGTTAATTACAGTTTATTCCATTTGCATTCCAGCTGTAGCCCCCTCCTTCATTACTTCCCAATCACACTCTCCCTCCCTCATCTCCTCCCTGCCCCTCTCCAAGACAACCAATAGGGGAGGTCCTCCTCCCTTTTCATCCATGTGACCCTGACTTATCAGGTCTCAAAGGACTGGCTGCAATGTCCTTCTCAAGGCTGCTCCTCCCTCAGGGTGGGTGGCCAAAGATCGAGCCCCTGAGTTCATGTCAGAGACAGTCCCTGTTCTCCTTACTAGGCCACCCATTTAGATACTGAGCTGCCATGGGCTACATCTGAGCAGGGGTTCTAGCTTATATCCATGAATGTACCTTAGGGAGTTCTAATTAATCCGTATATCTACAGCACCTTCAGTATGTAGGCTGCTTTTGCAGAGAATCGCACCTTTTTGTCTTTAGCCTGTGAAATTGTTGCCGTATACTTTTATCACCTGTTTGATGTCAGTTTCTACAACCCACGCTGAGTGGGTTTTATGCATTGTTTTTTGTTGCATGAAGTGGATTTATGAAGGGGTTGTTAATATTTTAGCTAAAGAAACGTTGTGACATTGTAATTAACCAAGTTTTTTGCATTATAACACAGAGGGGTTAGGGAGCCTACAGCCTTCTGGACTTTGGGAGTACTCTTAGGTCCGCTCCTCTAAATCATCGGTAAAGCGGGAAGCGAGAGTCACATAAAAACAAAATGTAACCTTCACCAGTGACCGCTTCTCCTGTTGGCCACTTGGTTATCTAGCTCTGGAGTTTGAAGCAGAGAATCAATAGACATTTGCTTTATAAGTGAATGAATGATAAATGTAAAGGAGCATCCGTTATCCTTCATGAAGAAGAGCAAATGTGATTTAACCTCTGCAGCCAACTGAGCTACTGAATTAAAAAAAATGTCAATTAAAAGGCGGCTTGAACCTGCTGTGAATTAAACCACACCTTTTTTACTTTGAAAGGCTTCACAAAAGGTGGTGACCCCAGGATAATTAGCATTTCTGTTGACACCTACTTGGTTTCAAGTGGTGTACATACACGTAGAGAGTGTGAATAGGCTACCCTTTTAATTTCCTCTTAAACTACAGGTTTAACTCACATTATGAATTAAAAGAATAAAAGTGAAATTGAATGAATGTTAGAGACTCAGCCTTCCTGTCCCAGCTTTTAGGAAGTAAACTAAAATGCTCAACTGAGTCATTAGATCTTTGGTTTCTGAACTCTGGGTGAGAGATTTTGAGGTGTGTGTGTGTTTCTGTGATCCTGTGAGTCTCTGCATGTGTGTTTGTATGACTGTTTGTCTATGTTTGTGTGTGTTTGTGTGACTGTACATGTGTCTACTAGTTATTGAATCCATATAAAATTAATTAAATCTTTCTAGAGTTTTGTTTGTTTGTTTCAAAAGCAGAAAGACTTGCTTTAGAAAAAATTTTTAATTACTTATTTTCATATAAATGTGAAAAACCTTACTGGACTTAAAAGTTCCTTAATTATGTTCTCAGTAATTTAAGCCTGAGACTTCCTGCTAAGTATCTATGGTGTCAGGTTTGTGGAAACCAAAATTATTTGATCCAATAAACATATTTTATGCATTTTTATCAGGATGGGAAAGATTGAAAACAATATATTTGATATTCCAAGAATATGATATTTTCACACCAGGCCTCATGCCTAATAAACACATTCCCTGAAGCTAAGCTGCATTCTCAAGGTATTAATGGATGTTTTAATGAGACTGGGATACTAGACATCATAAAAGTATTTTGAGAAAAATATGTTTAGACAACTAATATGTTTATAAATTAGAATTCACATTCACAATAGATGCACATTGATGTTGGGTGTGTTTTCAAATAATAATTTATTCATTTTGTAATATGTGTCCAATGATCACTTAATTCACTTGGTTCAATTTATGATGCTTAAATTATTAATAGCTTGCAAATCCCTGTAACATATCATACAATCACTGTATTACTTCCCCACCTTTAAACCAACAATTCATTTTACCAAATTAGACAGTTGAGAGAGGTTATTTTAACCTTCAATATTTATTGGCACACATACTACTTTTTGCTGAAGTTGTTCAAAAGAAAAGCTTTCTTGTGAAACTCTGAGATACAAGGTTGTGATACTTAAGTTGGTGAATATTTTAAACTGATACTGATAGAAAACTCTTTCAGGTCAGCATTGTTAATTCATTTGATTCAGAGTTCTCTTTTCTCCCTCTGACAATACTAGAAGATCTTCTGAGCATTTGCATTTGCCTCTTATGTTTTCTACCTGTCATTAGTGAACATTTTTCTGTGTACAGCTGTACATGGAATATTTCCTACTGAATGGCTCTTGTTACCAAATCCTCCAAGGATTTATTTTTTTGACATTTAAAATGATGTTCTGCTACAACACTGAAATCTCTCCTTTATGTCAAATTCCCAGTGTATAAATTACACAGTTAAAGATGAGATAGAGCATGTTAGGCTCCGCTCTCCACTTACATTTTATAATTTTTGGGGGGTGGGTGGGTGGAGAAAGCTGTATAATATGATATGGAGTGCCTGATCTATGCTGTACTTTCAGAAAACAAGCTTAGAGAAACATCAGTGTATGTAACCCTGACATGATGCTTCATATATTCTTAAAGCCTTTCCAAATTAAATTCTCTTTCCCTCTGCTAAGCATAAGTGTCACTCATGCCTTATGTTAATTCATTTGCCCATGGTTGACCATGGTTGTATAATGGCACAAAAGGAAAAAAAAAGTATGATAACATTTTCCTTTTCTGTGAAGACATCACAAGTTTTCCAGGCTTCATTAGTATAGCTCTTGTATTCTCTCAGCATGTTTCTATATTTTACCTTAATTAATGAGAAAATCATCCCAAGCTTCCTTGAAAGGTTTATCGGATTTCATGAGACCCAGGGTAAATACACACTTCTGTGTTTCTGCACTCTTTCTGTTTTTGGTCCACCTTATATTAGGGTTCTCAAGACAAACAACAATCAATGCTTTTAATGTTGAGATAGATGTGTAACAAGATATGTACAAAAGATAACCACAGATTCACTCAAAAGAAACACAAAATATAGTCGGTGATGTATTTTAAATGAAATTAGTGAAATGTGAATTAAAATCAAATATGTAGACTTATGTTGGGATTAGAATTTGATACTGTTATTGTAACAATGTAAATTTGTAAAAACCAATGTAGCAGGTGTTTTCAAGCAGTAATGGTTGTTTCCAAAACAATCTTCTTTCACTCAGTTTTGTTTTGCAATGTCATGGGATTAGGTAGGGTATACAGTCATTCTTCCTCAATATTTTGTCTGTGTTTGCTCATATTCTTTGTGTACTACTTTCCATGATAGATACTGTGGACTTAGCTACTTCACGGTGAAGATATTTTTCAGTTCCTTCATGCAGGCAAATATGAAATGAAGTTTACCTTGTTCCCTTACAAGTCTATAGAGCTCTTTAAATATAGTTTTCAGCCGTTTAAATTTACAAAAATAAAAGAAGACTATTTTAAGGACATGAAACAGGGTAATATCTTACAAATTTCTAGTATATAATGGTCATTTGAAGCCAATTATTTGAAAAAAGTTAATTATTTTGATAGTCAGCCTTTTAATTTTATGGATTACAGTTTACCTTAGAGAAATTTTAGATTTGGTGATGCTCAGTTTAGTAAAAGGACTCAAACAGTTGTATTTGGGGGAAGAGTTTACTCTGTAGAATAAAACATAAATATTAAGGTGGAGTGAACAAGGTATTTTAATGTTCAACTTTATTACAAGTTATAGGGAAGGAAGAAAGCCTGCTGTGAAAAGAGTGATGGGCATATTCTTCATGATAATGTAGCCAGTGATATATACATATATCATATAAATATGTATATATATCACAGAGGTGTATATATATGTATATGTATATATATATATATATATATATATATATTTAACCAGTGCCCCAGTTCTTCATGTCATACCAACCACCTGGCATACAGAAGATTTCCTCTTCAATTAAAATTTTGGAAAGTTAGCTTCTGCTTTTGCACATTTTTTTCTTTTACAAGCATTTATTGTGCATGTTTATACTCTCAGAAAGATATTTGAGGTAAAAGTCACATGCTTGGAAATAGGCACAAAATTAGAAGGTTTGGGTTTTCTATGTATTTTTAAGTAAAAAAAAAAAGGTAGTGTACTTGCTGTATTTATTTATGTTCTCTTAATCACAAAATTCATTTAATTGGTGTCAAATAGCACTTGCAGTCTGAGCTGAACTATGGACCCTTTATGCCCTATAGCTGCTAGTCATCTTTTCCATGTCACTGTTCATTTCTACACTAAGTTCTTCTTTTTAAGGAGAACATAGATGCTACCAAAGAGTTAGTGTCTACTTCCTTAAGAACGGAGGACATTAGACAATGCATATTAAACACCTGCTGCAATATAGTGGATTCTGCAACCTAATAAGTGACAGATTTGATTCCTTATGCTTCTAAATTCTGTAATGCATGATACTACTATCTAAACATGTTATGCGATGAACACATCATTGTTTTTCTTTGTTACTACACCACATCTATAAGGATAAACTGCTATGAGATTGTAGAGATGTTTAGAAGTTTTAAAGAGGAAATACCATTACATTTCAGGTCTGAAGATGCAGAACACCTAATTTTAGGACTATGAGCAGTTATTTACATTAAAATAACAGCACTATAAATAGCACATGTTGTGCAGAATTAGACTTGGCTTTTGGGCAATGCCAATTTAGACATGTGTGCTAGAGAAGACAGCTTGTGTTATTTTTGCAGTTTCTAAAAAAGGCTTGTCAAGAATAACATTTCAGAAATATTTGAAAACAGTATTCTTTTTTCTTATGAATCCATATATTGTATTTTTACAAAGATGGCAATATTGAGAACACTAAAATCAAGTTTTTATTCTGGGAAATCTGCTGTGTCAGTTCTGGTAATAAGGGATAGTGATCCATCTTCAGATCAGACATCACCTAAGACAAATCAGAGATTGTGTTTTCATCTGGAATAGCATCGAGGTGGCTGATCATTCTCATTAAGGGGAGGGATGATGAGTCATGCGTGTGGAAGGATTGTGTGGGCTTATTCCAGTTCCTCTGAGGAAAACCCTGTAATTGGCACCAATTAGTCCCCTTGTTGGCAGTTTTACTAAGCCATCTGAAATTTAATAAACAGAGAATGGAATGCATGCTCAGTGAAAAAGTATCTTGGACATCTAGGCACACTGATTAACAAATTGGCAGTTGGTGCTCTCCCTCAGCAAATATTGACTTAATGTTTTCGTCCCCTTTATCAGCATAAGACTTCATTTTCACTTCAAAATGAGTTAATTTCTCCCAAATAAATAGTTATATAATGACAGATATATACTGTCCCTTTGTGTATACTTGGATAGTAGTTCATGATCCACCTGTTACTGAAAAATGGGAAAACCCCAGGACACTATCTGCTGCTTGAAAGTAACGTACATTAAACAGAAGCATGCTCCTGAAAAAGCTTATGGGTTACCATGAATATTTAGTCATGAAAATCTGGGATATTCACTGGAAGATTCCAAAGAGCATTTTCATATTAAATGTACAACTTTGCACACGGCATTCCCTAACTCAATAGTGAGCCCAAATGAAACACTAGACGTTAGAGAAATTAGAAGTAAACATAGCAAGTTGTAATTTTGTTTTCAAAATTAATTTCTCTCTCTCTTTAAAAAAAAACAAAACAACTTTTGCCTACCGCCCAGTTTTCGTTTTTGGACTTTACTAACATCTTAAAAGTCAATGCTAAAGATAATACATAAAATACGTACTTTATCAGATTAGCTAAACAACAACAACATAGTTTGAGTAAGTAGTAACCATATAAAGGAAAATAATGAGGAAGTTCATCTGCCATGCTTTGTCAGTTTGCAATGAAAGACAATTTAAAATTATTTTTGATCACTAAATAAGTGCATTTCAAGATAAGTTTTAACTTATGAGTTTTTCTATTTTCATATAAATTATATTAGTTTAGTTTCTTTAGGAAGTACGGACATTAATAACAAATCTGTTGAAAACATTTAGAATTTCCTTTGAACCAGCTGATGGATGTCATGCATATTGATAAAATACACGATAATGTCAACTGTTGTAAATAATTTAAAACTTTGGGCTGATAATGTTTATGATTAGCCCTATAATTATTATGGTGGCATTATCTAGCTCACTATTATAATCAGTTAAAGAAACAGACACCTGATAGACTTTAGAATTGCCTTATTTCACCTGGGGCAAGGCAGATATTCCCTCCTCGGCTATCTTTACCTAGCAAGCCCCCACCCCATGCCATCTGCTCCAATCATTTGTTTGGCCTATTTCCCATCCACAATCCCAAAGTACATGCTAAGGTTCTTCATCTGGGTTGTTTTCCTGCTTTAACACCGATCTGGCTGTATGTTCCTCTCCACACCAACCTATGGCACCTCTGCTCCTTCCTCTTCCCGCACGTCTCTCCTTCTCCCATGATCCTTCTCTCTGCAAAGCCCTTGAACCTTCAATTAGGCCCCTTACTTCTGCCCTGCCCAAGTGTAGACCTTTTAATTAGCCAGTCAGGGATAACTGGGGAACATTTTTTATCATCACATGGGTACATGAGATAGCTCAACATTACTAATAATGCCGGTGGCAGAGTGCTAACCGGGACTCAGGGCACTGAAATCGTCATTTGAAAACAGTTGATGTCTCTGAAATGGACTCAATGGCCTGCTCTTTGATCACCTCCCCTGAGGTGAATGCAGCCTTACCAGGCCACAGAGGAAGATAATGCAGCCACACCTGCTGAGACCTGAGAGAGTAGGATCAGATAGAAGGGGAGGAGGACCTCTCCTATCGGTGGATTTGGGGTGGGGCATGGGTGGAGAAGAGGGAGAGAGGGTGAGATTGGGAGGGGAGGAGGAAGGGGTTTACAGTTGGGATACAAAGTGAATAAACTGTAATTAATTTAAAAATGAATAAATTTTAAAAATGTTAAAAAAACCCACAGTCGACTACTTTGGAATGTATTTATTTATATTTTATATTTGTAGTAAATGATAACAGTGTTCATCCATAAGCAACATTGGTTAATACGTGGGAGGCATAGCATGTAGGTACTTTGGTTTGTAGTAGCCACATGCCAGGAACAACTCAATGATTTCAATGGATGCTACGAGGAGACCCTTGTTACAAACTACATTGTGAAAGCTGAACCCAGGGCCGTTTTTGTTCACAGGTGGTCTTGTCACACAAAGGTTCCTATGTGAAGAACTTGGTCTTTAGTGGGACAACATTAGATGCTAGGAGACTTTTTGGAACAGAACTTAGTTGGAGATTTCTATGTGGTTGGGAGCATGCCTTTGGAAGAGATTCAGGCAGTTTTTTAAAGGATTCTTGAGAGACTGTTCTAAAAGGAGCAAACCTCGCCCCTCCCTTTTCTTTGGCTTTCTTTGTTGTGATGTGAACTGTTCCCCCACATAGACTCTTCTAATGAAATGCTCCTCCTCAGTGTGTCACAGCCGTCGGATCTCACCAGAGCGGAGCTAACACTATGCAACATCTTTGAATCCCCAGAGCTGTGATAAATAAACGTCTTCCTTGAAAGGTCCCAGCCCCAGGGACTTTATTACTTGTTTTTACTCCAGTGAAAATGGCACCAACATGAAGAGCTACCTTTGTTATGTAGAGATGAAAACTATAGACATTCACTTGTATTTTTGACATGTAGTCTGGTGACTGACAAAAATAAGTATAGAATGCAATGTCAGCAAGCTATTAATGTTTAAACGTATGTAAACATTCATGAAACTTACAAAGTTCTACCCTAGACATCATCTGAATGCCTTCTGTCCTGTAACACTTGACTATAATGAGCTGAGACCACTGTCTTAGTGCTGCAGAAAAAAAACCTCCCGAAATGCATGTGACTTGTAGAGTTTTAAGAGGGCATGCCCCACACCACCTCTGGGCTCCGTCTTCCAGCCCACTGCGCTGGATCTTAATCATGTCTTACAGATGTTTTCATCCCTTGCTCTGCAAGGACACAGAGGCCATAAATTAGCCTTTCTTTTATTCCTGCTCAAGCATTTTTGTCTCATCCTCAAACCTCTCAGGTCTCTTTTCTGGAATCTTCCCATTTTATTTATGCAAAGCACATTTGTTCCTCACACTCTCTGTATAGTCCAATTCTCATTGCTGTGTTCTGCTAAATGAACAGGTCCCTCCAAGGTCACTGTTTCTCACAGATGAAATAACAGTGTGGGTCCTTCTACCTTTACCACTGGTGGCTAGAAAGGGTTTAATAGAGCTTTAGAAGACAGAATGACCTTCATCAACTTTGGTTTTAAATGGTGTTAGTTTTGTTTTTTTTTTTTTTTTTTTTTTTTCAGGATAGTACATTGATCTTTTTTAGAAGTCCTGTTGCTGCACTGTGGAGGTCAGGTTTCATAAAAATGGCAAGTTATCATTACTATTGAGGGCACAGTACCTTTCAGCCATCAAAATCAATGCATTCTTCATTGTAGCTTATGTGAAGGAAACACATACACACACACACACCACAATGGATGAATTTAGAAACTCCTATATGGTGGAAGAAATCCAAGGACAAATGCACTCCTGATTTCAACCTCTGTGGCTCATAAAAGAACATGGAAAAAAATTAATTCTAAGCCACTTAGAAGGACTTCTCAGGATAGTATTTATTGAGCAGTTTTCAAAATAGGTAGGCAGATACTTACAACTGTAAAAATTTAAGAACCTGAGTAATCCCAGTCAGAATACAGTGACGTTTGTGCATTTTCAGGGTCTACTGGCCCAAACCTCACTTTGAAGCCACTTTGGTCATCATCCCTAGAAATCAGTTTTCTGTGATAGATTATTCTCTGTACCCCAGGGCTTCATTCTCAGCTTATTGCCTGTTTTTTTTTATTTCTGGAGGAATTTAAGAGAAAAATTTGGAAACTGAAAGGCTCCTTGTATTTATGTGGTTGAATTTTAGTGGAGGAACGTCAGGCAGGCGGGGAGGTCTTTTGAGCCATGAGTCTCTACACATCAAAGAGAGGTGACCTACTGATTTGTGTGTGATAAACCTAAACCAGCATCAATGCATCCTCTCAAAGAGTGCTTCGCCATACCTAAGAAATGGTGACACCTCAGAATTTTCTGTTCTTAGGTTTCTATTTCTGTGATTAAACTCTGAACAAGAGAAACTCAAGGAGAAAAGAATTTACTTCATCTTATAGCTGCACATCATAGTCAACCACAGAGGGAAGTCAGGAACCTGGAGACAGGAGCCCGTGGAAAAATGCTGCTTCCTGGCTTGCTCATACAGCGTAGGCCGGCTTTCCCAGAGGTGCTACCACGGACAGTGGCCTGGGCCCTCCAACATCAGTCAGCAGTTAAGAAAATGCATCAGAGACAAGGGTACAGGAGGTAATTCTTCACTTTCCCCAGGTGTCAAGCAGATAAAAACTATGAAAAAAATCTATATACATGATTTAAACATTTTATCCAGTATTGTTTGCTAAATATTCATTATTCTTCATTGTCAGTCTCATTTCTTTCTGCATTCTCAACATTTTCTACTAGGTTCGATTCCCACGTGCTGCTCTCCCAGCAAATGGCTCTACTTTTTATCACACTGAGTACAAAGTCACGTCCTCAGTCAAATCCCTGTTGATGCACCCTACAGCAGTCTTTATATTAGACTTTCCCCTAAGTTTCAAAAATAATTTTTTCTTTTATTTAAGGAATATACTCTTGATTTTACTTGCTCTCTTTTTTTGTGGGATCTTTGCAAGCCTGTTTTCTCTAACATCTCCAACAGCTCCCATCATCCATGTCTCGCATTTGTTAATCTATATAGACAATGTGAACATTTACTCCCTGAGACAAGGCAAATCACTGTATAAAACCACTCTCTGAATTCTACCCTCAGTCCCCTCATTAAAAAAATTTTTTTTAGTAATTATTTCTACCACAGGTGTCCTTGCCCGCTAATGGATCTCCAGCCTTTCCTGATCTTATTTTGTCATTCTGGTGAAACTTGGTGGTGTAGTTCTTGTACTACGATGATGGTTGGAAGTTTATAGGCTTGTGCCATAGTCTTTCACCTAGGATGATATTCATATTCTGTGCCTTCCAACTCCAGGATGCACTTTCCTGGAGTTAGAACAACAATTACAGCTTTGTTTTAAGTGGGCAATTTGAGATTCTGAAGTCTCCAATTCAGCAGTGACTTATTCATTAAGTCTCACATAAAGCCAGCAATGATTTATAGCCAGAACTGCCTTATGTTCACTTCTGGCTTTTATTGACACACATGCACAGAAACACACACATACGCACACACACATATTCATGTGCCTTATGTTTTGTAAAATATTTGTTTTATTTTTTGAATATCCTTCTTTGTTTCTTGGGTGTTTGTCTTAGTCAGGGTTTCTACTGTCATGAAAGACACCATGAACAAAAGCAAATTGAGAAGAAGAGGGGTTTATTCCATCTTGCCACTGTCAGGTCACACTCCATCACTGAGAGAAATCAGGGCAGAAATAAAGGCAGGAAGCTGGAACTAGAGCAGAGACCCCAGAAGAGTGCTGCTTACTGGCTTTCACAGTTGCTTTATTACACCACCCACGGCCAGAAATAGAATCTTTTGGGTGGGTCCACCCACATTAACCATCATTCAAGAAAATACACCCCACAGTTACTAACAAGCCGTTCTGGTGGTTGAGTTTCCCTCCTCCAAAATGACTTAATGTGGTGACAAATTGACATTGAAACTACCTGCTACAGCTTGTTTATATTACTACAATAGATGTTTTATGTATGACTCAAAAGAGGAATCACCAGAAGTTTCTTCTCACTCACATTGTTTTTTTCCCCAGTTACAAGAAATAAACTATCATTGAAGAAAATCTTCCAATAGATTGCATTGTTAGATAAGTCTAAAATATATCTGTTTAGAATTGATGAAATGTTATCCTTTGAACCACTTCCATTTGTCCCTTTTACTAACTATTTCATAAAATAGTCGGTAGGGATGAGAAGATTATCTTATCTCTTGGCAATATGTTTTTCATTCTTATCTTGTATATATTTTGAAATGTAGTTGTATTGTTATGGATAAATGTAGTATAAATTGATATGTGATTTCTTCATATGGAAAATAAATACATTATTATTCCTTTTATTTAGAGACATGAGCAGTGAGCAGTGGTTATAAAATGAACATATAAGCTCATATTAAATATTAAACTTTCATTAAAACTTTTTCAGTGTCTCAGAGTTTCTATAGGTTGAGCACTTAAATTATTAAACATCAACATTTTAGAAGTTTTTGATATTGATATAATGTGTGGTGTAAGATTTATGTTACAAGAAACTGGCATATCATGTATTTTTTATTTAAAATGTTGGTTATTTATTTCTCCAGTCCTTAAATCCTTTTTTTGGGAATAGACTATAAACTTAATAAATAAATCTCTAGGTAGTGCCAAATCTCAAATATTCTATGGTTCATTTTTCCTCTTCTTCCAGGCTCCATATCAGATGAGAATTGAAGTCTAGAAAAGCATATCACAGAGAGGGTAGTTTCTGACCAACAAGGAGAGCAGGAAGAGATAAGCAACTTTCTGAAAGGAGATTATAGATAAAGGTAGGTAAGAAATCTGTGTGTGCTGAAAACTGAATACTGCTCAGGAAGAATGTAGGAAATGGTGAGCATGATTTTCTCTTCAAATACAGTTGTGTGTGTGTCTGTGTTCATGTTCATTTTCTGGTGGATGCACATGCTAATTTTAAGCGTGTAAATGGGTAGCCTGAACATCCTAACCTTGCCAGTACTGACCCAGCAGTACCAAACAAACGGAAAAAATGGCCATGTCATTGGAGGTCCACTGAAGGTCCACCTTGGAAATTTATCATTTTGACTAATCAAAAGCCTATTGTTAATGTAAACTCTCGATTTCCTTCTAGACTAGGACCAGAGTGCTGACTAGAATGAAGACCACTCTTACAGTTTTGAAATTCATATATTTGAATCTTACTACATATAACACTAGACGTAAATAACTCAGTAGATGTCTTGTTTTCCTAGAATGGTCAACGTGACCTTAATTAGCCAGTCGGTTTTAGTAAGAATCTCATTTGAAAAAAAGAAAACATTTACATCAGTCTGTGAAGAGAACAAAGCCTCAGTTCATCATTGGTAAAATTTCTTTACCAGGTAGTTGGGGATATTTTTTTAAAATTTATTTATTTTTATTTTTATATCAATCACAGGTTAGGTACTTTGCATCCCAGGCGTAGCCTCCTCCCTCATTCTCTCCCACTCTCCCACTCCCTCCCTCATCTCCCTCCTCCCCGCCCCCTCCAAGTCCACCAACAGGGGAGGACCTCCTCCCCTTCTAACCAACCCCAGCTTATCCTGTCTCCTCAGGGCTGGCTGCAATGTCCTCCCCTGGGATCTAGCCAGTCTGTCACTCCCCGGCTTGAATGGGGGAGGGTCAAAGAGTCAGCCATCAAGATCATGACTGAAACAGTCCCTGTTTCCCTCACTAGGGTCTTCAGTCCGACAACGAGCTATCATGGGCCCCATCTGAGCAGGAGTTCCAGGCCACATCCACACATGATGCTTGATTGTAGAAACCGTCTCATACAAAACCCTGTGCCCTGCTCAGTTTGGTCTTTGTGGAGCTCTTGTTCTCCCCAAGTCTCAACAACCTCCCCCAGATCTATCATTACTTCTCGCCCTCTGCCAAAGTCTTGATCTCGAGTCTTAATATCTGATCTGATACATCGCTACTTTGACCCCCCCCCCCAGAGGTCCTCCTTGGCATGCTCCTGTCCTGTTGCTTGTTTTCTCCTCCACTCAATGTCCATCCCATTTGTTCATTCAAACAAGCATTGATCATACCAACCTGGGTCCTCCTTCCTGTATATTCGCTCTAGGTGTGTAGATTTCAGCTTGACCTTCCTATCCTATAGGTCTATATAAGTTAGTATATACCATATGTTTATTTCTGCTTTGGGGATACCTCACTGGGGATGATCATTTCCAGGTCCCACCATTTGCCTGCGAATTTCATGATTTCCTCCTTTTTAATTGCTGA
>CM053753.1:86187027-86221382 GCA_028658305.1 Pachyuromys duprasi | reverse complement strand
CCCCATACAAGCTGGAGAGTGACAGACTGGCTAGATCCCAGGGGATGACATGGCAGCCAGCCCTGAGGAGACAGGATAAGTTGGGGTTGGATGGAAGGGAAGGAGGTCCTCCCCTGTTGGTGGACTTGGAGGGGGCGAGGAAGAGGGAGATGAGGGAGGGAGTGGGAGGGTAGGAGGGAATGAGGGAGGGGGCTACACCTGGGATTCAAAGTACCTAATCTGTGATTGAGATAAAAATAAATAAATTTAAAAAAACATATGCTACATGCTTCTCTTATTAACATATCTTTTGTTATAAAAATATTGGCCATGACACTCAGGGTGAATGAAGCTTCTACAATGGCCTTTATAGTAATAAGCCATTCTTGAAAGACAAGATTGCATTGAGTATGTGTGCGTGTGCATGTGTGTGTGTGTGTGAGTGTGGGTGTGGGTGTGGGTAGGTGGGTGGGTGCACATGAAAGTAGAGGTTGTCTTCCCCAATTTCTCTCCACCTTATTTTTTGTGATTGGTATCTTTCACAGACCTTGAAGTTAATCAGCTAAGCAAGTTAGCCAGTTTGCTCTAGGAAGCCATCTCTCTCTAAACTCCATAACACTGGGAACTACAGATGTAGGCTGCCACACACAGCTTTTACATAGTTGCTGAGGGTCTGAATGCCTTTGTGCATTCCCATAAAGCATTTTACTCACTGAGCTAGTTCTCCAATCTCAGCATTCAAAATTTTATGCATGTGTTTCAAGATCAATAATTGATTTTCAGCAACCTTTATTCTGGATGTAGAATTTGCATTCTGAACTGCTGTGCTTATTTAGTTGACAGCTATTTCCCATCATAATACACCCAATATGATGTTCCAGGAATATTATTACTGATCTGCTAGAAACTGTCAGTGGCTCCTCCAGTATTTACAGTGAAATTTAATAATTTCATTTTCTTAGACAAGATTTAACAACTTCTATCATACAGTCAATTCGAATATGCATTCTTTCTCTCAACATGCCCTGCTATTTCCAGTATCACTGAACCTACTCCAAACTGATGGTGTGTGCCTTCATCTAGGCTGTAGTCAACAGCAAAGACAATGTTCTCCAGGAATCAGTTCACATTCATTCCATGGGAAGTTTTGCAAATTGCATCAGCTAGCACATGCAATACTTCTACTCATGCATTTTCCTGTCTATTGCTTTCTGCTTGCTACATTTTACACATTGTTTCTTTTTTTTCCAGCACAGAACATGCATAATGCCAATTTTAACAAACTATGTGTCACAGACTTCTCTTTTTCTCAGCATTCTGTTATAGAGACAATGTATTCAGAGAACAGACAAGTGTCATAGACAAATTACTTGCCAGTAATCAATAATATATAATTATCGATGATCAAATTAACCTAAAAACCAACATACCTGTAAATTTAAAAATACTTTTAAATACCTTACAAAATGCCCTCATATCATTAGATAAACAAGGATCAGAGTGAAAGGAACAGACAAGCTTTACAGGTTGCTTTATAAATTCTGTACCCCATGTTAAAGTAAATTCTCCTAGCACTTTTACAGAAAGCTGGAGGAGGAGCCAGTGAATTGAAACAAGACCCTGCCCAGTTGCAAAGGAATAGGAAAGGTCTCCTCCCCGTTGTGGAGGGGTGTCCAGATCTGCAGTAGAGATAACGTTGCCTAGCAACCGGTCCAGACATCACAGCTCCCTCATCCACATTGGGACGGGATCAGATGAACTTGGCACCTAAAATGAACCAATCATTTTAAAAGTCAACTACCCAATCCAGTGTTGCCAAGCCTGCAACCCCTGAGATTCCCATGCTCCTTCTTTTCAAAACTTCAGCCTTCTGTCTCTCCTTGCAGTTCCTTGCCGGTTTTGTGGGGAGCAGCCCCATCACGATGGCTCAAATAAAACCTCCTCTTGCAATTGCATTGATGATCGCTCTCCTGAGTTCTCTTCTTACCCCTCAAGAAGTTAGGGTCCTCCTTGGGCCTAACAAGAGACGAAGCCCAAGGAAATCCACCAGCAACCCGACGAGTTCCTTTATCTTTGAGGACCCCACTCAGGTAAAGTCGGATCCTTGGCTTCAGTGCAGGAAAACATTACAGGATGAGCCATTTTGAAGCCGAGTTAATGTTTATTAGAGGGATATTTTGGGGCATAGATTTACACACAGAAGTTAAGAGAGAAATACTCTGTAAAGGGGTAAGTCACCCAGGACCCAGTGGGTAAATCACCCACTGTGATTTCTGGATGAGGCTCAGGGCCTACTCTCCCAAGTGCTGACTCAGGTGAGAGATGGGGCCATCACTCCAGAGCCCCACATGCAGTGAGAAGTGGAGAGAGTTCTGCACAGCCCCTAAAAATCCATGATGTCCCCAGTGGCTGCCCTGACCAGGGACATCCTCATGTTATCTAGTGGTGACATGAGCCGTGGACATTGACTCTGACCCCTGAAGCTGCACAGCTACAGACTCAGACATGGCCCTAAGTGACAGCTCAGGTGAGGACCTTATCATGACCTAGGTGGTGGGGTCAACCATAACAGGCTATTTCTCTGCACCCTCAAGTCTCTAGTTCCATCTCTCTTCATAATGCTCAACTGCACATCTCTTTCTTTCCCATCTGTCCACTGCATACTCTCACACTGTGATGACTACCACTACAAGCTAGCCTCTTCGCTAGTGGGCCCCCGGGCACCATCCTCCATCCTTGCTGCATGACATGGAAGCACGTGGTGACTGTGGACTGCCCTGTGCCATGCACTGGAGGGCAGGTCTGTGGGTGGCATGGCGGTCCACAGGTCTCAGTTTGTCTTCCTCCTCCCTTACTGTGCTGCCAGATTTAAACTGATTTTTATGAGTCTTAGGCATAAAACAGCTTTGACCACCAAGCCAGGCACCAAGCTGGGATGAGGAAAGGGCTGGCATCTGCTCCTCCGCTGACTGATATAAGCATACCAGCACCAACAAGGTATCTCTTTGCCCATTGCCAGGGGCTCAAGCTTCCTCATAGGGGCTGGATCACTGTCAGGTTCTATTGTTTTATAATACAGACACACTTCCCATTGATCTGCTTTCTCTGCTTCTAGAATGAATGTGTTATGAACAACACCTCATGCTCCTGCCATCATACCTACCCCAGCACAATGGATTTCATTGCTTCCTAAACTATAAGCTAAAAGTCATTCTTCCTCCTTTAAGTTGGCTTCTTGCCATGTAATTTGTCCCAGAAAAGAGAAAAATAAAAGGATGGTGGTGGTCGTGGTGGTGGTGTGTATGTCTGTGCCTATCTCTCTGCCTTGATTTTATCTTGTTTGGTATAGGAGCAAAAGAATAGGTTGTCTTTCTTTACCTGTCCTGAGGGTCATGACTGAGGCATCTGTAATGGAAAATAACTGATAAAAAGAATAAGGCATTTCCTGAGTAGGAATGACACATAAAATGAGAGTTTAGAAATCAAAGACATGAGAGACTAGTTTATGTTTCAGTTTGATTGGACAAAATGGGTAAATCCAGCATAAGCACTCTGGGCAGAAGGACTAAGGGATTTGTCCAGATTCATAGACTCTCTAGGTAGCATCTCTTTCTTCTTTGAGGGGGTGAAAATGGAGCTCTGGAGAATAAGAAAACAAGCGACTTTTCTAGGTTTTAATGTTCCACTTTCTAGGCTGGTCATGGTTAGTAAAGTGTACAGACACAGAGGGGTTGAAAGATTAGACATCCTTGCTTCTTTCCTCAGACCCTCCTGTATCATTTAGTTCAGGCACTTTACATCACTGTGTTCTGGGCCTCAGCTCTTGTATAGAGTTCCTTTAACCTATGTTTTCCTACTTCTGAACCATAATGCTGCATTTCCTTATTTTATTAAGGCAGAGCTTAGCAACATTGCCAACACAGCAAAGCAAGTAGGGCACCAGACATTTAGTTTTGGATTATCACATCTAACTGGAGGCACCTCATTAATCTTCCATTTTCTTCTCCAGATTCCAAATCGACACACTTAGGCAATTTAGCACTAACTGAAATGATTAATAGGTTTCTCCAGAACTAACCTAATTGCTATGACACTAAAGACAAGAATGTTACAAAAGATAAAGCATTGAGACCAAAACTACCTCCCTTCGAGGTGGCAATCAACCGTTAAAGCAATTCCAGGACTCCTTTGAGCAACAAACAAATGGCTGATGCCAAGAATGGTTTTGTCTGGGTGGAATCAGCTAGAAGACATTCTTATCAACAAATTCTCATACCCAGCTCATTCTCTTCTATCTAATGTGAAGTCTGGGCCACTGAACATTCTCAGGAAGAAAATCCTTTAAAAGATTCTAGTTTAATTTCCATAGTTCACCTCCACATAGCAGCATATTCCCATGTATTCTGTAGCCTCGATCTTGTTTAAACAGTAACCTAACATCAAGGGACTATGTAGATATGTCTAGCAAATAAGAAGGGAATGGGGAAAATAAGACAATAGTCTGAAGGGTCAAAAGTCATATTTATGACTTCTTTATATTTCAAAGAAAACCACTCATTAAAGTAGCAAGAATATTGCTTCCAGTTTTGGGGGAATTGGTTTTTTTCTCTCAAGATGACCTCCTCATCGTAACCTGTCTGCTAAGTTAAAACCCACCAAAATTATATATTAAAATTAATCATCAAATATAAAATTTGTAACTTTTTTGTTTTGTGTTGTTTAAATTTTTATATTCTTATAAAATACGTCTTTTGATCACTTAACTATTAATTATCTTCACACAAACCAGTCTCACAAAGTTTTCTTCTATACATAAGTCATTAGCTGGCAAATATATAATTTCCTTTGTTTTTCTTACATATCTGTGATATAAACACATATTCTAAGCTTGAAAAATATGGGGATGTTGATATTGTTGGGTGTATACATGTTCAATCCCATCATTTTCACGTAATGCTCAGGACCTCACGATTACCAACCCAGCAGAGTTTGTCAGTTCAAAGAAAAATATTTTCTTTCCTTTTGTGTTTGGAGATCCTGGTATTCTATTAAGCTGTTTAAAAAGACATTTCAGCTTTCTTTAGGTCTTTTACTCAGTGGCATCGCCACCACTGAGTTTTTATTATGTAAATTATTGCAATCTGGTTAGCTCCTTCCGTCTTTTTTCTTAACAAAAGGGGTCTGCAAGTGCTAATCAAAATGTTGCAATTTACATATTAATGAAGTTTTCATAGTGACAATTTCTTCATACACTGTGTGAGCTAAAGATCGACTTTTTACCTTTTTTTTTTTTTTTCAAGAATGATACCACCAAACTCTGCCTTTAGGAAGTATCTTGAAAACTTCCCAAATCTATTTGGAATCACATTAATGTACTTTAATGTGATGCCAAAAATCAGAGCTAGCCACGTGATGTTGTGATGTTTATGAGGAATTTTTGTATTCATTTGTGTGGTTATAATTACACAAACTGTTAGGAATCCATTTGGCAGATATGACACTGTGCACAATCCAGGATGAAGCATTTTCAGGAAAGAAAAACATTCCACTTAAAATGAGCAAAGATCAGGACTGTAGCTAAGCTATAGCTTCACTGTCCAGCTGTTTGCGTACAATATAGGTGATTTCCTGGTGCTGACAAAAATCCAGAAGAAACATTATAACTAGTACAAGGGCATATGATAGCCTAAAAGGACCACAAAAGATGAAAATGAAATGAGTTAAGTGACCATTTTGATAGCAATGTACTTTGGATATAGAAATATTTTGTCTCTTTAGAATGTATCACTGAACATCAAGCTAAAAAAGAGGTAAACAATCTGTCAGTAAAATGCTCTCCCCCAGACAATATGTTCATAAATCGAAAAGTCATACTCCAGTATTCCTCATTAGTCAGTGATATTCTTGGAAAATCCAGGCAAGAAAACAACTTGAGTCATATTTTCTTTACTTATCAAAAGGCACAATATTTGTTATAAAAATTATTATTTCAAATGACAGTACCCTAAATATAGCATTTCTATGTTAAAGCAGAGATAAATTTGTGAAAATTCTTATTGTATTATCTAATATTTCATGTGAAAAATACCCTGTTCCTAACACTATAAAAGATCAGGGCTTTTTCTAAATACTTCTAATTTTTTTTAAAGAAATTGTTGTGAAAATTAGGAATTGGATAAATATTCCTAAGAATAGTATTAGATGCTTGATGTGTTTTTTGTAAAATTCTACCATATAAAAAAAATCATCTAGTATCCAGGATCAACAAAGCTTCCAGAAGAGTAAAGAATCATAAATCGCTGTTTCTAAAAATTACCTAATGCAACATAAACTTACCTTCAGATCTGAAAAATAAATACAAAGTGGTTATACCTAGATAGTTGACTTTGCCTGAGTCTAAGCTAGATGAATACAGCTTTATTGTCATTTGATAAAGAGTAGACTGTTCCTGTTTTGATCTCAGAGAATGAAACCCCAACATGTAAAATGATAAACCAGGTCTCACTTTTTTTTTTTCAGGAGGAAGAGAACACCCATTCAACTAGATTAGATAACATCCTGCCAAGCAGCATCAGTCCAATCATTGATGTGCCTGAGAGGGCTACTATGAGACCACTTCTAGCCACATCTGGCCACTTGAATATGCATGTGCCTGCTATAGAAAGCATGAACACCACCGCCCATGCCATTTACCCAGGATTCTTTACTATTGAAGGGTTATTTCTATTATCAAAGGAGGATCCTTAAAACTATAGAACTCTCATATATACCCTTCTAATCAGAGAAACTTTATTTTTCTTCCTGTTCTTCGCTTGAGCAGTTGGTTTCTGAACAGCTTCAGTCTGGCCTCAGGCCTTTGAACTGTTGATTGCTCATGTTCAGGTATTGATTTCAGGTTGTGCCAATTCATTGAAATTGTACTTAATTTCAAAGGACCTCCATCACTTGCTGGGGGACCAGTTTGTGTGAAAGCGAACAAATGACTTCCCCCAGGAAACCTGACCTCTCCCAATCATAGGTATATATAGGGCTTCCAATGACAGAGAATAATTGTTCTAATATTTTACTGATTATTGCATGGTTCTCACAATTGTTTCCTTTTCCAAAGGGAAAAAATATTTTGCTTAATTTTGTTCACTGTTGTTTTTCCTCACCAAGCCTAGAATTAGTCATATAATAAAATGTATCTAGTAGTGTTTTTAGAACATTAAACTGAATTGTAGATAACTGATTTATATACAAATTACTAGTGATCTCTCTTTTATGTCACATTGTCATCTAGAGTTAAAGTGTACAACAAACTCATGAATGCGCGCGCACACACACATACACCAGTACCTCATCTGACACTCAGATCTTATAATAAAGATTCCATTGTATTCTAATTGTGTCTTCGTAAGCACCAAATTCTGCACCACTCTTTGATTGATGACAAGTCTTTTACTACAACTCAGTGTGTCTCATCACTTCGTGTCTACCTGTGCTGTGATTATTCCATTATTACCAGAACAGAATGCCAAATATTTATCACTTGTCAACGAAGTATTTTTTTTTGAAAGAGACGCTTTTGATAAATTTTATCCTTCAACAAAGGGGCTTGTCCTTGCAACATATAGAAACCATTACAGAAAACCACAACTGATCAAATTGTAGAAAACAAGTGACCATGTGGTGCTCAGATTATATCTGTAGCACAGCTCCTGCACCGAAGGCTCAGGGATCACTGCAGAAGAGGGGTCAGAAAGACGGTAAGCGCCAGAAGAGAACAAATGACATCTGCTCTGAAATGACATCTCACAGAATGTCAGAGACGCTATGTTCATGAATTCTCACCAACATGGCTACCGACACATGACCTGAAAAAGGGGCTACACAAATGGACATGTTAATGTGAAGGGGAAAAGTTAATGAAGCCTCAACCCTAGACAAAGAGCTGCTGGCAACTAAGGAATGCTGCGTGGGAGAAAGGCTTTGCCAAGGAAGAACATATCAGTCTTCTAATACCAAATGGTTAGCATACATATAAGTAACATTATGTGTACTGTTTACGTTGAATTTATACACTTTGAAATATATACACACATGACAACAATTTTGGAAATGGAGAACATGAATTTGAGAGAGAACAAGGGAGAGAGTACTTAGGAAAGCTTAGAGGGAGGAAAGGGAACAAGAAAAACAATGTAATTATATTTTTTATTAAAATTAGAAGCATTTTGGCCTGTGTCGTAGCTTTAGTTGTCGACTTGTCACAAAGAATTGCCTCCTATGTATTAGGCAATGGGCATGACTGTGGGGCATTTTCTTGACTACAAATTCATATGCAAGGGCTTAGCCCACTATGGGCAGTTCTGTTTCTAGGCAAGTGGGCCTGCGTTTTCTAGGAAAGTTAACTGAATGTGAACTGGAAAGCAAGCCATCCCTCTATGATTCGGTTGTTGCCTCTGAGCTTCTGCTTTGAGTTTCTGCTTGGGTTTCCGTAGGGCTGCATTCCATAAGCTGAAATAAACATTCTTCCCCAGGTCTGTTTTTGTCAGCTTTTTTTAATCACAACAGCAAAACAAACCTAAAACAGCCTGTTTGCTACTTCATTCAAAGCAGTCAGAATGTGGTTTGATTCTTCTTTCTTCGTTTTAAGAGAAAAATATAAAGGATCAGAAAGTAGAATAGTTTACTAATTCTGTTAATTTGTTCCCCAAAGTCACCTTGCACTTACAGATTTTTGCCAACTCAATGCTTTTATAGATATATTTCAGGTTATAAGAAAAGAAACAAAAAGCGGTGAGTTCAATTGGGTTTTTGCTGTAGGGAAATAAATCTAAAAATGCATTAAGGGTCTATTAAGACAATGTTACTGAAAGAAAACCTGAAAAACCTTTTAGTAATAACACCAATGCCAAAGAGTGACCTCATTAATATTTTAGTTGATCTGAGGAGTGAAAAAAAAAATGTTCATTTCTCACCCAGCTCAAGGCTCACAGCTGAGACAGAATTAACAGATAATGAAGTCAATAAACGGCATTGTGTACGTGTATTTACTTCTGTAAGCTTTATGTGACAACAAGAGCCTTTCAAGATGAAGATGCAGTATTTTTCATCCTGAGTTAAATGAAGATGTAGCTACGGAGAGTGATTGCACGAAGGGGAAATGCTCTAATGCTAATAGCAAGGTGGACTTGGTAAGACCTGATTTTTCTGGGTCTCATATGCTGTTTAGTTTCGCAGATTAGGACATCCTTTCCCTGGGCCCTGGGGGCTCTGGAGAGACTGATACCCCAACCAAGGACCATGCATGGTAAGGACCTAAAACTCTTGCTCAGATGTAGCCCATAGACTCAGTCTCCAAGTGGGTTCTCAAGTAAGGGGAACAGGGGCTGTCTCTGGCATGGACTCAGTGGCTGGCTCTCTGATCACCTGCCCCTGAGGGGGAGGGGGATGACAGCCTTGCCAGGCCACAGAGGAAGAAAATGGAGCCTGTCCTGATAAGACCTGATAGGCTGGGTTAGAAGAAGAGAATGACCTCCTCTGTCCGTGGACTAAGAGAGGGGCTTAGGAGGAGAAGAGGGAGGATAGGATTAGGAGGAGATGAGGGAGGGGGCCACAGCTGAGATACAAAGTGAATAAATTGTAATAAATAATAAATAATTTTTTACTTTGCCAGATTTTTTATTTTAATTTTTATTAATTGCACTTTATTCACTTTGTACCCCCCCAAACCCTGCCCTCTCCCTTCCCAACCCTACCATTCCTCCTCCTTCTCCACACATGCCCCTCCCCAAGTTCACTGATAAGGGAGGTGTTCCTCTCCTTCCTTCTGATCCTAGTCTATCAGGTCTCATCAGGAGTGGTTGCATTGTCTTCCTCTGTGGCCTGGTAAGTCTGCTCCCCCATCAGGGTGAGGTGATCAAAGAGCAGTCCACTGAGTTCATGTCAGAGGCAGTCCCTGTTCCTATTACTATGGAATCCACTTGGACATTGAACTGTCATGGGCTACATCTGTGCAGGGGTTCTAAGTTTTCTCCACGCATGGTACTTGGTAGGAGTATCAGTCTCAGGAAAGACCCCTGTGCTCAAATAAATTTTTTAAGAAAAAAGACATCCTTCCCTTCCATGCAGAGTGGGTACCTCCCCTATAAGGACCATATGGCCTATGACAGATAAAGGTCAGAGAAAAGAAGAGGGGATGTCAGTAAGATTTTTCTGCTGTCATCACCCATCCTCAGGTATCACATTTGGAGGAATATATCTCAAACCTCATCAACATTATATTTATAGCATCAACTTTTCCATGTTTAAAATAAAATTTACTTAAAGTATTTGATTTAGCAGTTTGACAAATCTAAAAGCAATGGAAAATAATTATTCTATCTTTAAATGGCTTAAAAGATGTTGATAAATACATTTTGAATATAAAAACAGATACAAATTTTTAAAGATAACTATTTAACAATAAAAAACATACCAGAAAAGGAGGGAAGAATCAGACACATCTTAACACTATTTCATTTCTTTTTTAAATGTGTTTTTTTTAAAATCTTCTCTTCTTTTATCCTTGATTTCAACTCCTCCTTTCTGAAGTTTCTGCCCTGCAATTTGCTAAGTAAATAATAGAGGGTCCTATAGTTCTTCTCACTCATACCTATCTTCACAGGTCTTCCCAGATGGATCCAATAAAATCTGAAAACAAATTAAGGATCTTCAAAGTATTTCATTTCACAATTATTTTCTCTACATCCTGAGTTCATAGGTAACTATAATATCTGAGCCCCTCAAGGAAGGCCTTCCTTCCTTCTTTCCTTCCTTCTTTTTTTCTTTCCTGCCTGCCTGTCTGCCTTCCTTCATTCACTTTCTCTCTTTTTTCTACTCCGTGTGTGCACATACATGTGTGTGCCGTTGTAGTGCATATTTGCTCCTGATGAGTGCATATCTGTGCACATCCATCTACCTGTGGAAGTCAGAGTTCAACTTTGGGCTTCCTTTTCCAGTAGCTTCTAGCATGTTTTGAAGATAGTGAATCTCACTAGGACCTGGGGCTTGTTGAGGATGTGTGGGGGTTGCTGGCTGTCCTGAGAGCTATGGATGTCTGTCTATCTGTGCCTTCCCAGGACTGAGAATACAGATGCAGCCACCGTGCTTGTCTTTGTATGTGGGCACTGGTGGTCCAGCTCAGGTCCTCATGTCTAACCAGCAACCAATCAACTGACTGAGTTCTCTCCCCATGCTCCACAGTGCTGTTTCAAAAACCGTTCCCATTATAAGAACTCACAGTGGGAGAAGTGGATCATAACTGGACAAGACATTTAAAAAAAATGTTTAACAGTTTTTGCACTAATCAAAAAATGCTAAGCTTTCAGATTCGTTCCAAGCAGTTATTTTCTCTTTGAAGCTAAAATCATAAATTGTTTATATTTGTTCCATAAAGTATTTGAAACATTTACTTTCCTAAACATACACCCATCTTTCCATACATGTGCACATGTGCCCACTCTGTTTCTGATGTCAGAAGCAACAGCATTCCATTACTCATCATGTATGAAATCTCCTATTTGATTTCCGCTGCCTAAACTATGTAATGTTTGGAAAATATAATTAAGTTTATCTGATATGAAAGTTTATCATTAAAATTATTAACTGTTTCTCAGAGAAATATTTAGTTCCAAGGGTCATTTCCATTGTCAGTCATAACCAAAACATATGCATTTTTTCCTTATGTTGTTTTGCTTCCAATATGTTGTGTTTTTTTTAATTCTATGTTGAAATGGATTTCGCACTGTTTTCTTACCATATGGGATCCTAAAGCTTTTGATTCGTTGTTTGCCTTACTGAACAGTCAGACTCTTCACACTTTGTAATTTCCTATTCTTTTATACTATTGTGCTTTTAAAATAATAATCTTGGATAGAGTATTCCCTACACTTCCTTTTACTGAGTGTTCTGATCCTTGAGTAGAGTTCTGGCACACAGAGACTGTCTATTCTCATCTGTGTTTGGACCACTCTTACTAACACTTTGTCTATATTACAAAGAGAATACTCTTCAGAAATTTGATCAACACTGGCTGCCAGGACTAAATGTTTGTGTCTTCCTAAGAATCCTATGTGGAAAATTTAAACCTCATTGTGACTCTATTAGAGGTCATGGTCTTTGAGAGGTAATCGGGTTATGAGATAATTCAATCAAGTTCTCATGACTGGGGTCATTGTTCATAGATGAGGGATCCTACAGAGTTCCCTCACACGCACACTCTCTCATCTGAAAATACTGTGAGAGGACAACATTCAGCAACCCGGAAGAAAGCCTTCACTAGAACCTGTCCCTATGGGCATCCTAACCTGAGCCTTCAGCTTCTAAAACTATGTTGTTTATAGTCTCCATATTCTGTGGAATCCCACCACTGAAGCCCAAACTGTCCAAGACATTGGAAAATGTTGATTCGTATTTGACTATCATTCTGAGTTTAATGATTTAATTCAATTCATTTTAAATAAATTATACTCTAAACAACTGAACATGGAGATATATGTCAATATTTGTTTGAAACAAAGCAGGTCAAAATCCTAGCAGCTACAGAAGTCAGTGCCATGGTAATGAACCAAGAATGTCATTTCAATTCTACAAGTCATTGTGCTACAAAATGTCAAGTATGGATTAAGAACACTCAGTTTCTTAAAGAAACAATCATTAGAAGATTCACCTATTGCACATGATTGACTCTTGCGATTACAAAGGCCATGTACAGGTCTAAGAGCTGCAAGACATGAGAATCAATGAGCAAGCAGTTCTGATCCATCCAAATGCCTGAGACCGAAGAGAGAGGAGGAGACAGGTTCCACTCTGAAGCAAGCTGCCTCAGTCTACAAAAGTAGCACCTGCTGTTTCGTTCAATCTTTGAGTCCAAAGTTCAAAAAGACTAGTGTTTTTGGCTCCAGTAGCTAGGCAGGAGAAGGACCATCCTCTCCAGTCTGTCTGTTCTATTCAGAGATTCAGTTGGCTAGATGGAGCCATTCACATCACGAGTGAGAATAGTCTGCCTTACTCAGACTAAACTTTAAAGTCTTTAAATTCGTGTGGAGCCTTCCTCTCTCACATGTACAACATAATATTTGGTGACATCTCATGGTCATTCAAACTGACACGCAAAATTAAGCATTACAGTAATTTTAGAAGAAAAGGTTGAAGAGAAAACCAACATAAAAGTTGAAAGAATAAACCTTTAAATTGAACAAAATTATTAATTAACTACATAAAATCTTGCAGAAAGCAACTTCTCCCTCTCTCCTCCTCTCTCTTTCTCTCTCTCTCTCTGTGTGTATGTGTGTATGTCCCAGCATTTCCTTAAATACTCATTTTATCAAAACTCACGAGTATCTAAATTTCGACTACATTTCATAAAAATACTGCTACCACACTGTGTAATTTGCTCTTTACTTGAGCTGCTCTGGGCATTTTAGTGTATCACATTCCTTCACAGGCAACAAAGCAATATGAACTCAAATGTAGCTAGAGGAGTGAAGGGATGCTAACAGAAGACAGTGAATGACATCTACATGGTAAAGTCCAGACTTCATTCCAGACTAAACACACAAATTATGTTGCATGAATTCATTCCACCCATCTTTTCTGTGCAAAACTTGATTTGTAGGTGTGTGTGTTTGCTAACTGGGTACCTCTTTGAAGTTCATGAGAATAGAGTTCTTTTCTTTTTGTTCATCATCGTATATCACATACCTGGCATTATCCCTGACAGAGAATAGGAATTCCATAAATATTTTCAGGATGATCAAAAGGATAAAGATGAACTGCATTTTTTTAGTATCCTGACTCTTTCTATTGTCTTTCTCAGCACAAATAGATGTAGGTTAGTTTTAGCATACATATTCTCACCCACCATGATTTGGAACAATAAGGCTAGACTACAGTCTTTTGGTTTAGAATCGAGGGAGGATTACTCTTTGCTTTGTAGGTCCCAGGTCAATCTAAGAATCATTGAGATAAATTCAATGTGGGTTACAAGACAAAAAGTAGAACAATCCCAAGGAACAAATGTGTAAGGAAGGAAGCCCACACATTGTGACACTTCATTCACTACAATTATTTAACATGGTGGTGGGGAGTGACTTGTTTGGTACCCTGATTGCACCTAACATGGTGTCACCACTGCTTAGGTTTACTGTCCAGCTATGTAAGAGTAAATTAAGTCTAGCATCAGTTGACAGGGATGAAAATTTTCTCATTTCCTAATGACAAGTTTCATTTTAATTTTTAATTGTGCATATGAACTAGCATACAGTGAAACATTTAAGAGCAGTTTGCCTCACAACATTTGTGAGATGGGTTATTTTCTTTTGAAAATATAAAAATAATCTAAGATGGAAGATAAGGTTGACCCAATGTGATGCTAGTAACTAGATGATCTTACTGTTGGGTGATGGGCCCATATTTTTGTCCTCTCTGACTGCTCCCATTCTTAAAGTGAGATTAGGAAGGCAACTGGTGAGCAAGAATGAACATATGTGGAGGTCCCAAGTGCCAGTCATAAGAAATACTTAATACATACATATACACATATGTTTAAAAAAAAACAGAACATTAGATTTCATTACAGATGGTTGTGAGCCACCAAGTGGTTGCAGGAAATTGAACTCAAGACCTCAGGAAGAGCAGCCAGTGTTCATGAATACAGAG
Source organism: Pachyuromys duprasi (assembly GCA_028658305.1). Classification (NCBI taxonomy): domain Eukaryota; kingdom Metazoa; phylum Chordata; class Mammalia; order Rodentia; family Muridae; genus Pachyuromys; species Pachyuromys duprasi. Next base: position 86,206,718 of record CM053753.1, on the reverse strand, counting down.
ATCTCTCGAGTCCCCAACTATAAAATTTCAATTAAACAGATTCTACATACAGTTTTAAGTTAGAAAATTAGTTTTTTAAAAATATGCAACAGTGGGAAAATGTCAGGAAGTAGTGTAATAAAAATTCATGTTTTGTAATTTTAGAGCATATTCCTTGAAGAACATAAAATATCCACCCGGAAGTAATACAGACACACACATATATCATACACACACACACACACACCTTGTTGAATCCTCTCCATCTTTTCAAGGAATTCACTTAATGGTAGCACTAATAGCAAAATAGACTAGATTGCAAATCAACTATAATATGACTGTCACAGTACAGAGATTATATAATATAATAAGATGGAATAAATCACCCCTTTTCTCTGCCTTTCCATAAAGCACCAGTTAGCCCTCCAATCACCCTTATGAAGATGTCATATTGTTTTCATTTGGGGGCCATTGGTATGAGAAGTCATCCTTTACTTTGTTGTATCTGAAGTTAGCAGGAAACTCTCTGGAAATATGTTGAAAAGCATTCAGATATCTTCAGAGATAGCAAATACAAGTAGCTATGCTTATCAAAGTCTCAATCAAGAAGTATTATCTTTCCAGGGATTTATATACCTGGTGTACAAACTAAAACAGTTGTTCCTTGGTAATTAGTTATTTCCATTCTAATACATCCAGCAAGGTGACTTGGTTTCCAGGGTCACCTTTCATTCAAAACCCATCTGGGCTACATGTTTGCTAAGGCTATTAACTCACAGCAAACAAAGGCTGTGCTTTGTACAGTCGTACAAAGCCTTGAAAGAGCTTTCAGTATGGGATTGCTACAACTGAGTTAGTTACATAGGTATAAATGTCCGTCAAAGACCACCCCTTTCTCTCTGCAGCACAATGCCAAACATTTTAATGGCTGTTAAATCTGAGTAACAAGGACACTGTTAGCAACTATTATGATTTTGCTTTATTGTTGCACAAAACCATGCTCAGAATCAAATGGGATGATAATGTAGTTCTGAGATTCTGATAGATTGTAAAATGAGATGACTTAAATAGAAAAAATAATATGGACATGAGGCAAAAACTATGAAGAAACATTTTGCTCTTGAGTTTACACATGATCCTATGTATTTTGTGTTTACAAGTAGCATATATAACATGAACTCCCTCACATTTCTATAATCATTACCACAAATCTCTTTCCTTCTTGTTCTCTCTCTATTATTATGGTGGGGAGTGCTTGCCTCTGTCAAGGACATGCCAAAGACATCATTCTCTACATACACACTAGCTTTCATCTCCCCAAGATTTTGCTCATTTGCCATCCCATCCTTAACGAACACCCTATGTAAGCTATAGCTCATTAACATTATATTTGTGTAACTTACTGGGTCTTCCATTATTTTGCTCAAGTGTCTGGAATCAAGTGCCCTGATGGCAGGCAGGGACTTGCTTAGTCTGCACTCTACCTTCTCACACAGACTGCCTGCTTGTCTCACTGTGGGTGATTATTCTTATGAATGATAATAAGAGACATTCACTGTCCTTAAAAGGAGTACAAGTTGGTTTACTAGCAAAATCTAAGGTTGTTGTCAGCATGAAATTACAAGTGACAAACATTTGAAGTGATATTATATCAGCACTGTATATTATTAGCTATCTAGTAATGTCTGGAAGAAATAATGAAATAGATTTACAAAGCTGGATATAAGCCAACATTCTGGGAATTAGTTTTAAAGCAATAAAACTTAGAATCTATTATTGCATGCCTATGCCCTTGCTATGCCTCAATAGGTTGGGTCAATGGGTATCTCAATTTTTTTTCTCAAGTCATAATATCAGCAGCCTTGCAGGTAGAGTCATGACAAAAAATGAGATCATTGTTGTGGCTTGATTAGATAGTAAAACTTCCACGAGGCCTGTGATACAAAATAGACCTTTAAAAAAACAACAAATATTAGATTGAATTTGATAGATCTAAGGCCTAGCATGGAAGGAGCAGATGAAAGACACCGGTTTCCTGCTTGCTGGGAGCTCAGAGCCAGATGAGCCCAGTGTTTAAATTAATAATCGAAAACTCAGTGTGATGGGACAACCTTAGGAAAAATTCATATAGGAGTTGTGTAGAGTTGCAGAGGAGAAAGCAATTAATTTATGCTCAAAGGTCTAAAAAGGTGTTATTTGCAAATGAAGAAAAGTGAACACATTTTTGAGACAAGCTGGAATGACTATTTCTTATATACATTGTTTATATATTATGTTTTTATATAAACAATAAATACATATGGCTGAAAAATGGCAGGAGTCCAGACCACATAGTGTTATAAGAAGAAGTCATTAACAAGGGTAGAAAATAGGATAAATGAAAGAAAGGGGAGTTAGTATGACCTGGAGAGGACAGGAGCTCTGCAAGGACCAAATATATCTGGGCACAGGGGTCTTTTATGAGACTGTCTCTCCAACCAAGGACCATGTATGGTTCTAACCTAGAACCCCTGCTTGTATGTAGCAAATGGTAGCTCAATATCCAAATGGGTACCCTAGTAAGGGGAACAGGGATTATTTTGGACATGAACTCAATGGCTGGTTCTTCAACCTCCCTGCCCTCTGAGGGAGGAGCAGCCTTGCTAGGCCACAGAAGAGGACGGTGCAGCCATTCCTGAAAAGACCTGATAAGCTAGAGTTAGAAGGAAGGGGAGGAGGTCCTCCCCTATCAGTGGACTTGGAAAGGGACAGGGAGGAGATGAGGGAGTGAAGGGGATGGGGATAGGGAGAGAATTTGGGAGGGGGGCTATGGCTGGAATACAAAGTACATAACCTGTGATTAATATAAAATAAAAAAGAAAATAGGATAAAAACAGAAGATGGGTAATAGTTTCTAAATTTTCCTTTTTATTTGACTCAATCAAGAATGTTATGTGGAAAGATAACAAAATACAAGAAAACTCTACCAACTGAGAAAGAGATTTAAGAATGCACGAAATCAAGTGGTATTGGAATTTTAGCGCTGTTTTCAAAAATGATCCCCAAGTCAAATCAACACAGGAATTGGAAAGCCAAAAGTGGAGCTACCAGAACAATATGTCAACTTCCTGGACTCTGTGACACCACTACAGAAATCCTATTTGTCTTCACTTTTTAAAACTTTCTTCATGTTTACGGCAGGGAGGGGGCTGTGTTCATCTAATGGGTGCACATGGAGGGCAGACGCAGACATCCAGAGGTCTTCCCTCAATGGCGTCTCTGCCTCGCTCGTTTTGTTTCATTATTTTGCTTTTGCAGTACTGGGGACTTAACCCAAGCCTTCTGCATGGTAGACCAACCCTCTAACACTGAGCTACATCACCAGACCTACCGCTTTATTTTTGGGAGACAGGGTCTCTCAGAGAACCTGAAGTTTGCCAGTTTGGTTAGACTTGCTCACCAGCAAGCCCGGGGATTTCACTGTCTCCGCCTGTCCCAGCGGGAGCGCTGCAGCTGCAGGTTTGCTGTGTGCCCAGCTTTCCCACGGGTCCCCGCGTTCCAAAGTCAGATCCGCAGGCTTGTACAGCAAACACATCACCCACTGGGCCATCTCTCCAATCTTGCTTTCCCTTCTAAGCGTAACAGAAGAAAACACACGATGTCAGAACAGAATAGAATACCATGCGAGCGACTGTCACACCTTCTCACCTACTGCTCAGCAAAATGGATGTCCCAAGCAAAGCAGCTATGGATGTCTCCAGCAGTTATGTCTAACTGATGGAACCGTATTTTCAGAAACTTGGAGGCAAAGTTTTTCATTCTCCACTCTCTTCAGGAGAAGACTAGGAGATCAGAATAAATATAATTTCACTATAGCACATTTACTGTCATATATATATATATATATATATATATATGATGATTACTTTTACTTTGGCGATCTAAGAAATACCAACAATTTAAACTGAAAGACTTTCCTGTGCAGATTTGAGAGAAGAGTGTAGATAAATCAATGATTGATATAGAGAGACTATGTAGAAAAATGAATACCTATGCAGATCATAGAGCCAGATGACAGTTAAATAGATAAAACAATCGATTGACTTGGGGACATCTTACAGTATGACAATAATATGTGCTGTTTGAATATATGATAAAACTATTCTCTCTGTGTATGTGTGGGTGTGCAATAATGGAGATTGAAACCAGGAATGCTGTTTATACCAAACACTCTGCAACTGAGCTACATCCCTAATGCTTGTTACCTGTAATGGAAAAAACAAAATTGAAGACTTTTTAAAAATGTATATTAAGTTAGTAGCTGATTTAAAGCAATGACTTGGAATTGTTAAGAGTGGCCTAAGTTGTGTGTGTGTGCGCACCTGTGTGTGTGTGCATGTGTGGCTCTTTCTTCTACATTAAAACATTACTTTGAGTAATAAAGGGGAACCTCAAAGGACTCAAGAAAGCTCATGAGCCACAAGATAGATCATGAGACTCTTGAAGAAGATCATGAGACTCATATCATTCACAGGGTACCTTTTTGAGGTTATATACACCCTAAAATCTTGTTGGAGGGGGGAGGGCTTCTTGTGGTATAGGCTGGAAGATGTAGAAGGAACTCCAACAACAAAGCTTTACAAGCCATGTTGGGGTGGGCTTCTTCGTTATTCAGCTGGGTGTGGTAGCTCCCGCTGCAACCCCATTGCTAGGATTGAGGGCCTCACTGTTCACTCGGTCTTCCCAGATTCAGAGAGAGCCCTTGTTTCAAAAACTAGAAAGGAGAGCGATCCAAGAAGACAACAGAGGACCCACATATGAGCACGCAAAGTCCCCATATTCAAGAATGTGTATACAGGCACACACACTGACCCCAAAGAAATCTTTTCTCTCCGCTGCTCTAATTTCTTTCAAAATAAGTGGATCCCATCACCATTCTAAGAAAGAAATGCTGAAGGATTAGTCTTGAATCCTTTAGAGGTAAACAACAAAGAAATGCACATACATAATTAGGCAGCACCTGAATTGCAAGTTCATGAGTACAAGCTAATATAGCCTACTAATCCGTATATTCTCTATGGAGCCTCTGTTGTCTCCTTTGGATCACTGTCTTCAGTTTTTGAAACCTGGCTCTACTGAATGACCAGCGACACGCTCACTCCTATCAGTACATACTCAGAAGAGTCTATTAGCAAGAGTATTAAGAAGACAGTGTATGAGGAGCATTGAGCAGTTTCTGTTACTGTGGAGGTGGGGATTGGCTGATGATTATGTTACTAATAAGTAGAAGCAGAAGCCCTTAGTTTACAAAATATCATTCTTAAGCAAAAGGAAGACAGTCTCAGGAGCTTTAACATTTAGAAAGCTATGCTTGTACAGTAAAACTTGTCCAGACCATGATGCATATCAAGTATAATTCACACCACCCTCAGAGGGTAATGGTAGAAAATTCCCTGTCCATTACATGGCTTAACCTGCCATTTCAAAATAGTAGATTCGATACACTTTTGATACTTTCATATGCTTAAGATGTACATAATTTAATGATCAGCAATAACGTTGCATTATGAAAATTAAAGCGCATGCATATTGCTTCCCTACAATGACTTTAAAAGCTGTCCCACATCACGTCATTTCCAACCCCAGCTTCACAAGGAAACAATAACCACTCCAACAGAAAAGCACAGAGCAACCACTGGAGTCTATCACACCAGACTTGATTTATAAGGTACAAATGCTTGGGATTTGGAACCAACATATTTCTTACTTCAAATTAAATTACCAGTGTATTCAGGCTTTGATATTTGTTCACTACAGGCTGGTTTTTACATTTGGAATCTAAAGTTGTATAAATATAACAAAAGCAATAATAACCTAGGTATCCAGTCTTAGGTCTCAAACAGAAGTTTGGATTTAGGCTTGACTTGAGGCCCTTTGATTGACATTTCCATTGCTACAGTTAGGCCCAGTCATTTCGACATCCAACTAAATTTCATTTCACCTTATCTGCAGGTTATCATTCTTGCAAGAATCATCTCATCCTGGCAGGATCTTGATTTAAGGCTTTAAAACTCAGTGAGGCTCAAAAGAGATTTTGCAAGGTCGAAAACAGTGTAGGTTTATTTGATAATACAAAATCCGAAGGTAAAAAGCCAGCTAGTGAAACGTCTCAGCAGCGGTTAGCCACCACATTCTCATTTACAGTCACAATGCTTTTAAAGCTATGTGGTTCATAGTTTTCTTCTGTAGCTTATATAAACATTTTCTTTTGATATGAACATTTTAGAAAATTCTGTCTCTTCCTATCTTGTTCACTCAAGATAGTATTGCTAAAAATGTTAATATCGGTGATTACTGATACACATTTTCAACTAATCAGATAGATTTCTTTCCTGTAAGGGAAGTTTTAGTCTTATAAACCATATATCTTTAAATATAGAAATAAATACTATAGATAGTAGATATGAAACTACCTAAATAGTATAATAGAAATCAGCAAGGAGGTCTTAAGTTATATTGGTATAGCTGATAATGCATATAATATTATTGGCTGTGGAATGGGTAATGTTATTTGCTATTAATGCTAACAAAAACAGCTTCAGTTTAAAATGTGGAGAGGTAATACATGGAGAAGAAAGTATGTAAAAGATACTGCAGTGGTATACAAGCTGGAGAATATTCACATGTCAGTGATAGCTGGCCTGACATTTGTAGATAGGCAATTTCTCACATGCATGTGGGTATGTCACCTGGCTGCTTTGGCCATAATTCTGTATGATGCATCTGTGCACAACTGAGGCTCTCCTTCATTTTCAAGATGGGTGATCTGACATTTTAAGCTATTTGTAATTCATAACCACATAGAAGATTTAAGACTATCCAATTGAAATATGTCAATAGCTCATAATACAAAAGAGGAAATCACACACGGATGCATATGTAGACTACCGATTTAATTAGCTACCAGGCTCTTCTAGCTGCTTAGCCTATGTGGCACAGCAGGGTGGAAAAGGGCATGTGCTATATTGTAACCAGTTTGAGAGTGACTCCAAATCAGATCTAACATTTAAGCATGATCTTACATAAAGTCTATAAATTCCCTGACTTGAGGATTCCTCATCTATAAAATGGGCATGATAAAACCTACCTCATAATAGTATAATTGCAGGGACTGGAGAGACGGCTCAGGGTTAAGAGCACTGGCTGCTCTTTCAGAGGACCCAGGTTCAATTCCCAGTACCCACATGGCAGCTCACAACTGCCAGTGATACCAGTTCCAGGAAATTTGATACCCTCACAGACATATGTGCAGGCAAAACACATAGAAATAATGAATAATAGTATAATTGCAATTAAATACGTTGGCAATATATATAAATCATCAGGGACCTGAGTGTTCATCTTATAACTAACTAGTCAATGCGCTGACAATAAGTGACTATTGAGAGTGTTCAGCCCTAAGCAAGACAGGTACATGACACACTCCAAGGCTTAGGGAGCATCATGAGCATGGGAGTAGAAAGCATGCAAGAGCTGGAGAATCAGAAACAATACCATGAAACACCAGTCATATCAACTTCCCATTATTGATGGGAGAGAGGCTCATTAGATCCAACGCCTCTCCAGAGCTAGACACAGTTAACGGTTGTTGTGGGCAGGAGAGTCTACAATCCTCAATGGTGTAGACACTACTAAGTTGCCCTCAATCAAGTAAATGCCTCATCTAACTAAATTTCAGTGGCCAAAAAGGACATGAAAATGGGGTATGGCAAAGGGAGTGTGGTGGAAGGGGGGAGGGGTATAAAGTCCTCCTGATGCCCACACTTCATATTCGTGGTACAGCATGGTAAGTGTGGAGGGTGTGTGTTAGAGTGGGGTCATCCAGTAACAGTAATTTATTATCATTGATATTGGGATGGGTAACAATTTATTGTCAATGTTAGTAAAGCTTACAAAGTTTACCAGTGGGAATAATGAAATAAAGGGGAGAAGAACAGCCTGCTTCACACACATCAGAGGCTGACACAGAGCTTGCCTGCCAGAGAGGAAAGGCAGGACCAGCAAATTGGTGAAGGCAATTATTGCCAGGACTGATGATCTGAATTAGATCCACTGGAACCACATAGTGACAGGAATGAACCATCTCCTGCAAAGTGTCTTTTGACTTAAAAATGCATGGTGTGTTATACCCATACATGCACAAGCCCATGATAAGTAATTATATGTAATAAAATTTTAAGGAGTTGGGAGGTATAGTAATACACAATGCACATCACTGAAGCCATGTTTGATTTAATATTTTTTCCTGTTGATACTGTTCTATCATTTCAAACAAGAAAGCTGGCTTTAAGTGATATAAGCTATCTTTACTACTAGAAAAAAAAGACACAATGAATCTCATCATTGATCAAGTTATGTATTTTACCCAATATGATCCTATATTTCTTTTTTATTTTAATTTTTATTAATTACACTTTATTCACTTTGTATCCCCCCCTCCCCTCCCAATCCCATCTTCCCTCCCCCTTCTCCACACATGCCCCACCCCAAGTCCACTGATAGGGGAGGTCTTCCTTTCCTTCCTTCTGATCCTAGTCTATCAGGTCTCATCAGGAGTGGTTGCATTGTCTTCCTCTGTGGCCTGGTAGGGATGTTCCCCCATCAGGGTGAGGTGATCAAAGAGCAGTCCACTGAGTTCATGTCAGAGGCAGTCCCTGTTCCTATTACTATGGACCCACTTGGACACTGAACTGCATGGACTACATCTGTGCAGGGGTTCTAAGTTTTCTCCACGCATGGTACTTGGTAGGAGTATCAGTCTCAGGAAAGACCCCTGTGCTCAGATTTTTTGGTTCTGTTGCTCTCCTTGTGGAGCTCCTGTCCTCTCCCTATCTTACTATTTCCCACATCTTTTGTAAGATTCCACGCACTCTGCCCAACAGTTGGCCATAAGTCTCAGCATCTGCTTTGATATTCTGCAGGGCAGAGCATGATCCTATATTTCTATGCAAAAATGTTTCAGCAGAGTGGAACTAATGGCATTAGGTGAATCAGCACCATCTCCTACATTTTAGAACTAACTAGAACCAAATTATAAAATGCCCCAGGAAAATAAAAACTATTGTAAGATGAAAATCACTATGAAGAGCCATTTCTTTAAAAGTTAAAGATAGAGCTTACTATTTCTATCTGATGTGGCCATGCCACTCCTGGGCCATGGACTCAAAAGGCTTCATATCCTGCAACTTGCATATTTTTTCACAATAAGCAGAAACAGCCTAGATGTTCATCAACATATAAATGCATGATTTAAATGTGGTACATTTGTACAATGTTAATTCATTCAGCTATGCACAAAAATGAAATTATGAAACTTATAGGAAAATGGATGAATCTGGAAAGTTAATATTAAGCAAGGTGACAGAGACTCAGAAAGAAAAAACCACCATCTTCTCTCTTATGCAGATTCTAGCTTGTGAGACATACATGTGCATATATAAATAGATATAAATGTGGTAAAGCCAAAGACAAAAAACGGGAGACCAAGAAAAGGTAAATATAGGGAGGGCCAAAGAATGCCTGTGATGTGAAAGCAGACAGGAGACATCGGCCTAGATGTGAAATAAGGAGCAAAGACAGAGGGCGAGAAATGAGACAAAAGAAAAAAAGAGAGGTGTGGCAAAGAGATAGAGAGGGCATGCTCCAATGTTACAAGTATACCATGTGTGATTATCACTGTGGTTCAGACTCGCCCCTCTACCACTTTCACTGACTCTCTCCCCCGAGGTGGAGGGCAGCCTTACCAAGCCCCAGAGAAGGACATTGCAGCCAGTTCTGATGAGACCTGATAAGCTAGGGTCAGATGGAAGGGGAAGAGGGCCTCCCCTATCAGTGACCTGGGGAAGGAGCATGGGAAGAGAAGAGGGAAAGAGGGTAAGTTTGGGAGGGGATGAAGGAGGGAGCTACTGCTGGGATGCAAAGTGAATAAATTGTAATAAATAAAAAATTAAAATAAAATAAAAGAGAAAGTCTCACAAGCTTCCTTATGCCAAACCAAAAAACAAAACAAAAATCTTTCTATACTCTAACTCAAGTCAGATTTATGCTTTGTGATACAGAAGCACATTTAAGTTGCTTGTAGCCCATTTTTTTATACACCTTCCCCTAAGCAATGCATTCTATCATACCACTTCCAGATGCTTAGAGAAATTATGCTTCAGGCCAACTGCTTTCTGAACACTTCCTCATGGTCCTTCTCCAGTAGCTCAACATCTTCCTCATGGATTTCTATTTTAGGGTAAGCCAGTTTACTTATGACAGAAGCATCTACATTCTTAAATTTCTTTTAAAAGGCAAGAGCAAAAACAGTGTTGTGGAAATTCTTTTCTCCTTTCTTAGTTCATATTATCTCTCTTCAATTGTTACCTTTACTTACTATCGTCAATTTTTTCAATGTTTTCCTGGCTATTAAAATATTATTTCTCTCTACCTCTCTCTGTCTCTGTTTCTCTCTCTCTCACTCTCTCTCTCTCTATCTCTGTCTGTCTTTCTCTGTTTGTCTGTCATTCCATCTGTCTCTCTTTCTCCCCCCCCCCGTTTCTGTGTGTGTGTGTGTGTATGTGAGAGAGAAAGAGAGAGAGAAAGAAAGAGAGAGAGAAAAAGACCCCTGAGCCTTGAGTGCAGGAGTTGTGCTATACATGTATGGGCAGGGATCCACAGTTCTACATATAACTGGTTGTGGTTTTGGTTTTTTGTGATATTCCCCATCTGTTACAAAGAGAGAGAGAGAATTTGGGTTTGCACATGCCACAAGGCCAATGTAGAAGTCGGAAGACAATCTGAAGTATCAGTCCTCATCTTTTCCCTTGTTTGACATAGGATGTCTTTGTGGTTTAACACTGTTTATGCCATACTAGCTGGCACGATTGTCCTTTCTCTATTTTCCATCTCAGCATGCATGCCTTGTGATTACTGAAACATTCAGCTAATAACTCATGCATACACACACACACACACACACACACACACACACGCACACAGAGAGAGAGAGAACAAGATGTTTTTATGTTTGAGATTATAATACAATTACATTGTTTCCTTCTTTCCTTCCTCCAACCTATCCCATGTATCTGTCCCTGCTCTCTCAAAATTCATAGCCTCTTTCACTTTAACTGTTGTTAATGAGGAAAGTGTGTGTGTGTGTGTGTGTGTGTGTGTGAATGAAGAACAAAAGGTCACATTTTCTCACATTTCTGAAAGAAGAGAAGAATAGAAACGATGTTGTGGAAATCTCTTCTTTACTTTCTGGTTCCTCATTGTCTCCCTTCCATTGTTCATTTTGTTTACTACCTTTAAAAAAATATCAACAATGGTCTCCTGGATAGTAAAACGCACATAAACACTTCTAAACCTGCTCTAACCATGTAAAGTTATTTGTATGCACATGATTTAAAGAATGACCACTTGGTATTGGATAACTAACTTGGGAGCTCTTCCTTGGGGAAAGACTGTTTCTCGAACTTTCAGCACTCCTTAGAGGCACGTAGTTCTTTGTCTAGCATTGAGGCCTCTTGAACATTCCCCTTCCTGGTTAGCGTGTTTCATCCTTGTTAAGGCCACATTGAGGCATCCTGGTTGGTGAAACTTCATGTAGCTTCCTACATTTCTAGAAGACACAATCTCCCAGCCAACATCCTGGTGTTCTGGCTCTTATAGTCTTTCAGCTCCCAATTCTGCAATGACCTCTAAGCCTTCCGTGCAGGAGTTGTGCTATACATGTATGGGCGGGGATCCACAGTTCTCCATATAACTGGTTGTGGTTTTGGTACTTTGTGATATTCCCCATCTGTTACAAAGAGAAGTTTCCTTGATGAAGGGTGAGAACTGCGCTTATCTGTGGGTCTAAGGATAAATATTTAGAATGTAGTTAGTAATTATGCTGATTGGGTAAAGTGGTGATTATAGGTTCTCCTCCAAGATCCATGACTCAACTAGCCCCAGGGGATGTTGGCTTGGCTTCAAGGACCAGACATAATTTCCCTCTTGTTGAGCAGACCTTAAGTCCAATTAGAAAGTTGTTGATGACCACAAAGTTATGTGTGCCTGTTTTGCACTCGGGCTATTGTACCATGTTAGTCATTGATATATAACAAACAACAAAGCTTGGTAGGACTATGGCTTGCTTCCCTACTTTGTAAGCTCACACGGTGTTTCGGTCCTCAGAGAGGAGGCTCTCAGGTCAGACCCAGTGTGGGTCCTCCCAGTCCCGTGTCTGAAATATACTACATGCAACAACTTTTTATAAGCGGGTCCCTGATTCAGTAAACAGTGCCTCTCTGTTCCTGCTTCCCTTTGAAATACTGGTATTTGTTCAGTCATTTCTTTTTTTTTTTTTTTTTTTTGAGACAGGGTCTCACTATGTAGTTCTGGCTGTCCTGGAACTGACTTTGTAAAGCAGGATAACCTCGAATTCATAGAAATCCACCTGCCTACCCCCCAAGTGTTGGGATTAAAGGCATGCACCACTACATTCAGCTTCTTTTCATTTCTTAAATGTATCATGCTTATTTATTTATTTATTTATTTATTTATTTATTCTTTCACTCATTTCTGATTTCTTACTGTTTTCTGCCTTTTGCCTGGGTTGTTCTTTACCACTTATCATCAGCCCATATACAAGGCCCTTTTTTTTCTTACTTTTTTTTCTTTATTACTCTTACTTATTACAGTTTATTCACTTGTGTCCCAGTTGTAGCCCCCTTCATCATATCTTCCAGGTCCCACCTTCCCTTCTTCTCCTCCCCCGCCCCCATGTTTTATTTTTTAACTTCTGCTCAGCTTTATTCAGTCAAGGAATATAGACATTAAATAACAGCATTCTAAAATCCTATTTTGAACATTTTTTATTCTTTTAGTATCGTACTATTTTTTCACAGAGTGATCTCAGCCACTTTACCCATCTTTGAACACTGAGGACTTTCAATGTGGAACTTCTCTTTTTGAATAACACACATACAGATCCAACTGCAACTTCCATGAAAACCAAATAGCTCCAGTTGAATATGCATAGAAATTAAATGATTTTTAGCCGCTTCTTATCCAAGACCATCTTCCTTCAGAAAACAATATAATCATTGGCCTTTCCTTTCTTACATAGTGCCATCCTGGAATATATGGGGCTAGTTAGAGAATCTAGCCATTATGCTGGCATTGCCAAGGTCGTGTTTCCCAGTGGCTTGGTCACAGCAGCAGCTGCCAACACTGTTGCTGGCATTTCTACTATGATCGCTGCCAGTTCTATGCCCCACTGGTGCTGCAATCACCATGGGCACCAACGCTGCCAATGCCTCCTGCTCTTTTTGCTTCACAGCCGTTACAGAGCAGTGTCTCTTCTGAGTGGCACATATTCAGTTATGATTCAGCCCTGACATCCAACAACTTCAATCATGTTAGATAATGAGATTTGGATTATGTCACATTTCAGAGGCATGCCCCATGCTCAGAATCCTGCCTTCCTTCTGTGCTTAGTATTTGCCAGCAACCCTTCACCCAAAATCACCCTTCTTGACCTTTTTTCCCCCTCTAGGATGAATTTTTTATTTTTCAAGGAGGTTTTCTAATCCTCTGTGTAAACACTCATTCCTGCCTGCTCCCCACCAGTCCCTCAAGTTATGCCTGAACACGTGTGAGTCTGTTAGGAAGTAAAGCTTAGGTTCATGCAGTGACGACCACCACCAGGTAAGTATTTGTTAATCAGTGAACAGTTCATGCGAACATAAATGAATGTATGGCTTTTACTCTTAAGCTGAGTTTCCTTTTCTCAAAATATTGACTTTGTTCCCAACTGATTGAATTTCCTTTTCTACTAGGCTGCAAAGAAACGTACTAGAGAGCTTGTGAGCATATAAATTACAATTATTCTATCAATAGCACTCAGGTTAAAATATTTATAAATATTGTTGGGCTGTTAATTTCTAGGAATACAGGTTCATGTATCAAATTGTAGCTAATTTTTTTAAAGGGGGGGCTATAAAAAAGAAACTACCCAGTCCTCCCTAGGAGAAACTTGTTGCAAAACTTAGTACATTATCTGGAATACTTCTTTGTTAAGTCCTTTAATATATATTTATGAAGGGAAGGTTACCTGCTACTCTTGACTTACACAAGGCAACCTTGTGCTACGGTTTGAATGTCTCTGAAAACTCATGACATGACTCTTGGCCTGCAATATGTTAGCACTGAGAGGCAAGGCTTTGATGAAAGAGAGAAGAGTCTTCCTAAAGGAGATTAACGACCTCAGAGAAAAGACAAGGAGGAGGCTCTTCTGTTTTTGCCCTTCCATCCTCTCTACCATATGAGGATGCAACATTCAATGTAACATCTTGGAAGCAGAGACCACGGCCTCATCAGACAACAAGTCTACCCATCACTGCCTTAGTTTTGAAGTTTCCTAACTACAGAAACAGGAGGTAAATTATTGTTTATAAATGGAAGTGACTACATGATAATATAGTGGCCACATGATAACACACTTATCATGTGGCCACTATATTAAATAGACATTGTGATGCTGTGCTTGTTGTCATTATATTCCCTTTTTGTTTAAGCTAGGGCCCTCCTATATGGCTCAGGCTCACTTTGAACTTATGATCCTTCGGCTTCAGCCTCCTGAGTACTGAACTATACATAGTTTTTTTCATGTCACTTTAAGCACATAAACTTATGGGAAAACAATTTGGATAGTCTGATGTCAAAACTAAACATATAGCATTTTACGCGAGAACTGTAAAACCAGGTAAACACTAATTAATTTGAGAAGAAAAGGTCATTTGGTCTGCAATTCCTCAAGCATTACACAAGGATGCTCTTTCTCTTTGCTTCTCTTTTAAGAAGACATACCATTTGCACAGCATTGTCACCATCTTTTAGGGAAACCGACAACTTGTGCTCACTGAGAATGAACAGATGTATTTCCGTTTAATTAATGCACTTCTTTGAAGTACATGGTCATATCTTCAGCAGGATCTCCAGGTTTTCCCAACGCACAGGTCCCAGGATTCTGAGTTTACTATCAGCACAGATTATCTGACCCATGCAGAATTAAAAATGAACTGATAGTTAACAGCAAAGATTGTATGTCAGGTAAACTGATACAAATCTAATTCTGTTCGAAAGAGCTTATTTAAATTGGCATGGGAAGAAATAGAAAACTCAAGTAGAGTCAAGAAGAACTCTGTCTTATGAAATGTTGCTTTCAGATCTGCTTCTGGCTGATGTCAGGCCCTGTCTTTTCCTTTGTTTCAGGGCTTGTTTTATGTGGCTGCTAAAACTTTTATCACTTTAATAACTTTCTAGGGATAGTACTAGAAAAAAGTCAATATCAGTTCTTACTTGAAAGCACAATGCAGTCAAGATGAGACAAAAGTGATTGTTTATAGTTAAAAACATTTTGGAGATTAGAATATGTGGCTCATTAGTAAAACTTTGCAATTTGAAAATTTTTTCACTGTGAAAGTTAGAAGGACAGTTTTCACTTCCAAGAAAGAAAAAGAATTTGACACAGCCTCTTCTGACCTTTCCTGGACTTCATTCTAGTGTAGAATTTTTTTTCTATTTCACTGGTCATTTTTTCATCTTAGCTACTGCTTTTGTAGTTTAAGAAGCTTAACAAGCTTCATCTCCTCTCTAGCTAGTATCGAGAAGATTAATAAAATAAGGCAAGATAAAGCCTCATAACTCAGAAAGTACATGAACTGCACATCCAGAAGAGGAACCAGTCCAGCTAAGTGACTCTTCCCTTCTTTGCTGGATATCAGTGTAAGTTCTAATGAGCTCGGTCTCCTGGGGAGCATGTTAATGGTTTTTTCTGCCTCCCCTGATGACCATGTTTATGCTAAGCTCTGATACAGTGTACAGGGCTTGTGTAGCAATTAGCATTCAAATGGACTAGTGATTTCCCTCTCACCAAGTTGCTTATTTCCAGCCTTGGAAATGGAATCCAATGAGTCAGAGCTTGTAATAATCAAGACACATTAACAATTCAAATCTTAAACAGCTAAGACAGAGGGTGCAAAAGGGAAGCATCATCCGTGTCTCTAACTCTTCGAAGTCAAAAGGGGAATAGAATAATGAAGAGGGCAAACGATCAAGCCTAATGGTCTATCCGCAAATGTAAGAAGCAAGAAAAATAGCATGTACTGTGTAGACTGCCAAGCAATATTGAATGGTGGAGTATGTTGCTTTTTTATGTTCACGATATCTTACTGCCTTTAACTGCTCTTTTCAATATAGGTATTTAAAAATTCAAGGAAGGCGAAGCAAAATAAACGTAGCACACTTGGTTGATCGACGTTTTTGAGTGTTTCAAGAAATCACCTGTAATGTGAAGAAAGCGCTCACAATTATTCCATGTGAAGCTTGCTAATCAAAATCACTTTAGAATCTTCTTAAAGCCTTCTTGAGTATCTGAAAACACTGAACTGCCTCTGATGATATTTTTGAGACACAGATACTTTAATGCCTAATGCAGTTCTAACCTTCTCCTTAAAAAAATGTACATCCACAAATAACAAGCATCTGAACAGTACTGTTTTAAATTGCCCAATGTAAAAGGAATACATCAAAGCTGCACGCTTTAAGTCTTGAGCGAACAACAATGACATAATTCTTCCACATGTTATTAACTTAACTGTGATTTTTCTTAATTTGTGAGTCTATGCCTATGTTAAGAAAGTGATAAAAATTTACATCCAGAATTTATTAAAGCACTGCAGAAATTAAATACAAGGAAACAAAGCTCTCTTTTGGCAAATGGATTGATAAACTGAATAGACAGTCTAAGGATAAAAAGAAATACCAGTGGCCAATAACTATTTTTAGAAATGTTCAACATCCCTAGCCATCAAGGAAATTCAAATTATAACTACTCTTGATATCCCATCCCAGTGAATTTTTTAAAAATCTGACAACTAATGTTGGAGAGAGAAAATGTGGAGAGAGAATAAAGCTTATTCACTACTGGTTAGAGTGCAAATTAATAGAGCCACTGTGAAAATCAACATGGAGTTTACTCAAAATGAAATAAATAATAGAACTACCTTGTGATCCAGCTATTTCACTCTTGGCATGTGCACCCAGACAACTCCTCATGAACTCAGATGTAGACCATAGCAGCTCTGTCTCCAAGTGGATTCCCTAGTAAGGGGAACAGGGGCTTTCTTGACATGTATAAAATGGAATATTATTCAGCTCTAGACAAATGTGAAATCACAAAATTTGCATGAAAATGAACGGGCTTAGAATGTACACTATTAAGTGAGGCCATGCAAGCGCAGAAAGGAAAAAGGAAAAAGAAAACATACATGTTCTCCCTCATCTGGATCCTAGCTTATAATGCAGACATGTATATAAGTCACAAATGTCCACGTGTAAGTACCATATATCATTCAGAACAGAGAAACAAAAGGTAATTTGAAAATAAAACAAATGAATGATTTTGCAAGCTATAACAAATTTTCAGTGCTGAGTAGGTCCTTAGGTGGGCAATGTCCACATGCTATTCCACAACTCTTAGTGTGCAGGCGATTCAGCAGGCCTGCCGTCAGGGTCCTAGCAATGTCTCGTCTTATATCATTACCTGCTGCCACTGCCAGGGGTGCCAATTGTGGTGGGGAAAAAAGGACCCCCCTTCTCTGTGTCATAGGCACCCCCTTTCTCTCCCTCCCTGCTTTCCCTCTCTCTCCCCCTCATGGCTCAGACCCCTCCCCCTTTCCCAGTGTAAAACTCCTATATACCAGATCTATTGCATGTAATGTCAGGGGGTTACACCTTAGCATGGACCATCATGGTGGCCCATGCACCATTATACAACAATGACCAGCTGTTATTTTATTATGAGATGTGAGTTTTAAATTTTATATTTTCTTTTTAATGAATAATCCTATAGGCTGTTACGGTTGAAATAAATTTTGTCCCTTCAAATACAGTGTGGAGGTCTTCCTCTCCTTCCATCTAACCCTAGACTATCAGATCTCATCAGGACTGTTTGCATTGTCTCCTTCTGTGGCCAGTTAAGGCTGCCTTATGAAACATAGTTTAATAAAAAAAACCAACCAAACAAACAAACAAAAACCTTTTCCTTTTTTAGTGAGGAAACTGGAGAAGCAGAAAGCAAACAAGAACAGTGGCTGCCTGCTAAGAAAAGTGTTCTACAAGAAAGTAATATGGCTTCCTGCTATAAAAAAGAATTCTTGGGGCGGGAGATCCAAGATGGCTGCCACGAGCAGACACTGTGTCTGAGGAATAGGAGAGCAGTAACAACGCAGCGACCAGGAGACTGAACTCTGGGACCTAAAACAACAGCATTTGTGATTGCCAGGTGAGCAGAACTCCTATGGTGAGGAAATCAAGTGGGAAAATCCTAGGGACACCCAGTAATTCCCCGGAAAAAACTCTGGGTGACCAGCGGTGCACAGCCCTGATCTGAGCCGCACTGGGCGCCAACAGCTGCCATACCAGACTGGATCACACAGTCTCTGGGCCATACTGAGAAGGCCCTGGGTACTGTTTTGACCAGCCTGCATCCACCCGGCGTACACCGCTAAGCTCTGCAGCTAAGCTCCGCCGGCAACCACACCAGACCGTGTGTCTCCACAGGCCAGTCTGAGAAGGCCCCAGATTCTACTCCCCAGACAGGGTTGCATCAGGCAGACATACTCCCCTTGGAGACACTAGCCGCCACCCCAGACCAGGACACACAGTATCAGGTCCAGACTGAGGTGCCCCCATATACCATCTCAGACAATGGTGTATAGCCCCTGACCCAGAAGTAGGCGCCAAGTCTCCAGTCCAGAGGAGAGCCCTTAGCAGCAAGCCCACATCAGAGCATCGAGCCTCCAGACCAGAGCGGCGCCCCAGCTGACATCTCAAACCGGGACACTCAACCTCTGGCACAGAGTGAGGAGCCAAACCTCCAGACCAGAGGGGTGACAAGCCTGCGGTGCACACAGATTCTAGCACAGAGCACGAAGCCGGGCACACAGATCCCACAACAGAGTTTAACTAAGGCCACAACACACACTATCAAACCACTGGAACTCCCTGATCTTCTTGAAGAATACTCCTGACACAAGAGATTGATGGTTCCAGTCTTACGTTCAGCCTCAAAGCACAAATAACTCCTTGATTATATATAAACAAATGGCCAAAGGTAGACATAAGAACTCACCCAACAAAAATCAGGAACCATGGCCCCACCAGAAACACCCAAAAGCGATGGAGATTTTAATTCAGGGGAGACACAGGAAAAGAACAAGCAGACACACCGAAGAGGAGCAGACGGCTGGAAATAATCAAGCTCAGGGCTGAAATCAATCAATTAGAAACGAATAAAACTATTCCGAGAATCAATGAAACCAAGAGCTGGTTCTTTGAGAAAATCAACAAGATAGACAAGCCCCTAGCCAAACTAACAAAAAGGCAGAGAGAACCTGTCCAAATCAGCAAAATCAGAAACGAAAAGGGGGACATAACTACAGACACTGAGGAAATCCAAACAATCATTAGGTCTTACTACAAAAACCTTTATGCCACAAAATTTGAAAATCTAAATTAAATGGACAGTTTTCTTGAGAGATTCCACCTACCTAAATTAAGCCAAGATCAGATAGGAAGATCAAATAGACCTATATCCCCCAAGGAAATAGAAGAAGTCATCAACAGCCTCCCTACAAAAA